>OZ038494.1:59438474-59573474 GCA_964036315.1 Acanthosepion esculentum
TCCACCTCCTCCCTTCCCTATCTCTAGTCTATCTGTCTCAGTCCGTTTGTCTCGATCGATCGAAATGTCATATTCTCTATTATCCACTTTAAGCGATCTATCTCAGTCTGTAGGTAGCATGTTTTTTTTTATTTCTATCTACAATACTTACACTATATTAAAAACATATACCTTGATCATATCTCTCTGACTATTTTTACAATATCTATTACATTGATTAATTACTTAACTGATACTTTAATATGCTTGTTAAAGGAAAAAAGAAAATTACCATGTAGATGCATCTTAATTTTATTCCGAGTACTTTCGATATTAACACAATGTCATCATCAGGGGGTTGTTTACATGTGTGTGTGTGCGTGTGTGTGTGTGTGTGTGTGTGCGTGTGTGTGTGTGTGTGTGTGTGCGTGTGTGTGTGTGTGTGTGTGTGTGCGTGTGTGTGTGTGTGTAAGAGAGAGAGAGAGAGAGAGAGAGACGTTTCATCCTTTACGACTACACCAGACTGAAGGACGAAACAATTCACGCAAAAACTTTTTGCACTTTGTCATATATATACATATATATATATATATATATACATATATATATATATATATATATATATATATATATATATATATATATATATATATATATATATATATATATATATATATATATATATATATATATATATATATATATATATATATATATATTGTGGGCCACTTCCTGGCAACTTGAGGTCCACCTTAAACAAAACACATCATCGGCTGTTTCTTCTACTCGGATTTTCTTTTACCTCCAACCAACATTTGCAAAGTCAAACGGCGACAGGGAATAGATAACAGGAGCAGGTTTTGGTGAAGCTGGACTTACACATTAGCGCGGTGAATTTAGTCATCGACGCCATAATCATAAAGGAAGCGATCGGCAAATAAGAAATTAAATTCTTGGATATGAGATAAAGCCGACGAATATACATATATATATATATATATATATAATTTTTTTCTTAAAATTAATTAATTGATTAACTATTAATACATTGCATTCTGTTCCTATCTACTTCTCTATCTGTAGACTACTTAATGGCTGAGAGAGTTGCGTATATTACAACAGTTCAAGTGATTAGCGTTCAAGCCCACAAACTGGTTATCTACTCAAACATGGGTATCCACTAAAATAACGTTTGGTAGTACTTACAATTTGTTTAGATTTCGGAAACGAAAAGATATAGGCTTTCGAGATCTGAACGAGGGAATGTGGGTTCTTTAAAGTGGGTAATTGAAGTTTGTTGGGTTGTGACGCTTCCTGAGGCCGAGCATTCTAGAGCGCTCCGTCGGCTTACGCACGCATAACCTTGAAACACCACCTGCACATCCGAGCTTACAGCACCTGCTATACTCAAGCCATCATCCATCTAGGTATTGACCAGGCTCGACGTTGCTTAACTTCGGTGATCCGTTCGGGGTATGACGATAAACTATATCCCGCAGCACGGCCTCTGATTGGGAGGTTTTGAGGAGTGTGGAACCATCTCTTAATTACTGTTCTTCCCAGGTCTACCTTGACCTGCGGGGTAGCACCTGTTAGGGTCCCAGCTATGAGCAAATAGTTAACCACAAAACTGGGTCAAAACACTATGAAAGTATAAAAAAATTATACTAAAAGTACCAGTAATACATTTTCATAGTGAAAACATTACCTGCAATATATTTTTATTTAAAAAAAAATACCAGTAATACATGTTGTTAAAAAAAATTAGCTGTATTACATTTTTGTAAAAATGAAATTAGCTGTAATATAGCTGTAATACGTTTTTGTAAAAACAAAACTAGCAGCAATAAATTTTTTCAAAAGAAATTACTACTGCTCCCAAGAAAATTAAATTTCGGCAACCTAGTAACACGCTTAAATTCATGCAGTTTGGGAACCAGTGAAAGCAGCTCGTCAGAGCAGTTGCCATGAAAATACGTGTAGAAAAGATAGAGGGAAGCCACAGCACGTCTGTAAGAAAATGACTGTAGACGAGTTGCCAGATCAGGGCCAATCAGGTTGCATATCTGTCTCTAGATTTTGTCGAGCACCTCGAGATGAACAGCGGAAGCACCAGACCATATATGGCAGCGGTATTCCATGCAAAGACGAATGGTTGATTTATAGATTTGAAGGATGGACTCAGGCACGAAAAAACTTCTGGCGTGACACAGAGAACCAACTTTCCTTGCGGTAAATGAAGCTATGGATTCAATGTAGTCGTTCCTCTTCAGGTCAGTGGACAACGTGAGATCAAGCAGGCGCAGAGAGGCACTATCGTGGAGTTGGGCATCAGCCATCCTGATGGGAGTCAGGTAGGGTTCTCTGTGGTGGGCAAATGAGAGCAGTTTCGTTTTGGAGGCATTAAAGTATACAAGCCATTTCCTACCCCAGTCAGCCAAAGATCGGAGGTCCTTTTCGATACCTACGGCTAGGTTAATTTTGTCAGCGATGCCGGGTTTACTATTGGGGCAGGAGTAAATAGTAGTGTCCTCTGCGTAGATGCCAACTTGGGAATTGATGACTTCAGGAAGATCGTTGAGGAAGATCAGAAACAGTGTAGGACCCAGGATAGAGCCTTGGGGAACACCAGCGTTCGTATGGAAGGAACTGGGGGAGAACCCGTATGGGAGAATAAAGAATTTAATGTATCCCCGATTCTTTTGTCTTTAACAGGGATTAGCTAGTCAAGTCATACTGATATATATGGTTTGCCAGGTTATTGGGAACGAATTATATTACATTTAAATAAACTAAAAATAAAAAGTAAAATAAAACAAAGATATTAAACAGAAAAAAGTTTTATCTCTATCTATAAAAAGCAGAATGTGTGTGTATGTGTGTGTGTGTGTGTGTGTAACGAATGCACGGCCGCAATTTTCGACGGATTTGCACCAAAATTTACATGCACATGCTCAAATTTAGTAAGTAGGCCAAGACCAACGTTGCATTTCCCAACTCCCATCGATAGTGGAAATAATCGATTTTTTCATGCTTCTACGGCAGTTTTCATGTAGTTTGCGGACATTTTCTAATGGCCAGAATGAGAGCCTATAGCTGGCTGCCACGAATAGGCAGGAATATTCTATTGCCCAGCGTCAGAGCCAACAGCTGACTGACACGAATGTTAACTAGCATGCTAGCATGCAAAAAAATCGATAGCTGAATTCGTCACAAGTGGGAAAAATTTAAATCTGCATGACACTTTACTCCAATTGGCTCATTTGCTTGCTTAAATTCAACGTTGATTCTGATTCCGCAGAACTGGGTTGGGTGTGAAAAAGTATTTGTTGTTAACATTCTTTTTACATTCGGTTTTTCCAGTTACGAGTCCTTTTATAAAGCTGATCGTTTTGTGTTCATTTTGTTTCTTTTTTCGAAACAGATTTAACGTTTAGTATAGAGCTTGGAAAAAATTCGCAGTTTGGGATAGGCAAGAATTAAGGCATGTAGCAACATCAGCAAGGCAAAGGGTACTCCTTTAAAGGCAAGGAAGGGCAAAAATATTTTAAGTCAAGTGATAGCGATTGCTGTATGACTCGTACGATTTTTGAATCAAGCACGGGCAACGCCGGGCCATGCTGCTAGTCCAGAATAAATGTTATAAAATGAAATTGCATTCCACCTGGAAGATGATTGCGTAGTTGACTGTAAGATAAGAACGTCGAATTGAAATTCCGATGCCTCTACTTTGCATAAAATTCCAGACAACTTTGAAAATTTAATTGGGATGTCTTTAGTTGGAATTTCTTTCCAACTGTGAAAACAAAAAGCTCTCAATATGCTTGGTTTCCTTCCGTCAGTGACGGGATAAAAGTGATCGGATAAATTTATGAATATAAAACAGACGATTTTAGGGTTTCATTGATTTGATGTCACCTTAATTATCAGGTTTACTAAATTGTATTACTGATAATGTTTATCAGTTAATTTGAATTTTGGCGATAAATTGAAAATTGAAAATCTTCGGTACATCTATTTTAAAATTTTTGACTCAAAAACACTTTTTTCTTATAAAAATATTTATTTCAGGTTGCTGACAAAAATTGCACGGCCTACCTGAAAATTGATGGGTTTCTATAACCTTTATTAACTCAATTTTGCGATCAGCCAAAATCGTAAATTGATCTTTTTTCCAAAACTGAACAATTTCAGTACAACAAAAACGGTAGCTAACCATGAAAAACTAAGGTCATTTTCGGAATCAGCATCATTAAATTAGCTAAAATATGTGTTTTGATTCTTGGCACCAAAAATCAGGTTGACCAACGTCATTGCATTATATGAACAACTGCAACTCGTTTCAGAAATTCAAACAGATATTGTTCAGGGAGTGATTCCTTTGCAAAGCGTTATATCCAATGGATCTTTTGGTTGATTTTCCCAACCTTATGGCGCTCATCTCTTTTGACTGTTTTTTTTTTCTTTTTCTATATCCTTTTGAAAAAAAAGGTTCTTATCGTTTGCTAAGGTTATTAGAAGTTGTTGTTGTTGTTGTTGTTGTTGCACGACATTTTCATGTGGTGTTCAGGGGAACTTGATTTATGAAAGGGCGTTTTATAAGTCCTTATTTTGCAATATTTTCTTTCAGAGCTTGAGCGGCTGAGGAGAGAGAAAAGAATGAATAGATGTTTACAAACCGATATTTTCTTATTTAATCAATTAACCCAGTTTACTGATTAGAGGCTTGCGAGATTATCTTTCTTGTTTTTCAGATTTTACAGGAGGATCACCATTCAACTTAAGGTCTTGGTATCAAAGAAAAAAAAAAGAAAGTAACAAAATGAACAGAATGAAAAAATAGATAGATAGATAGATAGATAGATAGATAGATAGATAGATAGATAGATAGATAGATAGAAAACTGAGAAAGAAAGGAAGAAAGTAATAAAATGAACAGACTGAAAAAGGGAAAGAAAGAAAGAGAGAAAATGAGCAGACTGAAAAAGAGATAGATAGATAGATAGATAGATAGATAGATAAGAAAGAAAGAAAGAAAGTACGTAATAAAATGAACAGACTGAAAAAGGGAAAGAAAGAAAGGAAGAAGGTAATAAAATGAACAGACTGAAAGAAAGAAAGAAAGAAAGAAAATGAGCAGACTGAAAAAGAGATAGATAAATAGATACTAAGAAAGAAAGAAAGAAAGAAAGAAAGAGAGAGACAGAGAGAGAAAGAAAAAAGAGAATGAAAAGACTGAAAAATGGTGAGATGCTATGAATGAAAGAAAATCGACAGACTGAAAAAGAGATAGATAGATAGAGAGAGAGAAAGAGAGAGAGAGATAGAGTGCTTATGTAACCAATATTTGAATTGTTATTATTAGAGATTCCTTTGACAACATTGCTTTGTCGAAGTTTTCATGTCATTTACTTATTTATCTATTTATTTATTTTCTATCCTTGCTCATGTGTTTTTTTGTTTTTGTTTTTGTTTTATTTAGTTTTAGCGTTGAGTGAGTTTAACGTGCTTTTTTGCCAACAGCAGAGTTGTATCTATGTATAAGGTTTCTTATCATTTCTCGGCCTCGTTTCTGCTTATTGTATCCTCATTGTTTCTGCGCGTGAGTTTAATGCCGTTTCTTTTTATTTGTATTGCTGCTAAGTTTAGTTTGTTTATCTATGACGCGGTTAAGGAAATTATTGTGAATTACAGTTTGTTTTATCATTTTGAGTTCGTTATAAAATACTGAGTGTGTAGAAGATATATTAGGTTGGTTCTATTAAATGATTTATGATGGCTACTTTGTATCTGTATAGACATTCATTATTGCAGTTAAGTAGGCACCAAAGTGAGTTGGTTACTCTGATATCGGTGCAGATTTTAAATTTGTCATTAACTGAATTGATTAGCACGGCTATACAAAGAAGTTAAGAACTTCGTTATTTTCTATGACTACGCTCAGATTCTTAACTTTGTTCGTATTTTTGGTTTATATAAATATATAATCAATATAACGGGGGCAATTTTTTGTTGGTTTAATTTATTTTAATTTCGTTTTCTAAGATTGACATAATCAATTCTGATAGCGTTGGTGCGAGTGGTGAACCCATAGTGACACCATCAGTTTGCATGGATATATTTCTTAAGTGATTGTAAAAGGGAACTTGCGCAGTACTGGTTAATAGCAGTTACTTATAAACACTGACAGGTACGTAGGTGAATAAATTTTCAGTATCCTTTTATTATGTCTCTCCAGGGCATAGGCGGTCATTGTCCTTCATAGCTTCCTCTATTATTTTTGAATTGCCATGTTTTTCTTTTGTTCTTGTTTTCTTTGCTGAGTGGGGGATAAGAGAGTATTGCCTTATACACGAATTCATATTTAGAGTTTTGCTTCTCTTACATTGGTTACCACTCAGTGCTGCTTATTGATTACACCACGTAAAATAAATATAAAAGGAGTGATTTTTTTATATTGGCGGGTACTGGAAAGTGATAGGTTGTTCACGTAGCATAGGTGTTATCAGCGCGTAAAATGGCGTGCCGAATTCAAATTTCAACAGAGGCCGTTGCATTCGCTACCACACAAATACTGAAGGAGGATTACTATATATATTTTGGACGAATGGGACATCGGGTAGATGCTCAGAGTTTTGGAATTCTATATTGTTTGTTTTCAGTGGTCACGAATTCATTTTTGATTAAGAGATGTGGTGTATAAGTTTTCGTCTGAATTACGCAAAAATGAAAATAACACTGATATATCATTTTAACAGATATATTTACCAAAATTACATAAAAACATCTTGAAATACTAGAGAGTAAATTTATTCAATAAAATCGCCACTGGCTTCAACCACGACCTTCAGACAACTTCGGAGCCTCCTGCATCTCTTCTGGACGGCCTCCTTGTTTAACTTGTTGAATGCTGACGAAATCCTTGCCTTCTGTTCATCTTTGGTGCTACAAGGTGTTTTGTTGGTCTCTCATTCATTTGCGCCCCACACCTAATAATCAACGGGGTTGCAGTCAGTGGAGATGTAAGGGGTGATGTGGTCGCAGAAATTCTCTGACAGCCATGACTGGGTCCTCCTGCTTGTGTGGCATGGTGCAGAGTCCTGTTGCTAGACATAGGATATTTCGCTAACGATGTTCTTGATCCATGGCAGCACTAAAGGCATTTGATGTAAGCCACTGTGTTTGAGCCTGAAGCATTCACCAACAAATTCGGGATACATGATTAATTTTATTTTTTTATTGGGATCCATGGGAAATATATTGGTACGAATGAGATTTTTTTATGAGTTTTTTTTTAATGATTTATCCAAATAAGGTGTTGTACACTAAACTAAAAAATATTAAGCGGACTCTCATTAATAATGGCTTCCCAAACGACATTGTAGATGGACAAATAAGACGAATTATCAAAAACTTCAACACACGTCAAATATTAATGGTACTTCCTCAAAGGACCCTAAATATATAAAACTCTTATATTGTAACCAGATGCAAACTAACTACAAACAGGATAGGAAAATCATAAAGAACCTCATTCGTAACAATATATCTCCCATGAATCCCAATAAAATAAAAAGAAAATTAATCATATATTATTAAAATAAAATATAACCAAATTAATTATTCGCAATAAACTCTCCCCATCAACTGATGTATTACGTAAAACTAACATTATATATCAATTCAAATGTCCCTTGGGAAAATGTAACAGAAAAACAAATATAGATGCTGGATATACGACAACTACACTATCACGACATCTTTCTCCACACATGTCTAACGATTCGTCCATTGCGACACATTTACACAAACTTATTGATAACACAATTATCCTTCAACAAGAAAAACTCTGGCACTCACCTATAAGAGTGAATGTCCTAATTATTACAAAATAGCACTTATACAGAATTTAATTAACCAAGCAGAAATGAATTCCTCTACAAAAAGATTTTCTACACTGAACTAAAACATATTAAGCAGACTCTCATTAATAATGACTTCCCAAACCACATTGTAGACGCATAAATAAGACGATTTATCAAAAGCCTCAATACATGTCAAATAGAATATGGTACTTCCTCAAAGAACCCTAAATATATCAAATTCTTATATTGCAAATAGATGCATGCTAACTACAAATAGGGTGAGAAAATCGTAAAAAAACCCTCATTAGTACCAATATACATCGCATGGATCACAATAAAATAAATAAAATTAATCATATATTATGCAAAATACAATACAACCAATTTAATTATTCGCAATAACTCCTCTTCACCAACTGATGTATTACGTAAAACCAACATTATATATCAATTCAAATGTTCCTTGGGAGAATGTATCTCCGACAAAAAAACAAATATATATGTTGGATATACGACAACTACATTATCAAGACGTCTTACTCTACATATGCCTGGTCATTCGTCTATTGTGAGATATTAACACCAACATTCATGTCTACGTTCACAGTATAGAAAATACTGATTGATGGCACAAGAATTCTACACCAAGAAAATAACAAATTAAAACTACAGATCCTGAAGCAATCTATATAAAAAAATGAAGCCGACACTGAATCAGTTACGAATACTGTAATAATGTTTTAAAATATCTATAAAAAGAAAAGTTTTCTCGCTTTAATTCACGCTTGACGATGATATTCCAACATAAAAGAAAAAAATCCATAATGGATATCTTTTACTTTCAAATGAACGCTAAAGCATAGCTGTTAGCCGTTGCAGTTAAACGCAAAAAGAAAAACAAATCAGTAATGGATAGCTACACATAGTTTTTGCCTTACTAGATGCACCCCCTGATGATGATCTCAGAAAGAGATGGAAAGTACTTGGGAAATAAAACTGATTTTCACTGTTGCAGTGCATTTCTTGCATCATTTGATTGTAATACACAGAAAAATATTCGTGAATATGAAAGGATTATGCTATAAATAATGTTTGTAATTTCTTTAATCAGACATGCCTAATACATATACATATATATATATATATATATATATATGTGTCTGTGTGTGTGTGTGTGTGTGTGTGTGTGTGTGTGTGTGTGTGTGTTCGCGCGCGCTCGTATATGAGAGTGTGAAAGAGACCAGTTGAACAATTGATGTTCAAATACTGCTTGTAAACCAGAAAATTGGTCCCAACAGTAATGAAATTAGAAAAAAGATTCTTAAAGCAGAACTTTCCTTGTACTCTTATATATATATATATATATATATATATATATATATATATATATATATATATATATATATATATATATATTCAGTCCTATGGATATGCATGTGTGACCCAGGTTTCACGCATTTGCGATCACTCGAGTTTATCTGATGATTGCAAAAGCGTGACACCCATACGACTGAATATGTTAGCTCTATCACTGATATTGAGCACTCTCCAATAAGTACTGCGCATACAAAATACGATAGATAGATAGATATGACTTTGGATCAAATATTGATCGTAATCCGATAGAAAGATGGGATAAATAATATATAGCAAACATTTATAAATCTAAGATGTTTCACATTTATTAAAGTTCGATGAGGTTTCTTTCCGTCTACATATCTCATTCTTTGATGAAACTTTAATAAACATGTTAGATTTATAAACGTTGCCTATTTTTCTTTATCATATATATATATATATATATATATATATATATATATATATATATATATATATATATATATATATATATATTCTTGGCTTGGATTTGCGAACGAAGATTTATGAAGTGAGCTGTCCACGCGGACTGCAGGCACGCTGATGGCCGACCAGACAGAGACGGGACAGGCCACAGCGATTGCAATTAAGGACTGGTCTGGTATAGTTGCTGAGGATTTTCTTCTTCAGATTTGCCCTGCAAGAGTCCTCAAAGGTGGAGACGGCCTGGTGGATGGTGCGATACCAGGCTTGACGGTCAGCAGCAAGTGTCGACCACTGGCGATGGTCAATGTGGCAGGTACCGAGAGACTTATAACGCTTCCTTGGTGCCCCCATGTCACGGTGGTCAGTAGAGCGTACGCCATACACACACACACACACACACACATATATATATATATATATATATATGTATATATATATAGTGTCATCCACAGACAGACTGTTTCACTGTATCACAGCTCATCAGTGTGGATATGCGTCCGGTTGCCTGTAGCTAGGATCGAAACCCGGTTGAATTGGCATCAGTCGGAGATTCACGTCGAAGATATATATATATTTAAGTTCTACTTCTTAAAAAAAACGAAAATACTAAAGAACTTCGAATCAACAATCTAACAGTACTTTCCTATTATATCAATATATGCAAACACACACATATACATATGCGTGTGTTTGTGTATGTGCTTGTGTGTGTTTGCGTGTGTGTGTGTGTGTTAACTAAATTTCTGATCGATTTATTGAATTGAATTTTTATGTTTCGCTGTAAAATTATGTTCTTAAATTTTCACATAAGTATTTGGATCTCCGAGAACTTCTTATCAGTTAGATACAAAAAATCATTAAATATATTAAAACACTAAATAGAAATAATAGGTGAAATGAATAGAATACCACCGAACCATACTCAATATATATATATATATATATATATATATATATATATATATATATATATATATATATATATATATATATATATATATTTCTGAGATGAGGTATTATGTACACTATTTATATTATTCGGACTGTTGTCCTCATCTTTGTCGCCAATTTTATTACAACGCTTCGGCCGTTGTACGCTCCGGCCTTCTTCAGGTGGTTGGAATGTCGAACTGAACCCTTTATTTCGCTCACTGGGGTAGACTGTTCTAGTTCCACGTGCCATGTTTTAATTATCAGTTATCTCCTGCTAATTCTCCTCTCCAAGTTCTCCACTGCCTTAACCGGGAAGAAAAGAAAGAAAAGCGAGTGTGTAGGAAGGAAGTAATATATATATATATATATATATATATATACATATATATATATATATATATATATATATATATATATATATATATATCAAGGACAGGCGTTCATGTTCTTGGTTCTTTCTTTTTTTATACCTTTTTTTCCTTCGATATTGATTTGATCATTTGCAAATCAAGAAACCGAAGGTTTTTTTCCGAAACGAGTGTAGTTACTTATAGTTATAAGATTACTACTACTACTACTACTAATATATATATATATATATATATATATATATATATATATATATATGTATGTATGTATGTATGTATGTATATGGTAGTGTATGTGGGGGTGTGGGGGTGCTATCTTGGGATAAAGAGGAAAGCAAAGATCAGAAGAGAGATTAAGTCCCTACATCGACGAAGATATGTTAGCAGATGATGACGATCTCTTAACTTTACTGAATGAAAGAATAAACAAGAGGAATAGGAGAAAAAAAGGAGGGCGAGATCAAGCAAAGACGCCAATAGAAAAGAGGAAAAGGAGACAGAAGAGAAAGAAAAGCGAGTGGGTAGGAAGGAAGAGAAGGAAATGGAAAAACAATCAAAACAAGAAATGAGAAGAAAAAAAACGGAAACTTCCTTTTGTGGTTAAATGATGGCAGCTCAACAGTTATGGCAACATAGTTTGGTTTGGTTTGTGTTCTTTTACGGTATATGAACCTCAATGGGTCATGCAATGCTAACAAGATTTTTATTACTTGTAATAATTCCTTTTCAAAAAATCTATTGCCGGTAATATTTTTTTTCCAAAAATATATTTTTGGTAATAATTTTTTTTCCAAAAATGCATTGGTGGTATCTAAAACCTATTTTTACACTTTCATTGTGATTTGACCCCAGTTTGAGGGGTAAATATTCGCCCATGGCTGAGACCCAAACAGGTGCTACCACCACGGATCATGGTGGACCTGAGATCAACGGCAATTAAGAGGTGGTTCCACGCTTCTCAAAACCCCCTGATCAGAAGACTTCTGCCGGATGTAATTTATCGTCAGACCCAGGACATTATGGTAACTTAGAAATCAGAATCTGACATTTCTTTTTATTACTGAGTAATACATCTACATGTTTAAATGACTGCCTGTCTTAGAGTGATGGTCAGGAAGACCAGTTTGCTGACCATTTCTGAAGTCTATCATTTTTCTAAAGTTTTAGCTCACTTCAATAAATATCTGTGTGTTTGTGACACACACACACACACATACACACACACACACACACACTCACGCACGCGTGTGTGTGTGTGTGTGCACTATCAGCCAAAGGTTTTGAGTCCCATTCTGGATTTAATAATTTGTAAGTTTCATGTCTTCTTTGGTAATTACTAAACTAGGAAACTGAAACTTATTCTTACCCATTAGTGCATGGTGTTCAAGTTTTTGAAGCAGGGATTACCTAAAATTTTAAATCCGCCCGCTCTAAGATTACCATTAGACAGCAAGGTAGATTTGGCAAAAAGAGTTGAAATTTTAAGGAAGCTTTATGCATTAATGATTATTATTATTATTATTATTATTATTATTATTATTATTATTATTATTGAATATATGATAAAAGTATTCTGGAATAGAACTCCCCTCTGGACCGAAGTGACCGCGCAGGCTTCAACTTTTTGCTGATTCTTCAAAATCCAAATGGTAGCCCCGATCCGCTTAGGTGAACCTTGGTAGGTTTGTCTGGCTCTCTAGGTTTAGCTATATATATATATATATATATATATATATATATATATATATATATATATATATATATATATATATATATATATATGTATATCTAGAGAGAGAGAGAGAGAGGGAGAAGTGCTGAAAAGTTCTTACCCCAACCAAAAAGGGACTACCCTACTCCAAATCAGACTGTAGCAAATGGGTCGAATCGAGAACTTTTCATCAATTCCTCGTATTGATGTAAGACGATTGACCAGGTACTCCGTTTCAGCACTTTATTTCATTTTTGTTTTGTGTGTATTCGTATAAGTGTTTTCTTTTCTTGACACAAAGTGTGTAAAAATTGTACAAATGTTCTCCATATGTGTACGCTTTCGGCTATTCATTATCGAGAATGATTTTTATTTTCTTATTTTTAACTGAATATATGGATTTTTTTATGTAGATATCTAAAGTTAGAGGAATGTATTATTTTCCAAACACGGTCAGCATATTGTGGTTAATGTTATTGAGTGTTGGATTTTGCTTTTTTATTATTAGTGCTTCCATCAGTTTTGCCTTCTTTTTACATGTGAATGTGCCTAGTACACTTGTATCTTCTGCAAATATGTTGCGGTTGTAGTTTGGTAGGTTTCCGCGTGTTTTACATGCTTTATGTCCGGAAAAAAGTACTTATACGAACGCAAGGAAAATAAAATAAAAAGCTTAATCGTAGAACTTTGTCAGTCGCCTTTAATGAAACATGAATAATAGAAGGATCGCTGCCCAAATACACATTTTTTTTTAATTTCTGGTTTATTATCAGATTTTCTGGCTGTATTTGTATCATTTCATAAAATGTAGTTGTTCTGTTGAGACAGGTGTATATATATATATATATATATATATATATATATATATATATATATATATATATATATATATATATATATATATATATATCTGTTGAAATAAATTTATAACTGACTATATGATTAATATTTAAGTCTTTTCCATATTATATACATATATATATATGTGTGTGTGTGTTTCTGTGTGTGTGTGTGTGTGTGTGCCTCAACTGTGTAGGCCTTTGTAATCTCTCAAATCAGTGATCATGAAGCATAATATTATATTATGTACATGTTCTTGTACTATCATATTATATTAAAACACACACAAGTATACATATATATGTGTGTATGTGTGTGTGTGTGTTTGTGTGTGTGTGTGTGTGTGTGTGTGTGTGTGTGTGTGTGTGTGTGTGTGTGTGTGTGTGTGTGTGTGTACACAAACTATGACCTTGTTCTATTTAGTGATGAAATCATTTTCTTTTCCTTTTTAGCTTCTTTCCAGTTCTTTATTTGAAGAAAAGAGAGTGGGATAAGCAATGATTTTTTCCTCCTGGTTTATTTTGTTTTTTTGTTTTTTTACTTTATTACAAAGTAAACAAAAACATAATATAGGTATACATATATAAAACATAATATAGATATTTACTTCTGAGTAAACAGATATATCCAGCTTTGTGATAGGTCGATTTCTAGGAATGATTTACTGAATTGTATTTCATATGCGTATAACTACACACAAACGTAAACCACACCCAGGATGACCAGCAATCTCTCCAATTCAGATGCCAAAAACACACAAGCATAAATACAGACCCGTGTGCATGAATGAGATTTCCTCACCGGCGTTTGACAATAAACTTGATCATCACACGGTGTTACTGTACTGCAACCTTGTTCTAACCATTGCAAAGCGATATCAATATTGTAATAATACTTAGAGACTACACAAACGATCAGTTAGTGATCTTATGTTGCAGAGGTATGATAATAAAATTCACTGTATGGTGTTTCCACATTAATGCGCCTTGGAAGCCAAACGAAAAACAAACGATAATGTTAAAAAAAAAGAAGAAAAACAATGAACGCGATGGAAAATTCTAGCAACCTGATATTATAAATATTTTATAGTAGCAAATATATCGGCATCAAACGGTTAGAACTTTCATTTCCGACCATGGGACCTGGGTTCGAATCTCACTATGGTCGATTTGTGAGGAAGCTTATTTGTTGATGCTATCGAACTTTGGAAAGTTCCTGAAAAGCATACCACGGTTTGATCAAATCATTTGGGTGAAATTTGGTAGACGGAACTATCTGGGAGCCGTCGAGGGCTATGCTAGCACAAATTCACAAGTCATCGTAACCGAGGGTTTGAGTGGACTGTCCTCATTCAGACAGTAAATCCCGCAAGTTGAATGCGGTCTCTCCCAGAAACTATAACTAATGTCGGCTCAGCATTGTTTTAATATAAAGCACGTGTGGACTTTATGGGTGTTGATAAAATATATATATATATATATGTGTGTGTGTGTGTGTGTATGTGTGTATGCTTGTGTGTGTGCGTGTGTGTGTCTGTGTGTGTCTACTCGTAATGCGTTTCGTCCTTCAGGATTTCATCAAAATTTCAAGAAAATTAGTCCGATTTAGTTCCGAAGGACGAAACATAACGCAAGTAAACTTTTTCCGAATACTATTCTTAATATAGAAAAAAAATATCGTTATCTCATATATCTATATATATACATACACACATATATATATATATTATTTTTATAATAACCCTTTCTAGTTCTATAATTAGCTTCTTGATTTTAAGTTGAAATTCATCGAAATTGTAAAAATAAATATACATAATATGTCTATATTATTCAATGAAACATTCTTGAATATATATATATATATGTATATATATATATATATATATATATATATATATATATATATATATGTATATATATATACACACACACACATATATAAATATATATATATATATATATATATATATATATATATATATATATATATATGTATATATGTATATATATATATATAAATTCGCGGCCTGATGATTGCGTCCAGCATGAAACAGCCTGTCGCCTCTGAGTGTTGATTTCAATGTTCACTTTTATATTTATAGTTACATACGCTCTATCTCTGAGATTGAGCACTTTATCCCATAAATATAGCACACCTTAAAACTATATTTCTTCATATATATATATAGAGAGAGAGAGAGACAGAGACAGAGAGAGAGAGAGAGAGAATGAATTAAAATAGACAAGATGAAAAACTAATCCTAGTCGACGCCTTTCGTCCTCTAAGAGACTTTACCGAAGCAAATGTAGTATTTATGTTCTTGCACGTGCTTACTCTGTGTGTGTGTGTTTGTGTGTTTGTATATATATATGTGTGTGTGTGTGTGTGTGTGTGTGTTTTAATCACAACTCTGATCTTGTTCTATTTCGTGATGAAATCATTTTCCTTTCCTTTTTAGATTCTTTCCAGTTCTGTATGAAAGCAAATAGAATCGAATATGCCCTTGATTTATGTAGGCGTCTGTAACTGGCAATGGCTTGCCGCCCAAGTTAACAGTCATTCTGCCGTTACTATGTTATATTATGTTATAGTAGGAAATAAAATTAAATGTTCACTTAGTTGTTCTTAAAATGTTTTGCGTAGATTGCACTCACTCGTCAGTGGAGTTGATAGCAAAAGTTTACTATAAAAAACCATTGACGTGTGGATTCAATCTACATGAAACTAGAGCAGTGACAGATTAGTGAACATCTAATTTTATTTTTTAATATTAATCTCTTGATAATGAGCACTTTAATTACAGAGATTGCTTGCCTTAAAAGAAATACTTCGGCTGACAGTTTTTTGGGGTTTTTTTTTTAAATCAATCTTTGTTATTGTTTTTACCATTTTAAATATTGAACCACTGTGGCATCGCTCAAAGATGATAAAAGTCTGCTTTTAAAAATCAATGAATAACATTCTCAGTTTATCTACAGGTCGTTAGAATTTTTTCGCTTTGTTCATAAAACAGCTACTTCAGCGGATTTGACTGTGAGAGAAAACAACGCATATCTTTCATTTTCAGTTCGTTATTGTTATTATTTCATCTTTTCTATTCGTGCGCGTTTTACAGCATACTTTCTTTTTAAAAAGAAAAGTACGTTACAACTCCTATAACCCTTTAGAACCATAAGAGCACCGCATGCATTGCAGCCATATTAACAGTGATTTATCTTGAGCGAGTTAGCCTGACGGAGCCCAAACCTATTTAGCCTGGTTTTGAATTCAGAGTTTATTTTTTACCTTTTCAGAGACAAGTTGCCATCTCAAGATATCTCAACCCTGCTAGATAAACTCATAGCTCGGGGGAAATAAATTCACACTTTTTCAAACCAAACACAATCGAATTTAATTTCCGTGCCGATAACCGATACACCATACTTTTCTCAACTATTAGATTTTCCGTTGCCGTTAAAAAACATTATTCGACGGTTATTTTCTGTTTTGTCGTTTTTTTTATTGGTCCGACTCTTGGGGAATTCGGTAACAAATTCGGATAAAAGTCACTCTATCGGGTGGCATTTAAGCTAGCTCCTGCGGTGGGCTCTTGATTGGGCCTTCCGCTTGTTCAGGATTTTGAATGTCCCTAAGTCTTTGCATATTCTCAGCACTGAAAACTCTCTTGGCTGCCATTCGATCTGGGTTTTCATTTGCATGGGACTTTCTTTTCCTCGCTGCAGCTATGGGTCTTTTGATTGCAATCTGGTCCTCTGTTGACAAAGATTTCTTTTTGCGAGGCATAATGGTGCCGTATGCGATAGGCAACAATAAATTACAAAAGAACTCAAAATTCGCTGCATTAAAGTATTGTATTAATTTTTAAACTTACCTTTCAAAAGTTCAACGATAATACTTCTGCTACCACTTATTTTAAATAGAATATTTGATGTGCGTAGGTTCTTACTTTCCGTACAAACAATTTTAATTTCATGGGTGACTTTCGCCAGATTTCGCAATTAATTTCGATTATTCCTAAATTTATTTCCAAGTTATAAAAAATTATTATCGTACAAAAAATTCGTCGCAAAAAATCACGTAAGAAATTCGCCGAAAACAATCGCAGTAATGAGAACTTAGGATTCCAAAATTTCTGTAACATGAGATATTAAAAATTAGAGAGTTGTGTCCCTTTAATTGAAAAAGCGTGACACCGGGATACAGTGACACACTGACATTCGCATTTATTACATAGATGTCAGTAGGTTAAAGCGGACACAAAGTAACACCTATTTTGAAATTATCATGCCGACAATAGGATTCAAGAAAGACAAGGTTATTTAAGCTGTACTTACATGAACATTAGAGTTAGGTGAACATTATGACGAGGAGACATTCTGGATGTCATTTCAGTTTAAGAACTTAACGTGAAAAAATGAAAATTGTAAAATGTTACTTTTTATCCAACCGGTGGGGTAAAATGTAACAGACAATAGGGCAAAAGGGAATATGGTGGGGGTAAATTGTAGCAACTAAAATTAGAACAATGAAACCGCTTTGATACCTGATTTAAGCTTCAAATCCAACTTTTTTTTAACATTAAAAATCATAAAAGGATCATTGGAAAAGGACAGTAACACTTAAGAGAAAATAACTCAAGGGCCCGTTACACCCCGTGTTACTTCGTGCCCAGGTTTACTCTACATAACACTGAGCCTAATGAGCCACATAAGAAAACTTATCATCCGAATTCTGATTAATAGAACGCGTAGCAGAGTTAAATCAGAAATAGGACAAGAACGGTGCGGTTTCGTTAAAAACAGTGAAACAGGTATTGCAATATTTATGCTCAGAATGATATGAGAAAGAGCAATACAAGTGCAAAAGATGTTTTATAAATTATGCAAAAGCATTTAATAAATTACGTCACAAAGAACTGTTTGAACTGCTAGGTAAGCTTGATTTGTTTTGGAAAGGATATTAGAATAATACAACACTTATACTAGAAGCAAACTGACTGCATACGGATAGAAAATGATTTCTGTAAAAAAACACAAACATAGAAAGTGCTGTAAAACAAGGATATCTCTCCTCCACGGATTTATTTCACCTTTAAAGTGAGACGATACTCAAAGAATTGGAAGTCCTACAGTTATCGGCAGTCACAATCATAACATTAAAAATCCAGACGATACATTATTGATAGCTGACACAGAAAGGAAATTGTAGTAATTCCTACAGAAGACAGAATATATGGTTTTCAGCAAAAGGAACAGCCCAAAATACTAATTGGAGACGCCAAAATGATGCTATTATAAGAATTTAAATATCTACGAATTGTTTTAACAGACTGCGGGAAATATTACACAGAGAAATCCGAAGACGCATTCTGAGAGCAAAAGATGCTTCTCGAGAAAGCTAAGCAAAATATTAAAATATAGGAAAGAAGTATTGAACTGCTATGTAATATCGGTTCTCCTATATGAAAGTGAATATGGGACAATCTCCTCACAGATGAAGAACAGACTCGAAGCAACAGAAATGTGGTTCTACAGAAAGATGCTAGGGATACCAGAGACCGAACATGTGAGAAACGACGAGGTTTTAGAGAAAATGGATGAAAGTTACGCTTAACATCAGGAAGAGGCAGTTGAAATTTCTGGGGTGCGTAATGAGGAAGGGGGGCTTAGAAAATCTGATACTCACAGGACAGATTGATAGAAAGAGGGATAGAGGAAAACAATTTAATACATACTTGCTTGAGTAAATGGATGGGGAACAGGGTTTAGGTGAAATAGCAAAAAGACAAAATTTATTAAGAGCTACAAGGGATCGAAAATTGGTGGGGGGGGCATGATCACCTTCGCCCCGAGAGGACACAGCACACAAAGAAGAAGAAGAAGAAGAAGAAGAAGAAGAAGAAGAAGAAGAAGAAGGAGGAGAAGGAGAAGAAGAAGAAGCAGAAGAAGAAGAAGAAGAAGAAGAAGAACAACAACAACAACAACAACAACAACAAATGATGAATATTGCACTGCATTAGTTGTAATACAGTTGTATTAGATTTTAGAATGTTGCAAATATAAAATTATTCTTGTAAATAAATAATTTAATATTTTCAATTATAATACTGTTTCAGAGTTTTTGGTGTAGAGAAGTTCTCAATATTCTATTACTACCCACAATTCCCTTACTGATTTTACTAATGTTATCGCCCGGAATGTTTCTATACTTCATTGATTTTTCCACATACTTTCAATATTTTTGCAATGCTTTTTGGGAAAATTCCAAACACTCCAGTAATTATAGATTCAAGTGTCCCCTTCATATTCGACAATTTTGTTTTTGTTTCCGTTTTCTGACAAGGTCTACATATTTTTCCCGCCTTTTCCTCTGTCGTCTGCTGGCACGGTGACATCTACTAATGTCTTTTCTTTTGTTTATGATGGTTACGTCTGGTTTCCTGGGCTCGCTGGATACATCTGTTTGAAATTAAAAATCCCTTAGAGTTTTATGCTTTCTTTTTGTTGGCTTCAGATTTATGGTTGTGCGACTTCAGTATCCTATCTGAGATGTTTGCACAATTCGTAGCTGATTACTGATCCTACCCAGTCTTATATATTTTTATATAGGAAAGCTTCTGATTTATGGTTGTGTGACTTCAGTGTCATATCTGAGATGTTTGCACAATTCATAGCCAATTTCTGATCCTACCCAATCTTATATTTTTTTTTATATATTTCTAAGTTAGATGCTTTCCAACGGTGAAACCAAGTATTAAAAAAAGGAAAATTTCAGTAGAAAGAAAGAAAATAATACTAAACTGTTGCGTAATACCAGTCTTCGTATACGCGAGTAAATATTGGACCATCTCATCACACGTGAAGAAGAGACTTAAGACAACGAAAATGTGGTTCCACAGAAGAATACTGATAATACTATGGACTGAAATTGTGAGTAATAAGGAAGTTTTAGAGAAAATTGGAAACAAAAAGAACATTTATATGTAGCATCATAAAGAGGCGATTGAAATTTCTAGGGCGCATAATGTGGAAAGAGGGCTTGGAAAATTCGAGACGCACAGGACCTAGTGAAGGCAAAAAGACAGATGAAAGCAGCGCATGACCTACCTAACGAGATTGTGTACATAGTTGACAGAACAGGGATTAGGATGCCTAGCAAAAAGAAAAAAGCTTTACCATTGGTTAAAAAGGACATAAATTAGTGGAGAGCCATTATCGCCCTCGTCCTGAAGACACTCGCCATTTTGCCGTGTCTACACTACCTTCACATGAATATTGTTCATATACTTGGTCGCAATTTAGAGTAATACTGTTTTTCTTTTCAGGTCTCCTCCCCACAGACTTTTCATGACGGTTTTTTTTTCTCCCCTAATTTTTGATTTCTTCTTTTTGTGGTTTTCTGCTTCAACATTAGTCCCTTTGTTGGGTTTTTATTCATTTTCTGGCTGCCGCTATAACTTCCTTTTTACTCTGCCGTGCAAAGCCGCTTAGACATTGAAAACCCGAATGAACAAAATATCAACGAATCCTTTTCTTCCTGCTTTGCTTTTCGCTTAAATTCAATGTACGTTATCTTCGGGATGTAAATCTTTAAAAAAAGGTCTTCAACTTGTTTGTCCTTTATTCCATAGCTCTTAATTCTTCTTTTGTTTAGCTTAGGAAGGACCCAGAATATCATACTATGAATGCCATATATATTATTACCATTCCATGGTGTTGGTTCACTAAATAAATGTTGGGCGGCTTTACGCTTATGTGGCCCTCAAATCAGATACCTATCCAATAATCTATAACAAGAGACAGTGGCAGTGAAATCGGAAGAAAGTAAATTATGTTATTTTAACATCAGAATTATGACAAATTATCAAAATGTGATACGTACTTTTGCTCCGACCCTGAAAAGTAAAACTAGTGGATGCTGCAAAGGGCCATTTTCATTTCACCAGTCAGAGACACTTCTCTCCAGACCTTGTCCCGCTGTCAAAACAGGTCTCTGTTGATTGGCTGTTAAGGGTCACATGAGTGGCTAAGAACGGCGAATAGTAATTAGGGAAGAAAAGGAAAGACATTCCACTAATGCATTTGGATGTTTCAGTCAGTTAGTACTGGGGACTGAGTGACCGCAAATAAATTCAAAGTCTTCTCAATAAAGAAAAAAAACAAAAACGCCGTAATCTGAAATCATTGAGTTTCTATCTTTCTTTTTTTTCTTTCTTTCTTTCTTTCTTTCTTTCTTTCTTTCTTTCTTTCTTTCTCAAATGAACAGTCCTGACGACTTCTAAAGTCCCCTCCAAAAGTATTGGAACTGGTATTTACATTTAGATATGTTAAACATCTTAGGACATACCACCTTTAGTCTGCCCCCACCATTTTTCTCGTAAGCAAAACTATTGGAACACGTGACTGACAGGTGTTTTTTTGTGGCCCAAGTGTTGCATTTTAACTTGGTTGTTTAAACATTAAATAGCTCTGAATAACTAGTTTTCGTTTTAGTCTTGTGCTTCACCTTTAAAGACTGTATTTCTTGTTAAAAAGGATAGACCATCATGAAGACGAGAGATACGTCTATGGGAGAAAAGTAAGAATTTTTTAAGATGAGGAAAGGAGGAAAATCAATCAGAGCCATTGGACATAACCAACACAACAATTTGTAATGTCATGAAGAAGAAAGAAACTACTGGTGTACTAGAGCAACAGATATATAACAGGTCGGCCAAGGAAAACAACAGTATTTGATGACAGAAACATTCTGAGAGCTGTGAGGAAAAACCAAAAAAAAAAAACAGTCAGTGACATCACCAACAACCTCCACGGTGCAGGAGTGAAGGTTTCACAATCCACCGTTTGAAGAAGACTTTGCGAGCGTAAATCTAAAAGCCATGGCACAAGATGCAAACCTCTCATCAGCAGTAAGAATCGGAAGGCCAGATTGTAATTTGCATAGAAGTACAGAGATAAGTGACAAAAGTTCTGGAAGAAAGTTTTATCGACTGATGAGACCAAGATTAATCTCTACCAAAGTGATGGAAAATCTAAAGTGTGGAGAAAGAAAGGGTCTGCTTATGATCCAAAGCATACAAGCTCATTTGTGAAGCATGAAGGGGGCAGTGTCTTGGCTTGGGCTTGCGTGGCTGCTTCTGGAACAGGCTCATTCATATTTATTGATAATGTAACTCATGATGGTAGCAGCAAAAATAATTCAGAAGTCTACCGAAATATTTTCTCTGCCAATCTACAAAGAAATGTAACTGATCGGGAGGAAGTTTATCACGCAGCAGGACAATGATCCAAAACATACGGCCAACACAACAAAGTGGGAAAGTGAGCAGTTTTATTCTTTTCAAGTCAATCACCGAAGCTTAACCAAACAGAGCATGAATACATAGAAGAAGTCGGGCAAGTAAGACAACAGCAGTTGGTGACAGAAACATTGTGAGAGCCTTGAGTAAAACTCCCAAAACAACAGTCAGTGACATCACCAGAGCGCTGGGATGAAGGTTTCACAATGCACTGTACAAAGAAAACTTTGAGAGCAGAAATATAGAGGTCAAAACATAATTTCAAAACACTCATCAGCAGTAACAATTAAAATGAATTTGCAAGGAAGTGCAGAGATGAGTGACAAAAGTTCTGGAAGAAAGTTTTATGAACTGATGAGACCAAGATTGATCTCTACCAAAGTGATTGAAAGGCCAAAATATGGAGAAAGAAAGGGTCTGCTTATGATCCAAAGCATACAAGCTCATTTGTGAAGCATGGAGGAGGCAGTGTCTTGGCTTGGGCTTGCATGGCTGCTTCTGGAACAGGCTCATTCATATTAATTGATAATGTAACTCATGATGGTAGAAGCTGAATAAATTCAGAAACATTTTGTCTTCCAATTTACAGAGAAATGCACCCAAAATAATCGGGAGAAAATTTGTCATGCAGCAGGACAATGACCCAAAACATATTGCCAACACAACAAAGGACATCCCCAGGAAAAAAATACGTCGACAGTTTTAGACTGGCCAAGTTAATCACCGGACTTAAAGCCGACAGGGCATGTATTTCATCTCTTGAAGAGGAGACTAGAGGAAGAAACCCCCTGAAACAAAAAAGAACTGAAAGATGCTGCGTTAAATTCTGGAAAAAACCCATCTCAAATGAAGAATGCAACAGCTTGGTGATGCCAATGGGTTACAGGGTTGATTCAGTTATTGCATGCAAGGGTTATGCAACCAAATATTAAATGTTATTTACTTTACGTATATATCTTTCCCTTTACTTTTGATCACCTAAAAATGGGGTGATCTGATACAAAAGTTCGTATGTCCTAAGCTGTAAATGTAAATACCAGAATTAAAAGCTGAAATTCTGAACTCTCATATTCACCTTTTGATCGTAAAACTACATATCTTTAGTGAACAACAAAAACAAAAGAATTTAATTTGCCCTTCCAATAATTTTGGAGTGGGGGGCATATTTCTATCATCCATGACTATCCTGTTCTTGCTTTCTAAATCTGGTGTTATCTATGAGTTGATCGATGAAGTTTCTTGCTGGTCTACTTCTTCATCTTTTCTCATAATTAGGTGCCCATGATATAAACTAATAATGGCTGACCGCTCGTATCCGAGGATGCCTGTCTACTAGATGCGTGTCTACTCAAACACATTTTTGTCTGTTCAAAACCCACAGAGCCCACCAGTGGTTTCTACTGCAACTATGCTGAGAGGACTTTAGTTACAGTTTCTGGTAGATTTCTGACAAATCGACAATGGTGAGATTCGAGATATCGCAGGTCGCATGGTCGAAAAGCGAATGTTCTAACCGCTCGTCGTGTATAAGGTAATACAGTACTTCTTGTTTACTTCTCCAACAGTGGCCACTATACCACAGTCACCTTTCCCAGATTATGCTCATATTCCTTGGCAGCTTTTCTATATAGTTCTTTATTTGGTATATATTGTTTCCAACTGATATTTGGCGCTGGTTTCAGCAGATGAGTACACGTGCCATCGATATTTTCGTTGTTTGTTTTATTGCCAAGGATTTTATTTGTTGGTTCTAATCTAGGTAGAATGATTGCAAAATACCTTCCCCTCCCCCTATTTATAGACAGAAGCACACAAAGCCATGCTGGGATTTCTTCATAGCTAAAAAATAGTCCGGTTCTCGGTCCTATTCACTTACTCCCGGTCTGTCTTGTCTTGAGGTCAGAACGCTACGTTCGCTTATCTGAATTTGCTCTTGCGTATAAACCCCAATTCTTAGTTTCTGAAACTTTTGCCTTATTACTGTTAATTTGCCTTGCAAATATATATTTTGCTTGCTTTTATACTATTTTTTTTCATTTCTTTTCTTGTTATTCCTTATTTCAAACTTTGTCAATTTTATTTGTTGGTCAGTTCTGCCATTTGTTTACATTTAACTGATGTACTGGAATAACCTGTCACCCCCATGAGTGACTACACGATAGGTAGTAACTGCCTATAAGTATCAGTCAACGGACTACAGAGACTAGCTGGGATATGTTACTCAGCTATTAGCTGTTGTCGAACTCTCTGCCTTCGAGCAGATAGGAACACGGACGAGGCTCTGCCGAAGGGCAGACTCTCGCCCGGGGAGGTAGACAGACCCGAACGCGTTTATGCGGGGTTTACGGGAATTTGGGGCCGAGCCTACGGGATCGGACTGCCCCACATTAAACTCGACCTTGTGCCACATCCTACCCCGTGGGAGGTTGGTAAATACTACTAGCTGGGATCTGTTACTCAGCTCTTAACTGTTGTCGAACTTTCTGCCTTCGGGCAGAGAGGAACTCGGACGAGACTATGCTTTATAGTAAAAATATCAGCAATACATTTTCATAGTAAAAAATTATTACCAGCAAAACATTTTTGTAAGAAAATTACTAAACCTTTCAAGAATATTAGATTTCGGCAGTAAATGACCCATAAGGAATTGATGTGCCGCTAAGCAAACAAACAAATCAACAATACTCGAAAAGAACAATATTTATGGTATACATTTTTGTAAGGACTTCCACCATGATCCCAGATTTAGATTGTCACCTTTGAATATTATAAGATCTGCTTGAACAACTCCTCCGACCTTGATGTTTCACATTCTCGACTTTTGCTTATGGTGTACAAATTTTTATCAATTTTAATTAATTTCTGTATTTATGTTGATTTATTTCGATTTTCACCTTCTAGTTTACTGACACAACCACATCTAGATCTGTTTAGTGTTCTTGTTTCTCTTTATGACTATCAGATTCGATCTTTTCGCTTGCACGGTGATTGTTAGTTTGGCTCGTTAATTCTCAGATTATTTTATACCTTTTTTCCAGTATCTGGCTTGTGTTGATACGCTAACGTTTTCTTCTTCTTCTTCTTCTTCTTCTTCTTCTTCTTCTTCTTCTTCTTCGTCGTCGTCGTCGTCGTCGTCGTCTATACTCCTCCTCCATATCTTCTTCTTCCTCCTACTCCTCTTCTTCCTCCTCCTCTTCTTCTTCTTCTTCCTCCTCTTCTTCTTCTTCCTCCTCCTCCTCCTCCTCCTCTTCTTCTTCTTCTTCTTCTTCTTCTTCCTCCTCCTCCTCTTCTTCATCTTCTTCTTCTTCTTCGTCGTCGTCGCGTCCTCGTCGTCGTCGTCGTCCTCCTCCTCCTCCTCCTCCTCCTTATCTTCTTCTTCCTCCTACTCCTCTTCTACCTCCCACTTTTCTTCTTCCTCCTCCTCCTCTTCTTCTTCCTCCTCCTCCTCTTCTTCTTCTTCTTCTCCCTTCTCCTCCTCCTCCTCATCTTCTTCTTTATGCTGTGTCTCTTCATGACGTTGACGACCATGTCTCTCCACAATTTCCGATACTTCGTAGGTCTTAATATGCTTAACGTTATCTAATAAGAATGAGATTAACTCACACATACGTAAAATTATGGTTTATTCTTTGACTTTCCCCTCTCGGCTGGGGCGCTTTCCAGTTGTCCGGCGTACGCTGATCCTACACTCACCTCCTGTTTACGGCTCGTGGCAGGACCTGGTGGCTATGAGGACACGGTCCAGTTCAACCTAATGCACCTGGTTCTTTCGATGCACTCGATGTGGCACTGAGTGGAAAGCATATTTTGATACCTTTTAGCCTGAGCTAATCACATACTGAGGGCACCGCCGATCAATTCCTCTTGCAACAAACGTTCCTTACTGGTATTAACTTCGATTCAGACGTGATATTTTCTGGTATGGATGTCATAAATACCACTTATTTATATAGTCAAAACCGAGCCGTTTGAACATTTTCCACTATATCATTGTTCATACCCTATCAGTTTTTTGGTTGTTTTTTTTTATTTCCATACATCTGCCTACGCATAAAAAATGAGTTTAGCCGACATAAAAAATGTGGGTGTAAGACAAGTATGTCTTTTCTCACCGGACTTATTCAACCTATATAGCGAGACGATTCTGAGAGAACTAGAAGTTCTACCAGAATTCATTATTGGCGGACACGATCTTAACAGCATCCGGTATACTGATGACACGGTGTTGATAGCAGACACAAAAAGAAAACCACAAAGACTCCGACAGAAGGTGGTGAAGGTAAGTTAGAAGAAAGGATTAAACATCAATTGCTAGAAGACAGAAGGCAAAAAGATGAGCCCAAATTGGAAAAAATGCGGAAATTTAAATATCTGGTAAGTCTTTTAATAGAAGACGGGAAGAGCAACACTGAGATCCGAAGGCGTAGTGGTATATCCAAGAAAACATTCCAAAAGTTAAGCAGAGTACTAAACTGCTATGTGATATCTGTCCTCCAATATGGTACTGGACGATCTCCTCAAAGATGAAGAAGATACTTGAAGCAACAGAAGGTGGCTCTACAGAAGATGTGAGTAACGACGAAGTTTTGGAGAAAATGGAAACAAAAAGGTAACTAATACTTTTTTTTTAAGCTTTTCACCCCAAGCAAGGCTGGAAGCCACTAGCACGCAAGGGGTTACAGAGGATTCGGAGCGAGAGCAAATAGGAGTGTTAGAGGAAATGATGTGGAGCAGGATAGAGGATAGATCAAGGCAACTGGAGGTGTCGATTGACGTTACACTTGAATAGTTGGAGATCATAGTCATCAGGGAAACAGGAATGAGGAAGGGAGTTCCATAGGCGTGAGGTGCGAGATATGAAGCTATTGGAGTAGAAGAGACGTCTACATTTAACAGTTTCAACAGTGAAAGGGTGGGAACGGGAAGCCAGCCTCGTAGGACGCTTCATGGAGCCTGGCAACCAGTGATAGCAGCTCATCGGAGCAATTACCATGGAAGTATTTATAAAAGAGACAGAGAGAGGCGACGGTGCGTCTGTGAGAGAGAGACTGCAGACGAGAAGCCAGATCAGGGCCAATTACATTGCATACCCGTCTCTGGATCTTATCAAGAACCTTGAGGCAAACAGAAGGGGCTCCAGACCATATATGGCAGCAATACTCCATGCAAGTGCGGATGGTTGATTTGTAAATTTGGAGGATCGATTCAGGGTAGAAGAAACATCAGGAAGAAAAATTTGAGGTTTCTGGGGACATATATACTGGGGAAAAAGGGTTTAGAAAATTTGATACTCACGAGGAAGATAGAGGGCTAGAGAGGCAGGGGTAACAACGTATAACATACTTGAGCTTGAGTAAATGGATGGCGGGAGAGGGCTTAGGAGAAATAACAGAAAGGTAACGTTTATTAAAAGCTACAAGGGACAGGAAGTTGTGGAAAACCATGAGCGCCTACGTCGTAAGGGGACATGGCACATGAATAATGAGCCTGTTTTTTGGATTATTATTATTATTATTTATGAAAGCATCTGCTGTAACTGCCAAATGTAAGGGATGCTCATCTGAACCAGGTATTTCACACACTCATTTAGTCGTGCATACTTATTTTCCAGCTTACACATTTGTGTTAAACTCCCAGAGATTGGCTACGATAATAAAAAAACAGCGTTTTATCTCACGCCAGTATATAGTAATAAAAGGATTTCAAATCCAAACATGCACACACCGCGTAAATTTCCATATTTTCTCCATAAATCACGTTATTCAAAAGAAAACAAAAAAATGATGCAAAACTTTTAAAATACTGACAATATTTGAAAGGCTCCAATAACTTGAGAACAACTCAAGCCAGATCACGTACGAATCATTAATCGGAAAAAAAATGTTTCATTTTCAGTGAAATTCGTCTCTCGATGCGAGAGCAACAAATACAAGGGAGACAATTCAAAGATATAACTTTTTCTTGAAGCGGAAACCTATTCAGTTATTTGTTAATGTTCTTACTGTCACAACTGAAAAAATTAATGGAATAATGATAATTACACTGTCCAACAAAATTTTATTCATATAAATATTTTTATTGATCTAATTTTTTTGACTTGCTTCTTATTTTATATTTTCGCTTTCTTACTTTCATTTTCCCACCTTTCTTCTTTTTCACTTCTCTTTCTTTATATTTTCTCTCTTCCTTTCCTTTCTCTTCTTCCCCAGTTCCTTCCTTATTCTTTGTTTTGGTCGTACCGTTTCCTTCCTGCCTTACTCACCTCTTTATCTTCTTCTTCTTCTTCTCTGTTTAATGTTTTAATAAGAGTCGATTAGATGTGACCCTACACCCAAGGGTATAGAGCACTCAGTTAGGATCGAACTCACTACTTAGTCGTAACTGATCTAAAAAGATAACCTTGATAACCATGACAAGACGTCGATGTCACCCTTCTTCTGTTTTTAGTCCGTCTTAATTTTATACCATTTTCACTGTGCGTTGCGATTTAATGGATGTCAGCACCGAATGAGAAATCGAGGAGACGAGTTCGAATTCCATTCGGGAGCGTTACATACCCCCCTAGATATGGGTTTAATAGCACGAGAAACTGGGTTCTGTATCCTCGGTGGGCAAACAGTCTTTTGCAGAAAGAAACTTTACGGACAAGTACCCTTGGGAAAGGTATAAATCCATGTCTTCTAGCTAGGGGCTGAATAACTGGACAGACTGGGTCTATATCCTCGGCTGGCAACCAGTCTACTGCAACCTTCTGCGGGAAAACCTCTGCCTGGTCAGTCATGGATCGAAAGAGACATGATCGCCCAATCGCGTATCGCGTATGGCACTTAACTGACTGACTTTATTACTCTGCTTATGACCATATCACGTTCAAACACAGGTACTCGTTTCGATCACCGAAGTTAAGCAACGTTGTGCCTGGTCAGTACCTAGATGGGTGATGGCTTGTGAATAACGGGTTCTGTAAGCTAAGGTGGTTTAATGGATAACGGTTCTGAATGAGAAATCAGAGAGCCGAATTCGAATCCCAGTCGAGTTCGTTACACCCAACTCCACCAAAGCTATTGGTTGAATAGCCGGACAGGCTGGGTTCTATATCCTCGGCTGGCATCGAATCTATTGCAGAAAGAAATGCTAACCTACTGCGAGAATCTCTGCCAGGTCAGCCATGAATTGAAACAGACATAATCGTCCAAGCATGCCCTCCTCCTCCTCCTCCTGTTTTTTATTATTATTATTATTCTTTTTCCTTCTAGTATTTCTTTTTCTTCTTCTTTTCTTTCTTCGCCTCACTTTTTATTTCCCCTTTTTTTGTTTTCTTCATTTTACTCACTTCATGTTCCTTCTCATCTCCTCCCCTCTCGGCTTCCTCTCCTTTCATTTTGGTTTCTACTTTCACTTTCTAGATATGTTATAACTTCTAAATACTTTCATCAGCTGAAATGATAGCAATATGACAAACTAATATTTATTTGACTTTGTAGAAATTAAAGCAGAAAACATAATGTTTTAGTTTGTGCCAAAGCGATGGCCAAATTGATAAGAACATGGAGGAACAAAATCATCTTTCAAACAAAGTACAGACTGTACAAATCGCTGGTAGTCTCCATTCTCCTATATGGATGTGAAACGTGGACACTTTTGTCAGAAACAGAGAGAAGGATCCAAGTGTTTCAGAAAAAATGCATGAGAAAAATCCTTGGTGTTTTCTATTGGGAACAAAAAATCAATGAGTTTATGCGGAAAAGGGTTGAAATGTTTGTGGGTCACCAGGAACCTCTTGCCATTGTCAAACGGAGATAAAACGGCGTGGTTTGGACACATTACCAGGCACGACAGCAGCCTGTGCAATACCATCATGCCAGGTACCGTTGAAGGTGGACATAGGAGAGGACGCCAACGCAAAAACTGGTTGGGCAATGTCAAAAAATGGACAGGTATGACTGTACCAGAATTGCTGATGGCCGCCGTTAGTAGACCGTTGTGGAATGGAGTTAGTGTGGCTTCTGCATTCCGATCCACCCTACGATTACTAAAGTCAAGGGGATGATGCTGATGCTGCTGATGCTGCTGCTGATGATGATGATGCTGATGATGATGATGCTGATGATGATGATGATGATGATGATGATGATGATGATGATGATGATGATGATGATGCTGATGCTACTGATGCTGCTGCTGCTGCTGCTGCTGATGATGATGATGATGATGATGATGATGATGATGATGATGATGATGATGATGATGATGATGATGGTGTTTCACGTAGATAGCATGTTTGGGTTTTAGTTTTAGTGGATACCTATATTTGAGTAGACGCTCCGTTTTTATTTTTTTTTAAAACGCATATTTATTGCCGTCAAACGGCCTGAATAAATTGAGAGATTTTATTAAAGAAAAAAAAAAGATTTCTTGAATATTCTATTAAAGAAATCTTATCAAAGAAAAAGATTTCTCGAATATTCAGGCCCGTAAACGATAATAAGCATACTGTTAGAGGTTCCAAGCTTTCGACTCATACGAGTCATCATCAGGGATGTGAGAAAGAGAAGAAAAAAAAATCAAATGTATTTTAAGCGACGCATTGATTTCAAAATGCATTTATTTTACGCAGGTTCAAAACAAAATAAACAAGATAATGCCCATAACCGGAAAATCACTTGAATCGAATATATATATATATATATATATATAGTAGGTAAATGAATGACAAAATTGAAAAATCCAAGCGAAAGTAAAAAGAGCTGAAGGAATCTAAGTATCACTTACATGCCCTCCTAAAGAGTGCTAGTTCCGACTTTCAGACAATATTTACAAAATCCTGGCATATCGAAAACAGGATTCGTGCTTTCTCTTCACGCCGTTGCAAAATATTTCACCTTCCGTTCCCTTGTGAACGTGTATCAGGCCTTGGGTAGAAGCTAACCAGTCAGTGAAAAAGCTGTCTGGGGAAACCGGGCGTGTTCACAAATCCTCGCACTCTCGGAATGTTTAAAACATAAAACTGCTAGTCACCGTGAAGGGCTGATACCTATGCCCACACTCTTTCTATCTACAAACTCCGGGGCCCTGGCGGTCAACGCAGGCGTCTCCCAGGGGTCACTCCTCGGACCAACCTTCTTTTTCATTTACATAAATAACCTGCCTAAGAATCTCAAATCTTTTGTAAACATCCATGCCGAGGATACGACTATATACCGGTGAACCTCTTCATAAGATTGGCAGCTGATCTCTCTTCCGATCTAACAGGAACTACCGAGTGAGAAAAAAACTGATTGGTTACATTCAATACCTCGAAAATCAGACTATTTACATCCCACCATCATCGATCGGACCCCGAACTACAACCAGTCGCGATGAACTGATGTGCCCTCGGGGAGGCTCCGTGCCTTGAGAAATTATTGGGCTTACACTCACATCTAACCTAAAGTGAAACTCGTACATGCGAGCCATCGCCATCAGATGCAGGTAAAATGTTCGGCTCTCTAAACTGCCCCAGTAAGTACCTGACTCCGCATGCTATCCTCTACCTTTACAAAAGCCAGATCAGGCCAAGAATGGAACAATGTTGTCATATTTGGGAGGGAGCTGCCCAGCATCGATAGAGTCCAAAAGCGTCTCAGAGTCCTTGTGTTGAGATGAATTATTTCCCATCCTCCAACCTCTCTCTCACTGGCGGGATATGGCAAGCCTCACGCTGTTCTATCACTACTTTCATGGAAAGCGCTCGGATGAACTACCTCCCTTGGTTCCGCCAACCCAAAACTTCACGGCTAGGACAGGCCATACCACTTACATCGCAGCAAACCACCCAAATTCTCCCCGTATTCCATCAATGAGAAGTAATTTCCAATCGAACAGCTTCTTTCTGTGAACTACTGATCCGTGGAACCGACATCCATATTGCCTCCTAACGAGTGGCCCCGGGCTTTGTACCTTACTATATATATATATATATATATATATATATATATATATATATATATATATATATATATATATAGTTAGTTAGTTAGTTAGTTAGAACTAGAGAGCCAGACAAACCTACCACGGTTACACCTAAACGGATCGTCAGGGAAGGCCGGCTAACAAGGTAAGAAAGAACGGAAACTTACAGTCAATAAACAAAAAAGCCATAACCACGTCACGTGGTTATGGCTTTTGACGATCCATTTAGGTGAAACCGTGGTAGGTTTGTCTAGCTCTCTAGGTCTAACTAGGTCTGCTCTACTCACTGTATTGAGCACTTTATTTAGGTTTTTTGCGTACTCGTATCGGTTTTTTTTTCTTTGGGCCTTGGACTTGCATGCTGGACGATTATTTTCGGCTAACGAACATGTTCTTGGTTCTTTTTTTTTATACCGTTTTTCCCTTTGGTATTGGTTCGATTATTTGCAAATCAAGTCACCGAAGGTTTTCCGATCGAGTATAGTGTCTTATACTTATAAGACTTCTACTACTACTAATAATATATATATATATATATATATATATGTGTGTGTGTGTGTGTGTGTGTGTGTGTGTGTGTGTGTGTGTGTGTGTGTGTGTGTGTAAACGCTCTATCTTCTATATTGAGCATTCTACTGCTGTAAATATTTTTTAAATGCCATATCTTTTCAGGACGTAAACGATCACAGCTCTTTACATAGTCCCTTTTTTATTATCTGTGAATTGCAATGACTTCTTCCCATTGCTTCTCTACGGTTGACTTTCTCCTAAACTGACTGCCAGTCTACCCTGTAATTTATTACATATCGGCGGGAGACAAGAGATGGCATTAGTACAAAATAAACGCAACTGCAACGACGAGGGTGGCAATTGAACTGGGCTCACTGATTATATTTTCCGTGCTGATAACCGTACATCGAGGAACGAATTATATGTATAATAAAAATGCATTGCAAATGATTTTACTACACAAATGCATTGCAAATGATTTTACTATTCAAATATATTGCAAATGATTTTAGTATATCAATGAATTGTAAATTATTTTACTCTACAAATGCATTGCAAATGATTGTAGTCTACAAATATGATATTTGTATAGTTAAATTTAATATACCAGAATGTTCCACCACATCACCATTCGGCCTCAGTGACTTATCTGTACCCACCTTCCCTACCAAATTTGACATCACCCAATCATTCTTGCTTTAATATTCGTTAAAGAATCCATAAGATGACTTCCCCAATCTTAATGTATATTGATATCGTTGAAATAAAAACTTTTGATTATTTTTTGTAATTTTTCTTGTATTTTTTGTTGTTGTTTTCACTTTTCTATGCCATCCTAATTTTATTTTTTCTTCCTTCATTATTTTAATTTCGTCTTACTACTTGCCTAAGCACGTATATATATATATATATATATATATATATATATATATATATATATATATATATATATATATATATATATATATAACAATTATGTGGTGCAGGTTCAGTTTACATTCGTGAATCATTCATACAAAAACCTTATAAAACCGGAATTTATAAACAAGGATCATACCATTCATTAACGTATTCGAAGTTGAATGTATTTTATTATTAAAAATTGTTTGCGAGAGTGATTCTTGCCATTTATATCTTTAACTTCATTATCTGCTTTTCGTATGAATGATTCACGTAATATATATATATATATATATATATATATATATATATATATATATATATATATATATATATATATATATATATATATATATATAGTAGACTGGCGTTGAGATCTCATCAATTTACAGTTAAGCTGACTAGATGTAGCCGTAAATTTTACGTTAACTGTTTTCTTCTCTCGCACTACTCGCTCGTGGAACTCCATTCCGGCTCCATGCTTTCCAGCCAACTTTAATCTGCAAAAATGTAAATGCAATGTCAATCGCTATCTACTGTCCTCCAGATTACTCTTTTCTCTTTCTGATCATCATTAATTTTTCTGTTCCTAATACTTTCACGTCCTGTAACCCCTTGTGTTTTAGCGGCATTACTAACTTACATAAGGTGATACCAATGAAAAAAGTATCAAAAATGAGTTAATTTTACAACTGTATTTTGCTATGCAAATGTGATAGTAAAATCATTTGCAGTACGATACATATGGATTGTAAATTATTCTATTCTACAAATTTACTATTGCAAATGATTTTACTACACACATTGCAAATGATTTTACTCTACAAATGAAATGTAAATGATATTACTATATGAATGCATTGAAAATGGTTTTACTATATGAATGCATTGAAAATAGCTTTATTATACGTATTCATTGCAAATTATTTTACTATATAAATCTATTGCAAATGATTTTACTTTACAAATGCATTGCAAATGCTTTTACTATATGAATGCATTGAAAATAGCTTTATTATACATATTCATTGCAAATTATTTTACTATATAAATCTATTGCAAATGATTTGACTTTACAAATTCATTGCAAATGGTTTTAATATACACATGCATTCTAAGTGATCTTACTATATAAATTCATTGCAAATGATTTTAATATATATATAAAAAAAACAATCAGAAGAAAAATCATTGGGAGTATTCCGGAAGTAAACCAAGGCTTATTGACAAAATACAAATTGTACATATATATATATATATATATACATATATATATATATATATATATATATATATATATATATATATATATATATATATATATATATATATTTATATATATATATATATATATATGAAAATGGATGAAATACGACATATTTTGATATTTCATTTATTCTTGTTTAAAACTTACTTTTGATGGAAACTCGTATTCGATTAGCTGCTCTATTTTTTAATATATTTAATATATATATTTATATATATATATATATATATATATATATGTATATATAAATATATATATTAAATATATTTTATATATATTATATATTATATATATATATATATATATATATTTTTATATATTTAATATATATATTGTTGACCCCCCCCCCCAGTTTTCCAACATTTTCTTTCTATGCTAACTGTTTAAGCAAAGAAATATGGGCTTCAAGCATCACACTGTAGTAGTGGTAGTTGTAGTAGTAGTAGTAGGAGGAGGAGGAGGAGGAGGAGGAGTAGTAATTGTATCAATGATAAGATTTGCTCTCTGTAATGATAATAATCATAATTTTATTAATATGATCATCATTAATAAAATTGGTTCCTGTTCTTTCTCTAAATTCATTCACTTTGCTGTCTCCCTGCATATGCTGTCAATAACCCACTCAAACCCATAACATGATCCTTTGTTTGCTATTGCAGTTCTTTCAAATCGAATTAAATTATTTAAAATTCATGTTGTGACTGAATACCACGACTGATATTGCAGGTTGCCTTCTCTTTCTTGGACAGGTCCAAAGGGAGTTTGAAGCACGAATGAGCTGTGCGGCCAACACTTAGCAGGTTTGCAGCTATTCAACTTGACGCCACTGCTAGATCAATATGTTTCATTTGGTGCAATTTAGTCAGAAGTAGGTTGATGCTAAATGTCTTGCCAGTTCCACCTGGGGCATCGAGGAATAATAGATCTTCTCTTTCACCTTCAATGCTCAAAATAATTATAAACACCCAGTTGGTCCTCCATCACTTTGTGTTCGCTATCAGCTATAAACGCCGTCATTTCCGCGGTGTCATGGCTGATCTCCCGCATGTACTCAATTGCGAGGTTGTTTGCTTCCTGCTCAGATTGAGGTAAGGCCAAATGTTACAATACCTTGGGCTTCTATAGCTTGCACTCGTGTGTCTAGATCAATTAATGTCTCACTGTAAATGGCATCATTAAACGTGACAATTTCCGTTGTGGTTTATCTCTGAAGCCTTCGTAGGATGTCCCTCTGTCATTTTGGCTTTGTGGGTCACCCAAATCTTGAGAGGCTCACCCAATCACATGCCATCAATATGATAGAAAATAGCTGGCGTAGTTGACTTGGTGCTCTGCTGACTGCTGCCTCCTCCAGTATCTGGTCCCATCGTCCTCCAGTAGTCCATGTTTGACGCAGGCTTCTCTGTAGGTCATACAGACTTCTCTATTCTCCAGGTCTGTGAATGATGTAAGACCTCTGAAAATCTGCAGCAGCAGATGCAGAAAGAATCACTCGTGCTGATTGGGATGCACAGTGTACACTCGCCCGATGGTGCCGCTTCTGAAGACAACATTTTCTTCCCAGCCCTCAATTTATGCTCCTTGCTTGTGCCTGCTGCATCTATTGTTTGCCCAGGTGTCAACATACAGCATTGTTCGGTCAAACAGATCATTTTGGCATAATTTGAAGATAGCTGTCAAAGTGTTTTTTCGTGTATTCTCAACTACGTTTCGAGCAATATCTTCTGTGAAATATACACTCTGGCCATTATCAAGAAAAACAGCTAGATTCATCACTGTTGGATGCCACTCATGGATTTCGAAGCCCAAGATGCGCCACATTGCCTCGGTAGAGGAAATATATCTGCCCAACTAATAGATTATATATTGGTAGGACTACACATACGCAAGGCAGAGAGGTGCTTGGAATTTTAGAATTCATTTAAAACCCTTTTCTTTCCATCACTTTCGTAAGTAGGTATCCCACACTGTTCATTCCAGGTAGATCTTCTAATATCAGAGTGTGGAATGCCTACTTACAAAAGAAAGAAAAAGAAAATACTCTAAATGATTCCTCGTCCGTCGGTATGCTACAACAGAATCCTTCATAGGATGTCCTCTGCCATGCTGATTTTGTGGGTCGCCCAAAGGTCACCCAACCCACATATTATCAACATGATGGAAAATAGCTGGTGCAGTTGAACTGATGCTCTGCTGACCGCTGGCTCTTCCAGTGTCATAGACCCGGCAGTGAGCTGCGATCTGGGGCCCTAATAGCGGTGACATTATAATTTTTTTATAAAAAAAAGAAAAGAATTAATCTATTAACAAACTGGATGTTAGTTTAACATGTATACAAATTTTCATCAATATTGCTTCACGGGTTTAGTCGGCAACTTCAGACAGACAGACAGAAACAGGCATATATATATATATATATATATATATATATATATATATATATATATATATATATATATATATATATATATATATATATGCATATATATATATATATATATAGTAATAATCACGTGTCACATTATATATATTTATATTCATTGCAGCAATCAAAATTAACTGTTTAACTCGTCTGCCCCTATTTGGTGTTTTGTGGATATTGTATCCATTCCTGGCCCGAGAGTAAAACTGAATTTACTTACAGATAATTTTAAAAAATCATTTCACTCCCAGCAAGGTGATAATGCCACTAAGACGCAACGGGTTACTGGGAGTGGAAGAGAATGTAAAGATATTTTAGTGAGAGGAAGTGAAGAGAAAAGACAATAATTTCTTATGGCAGGTATAAATGGTTCTTTATGATGACTAAATGAAAACAGGCTTGTTTTGGAAAGGGTTAAAATTTACACGCCATTCTTTGTCCCAGTTTACCGCTGGTTGTAGATCCTTTTCGAGAGCAGTAACCAGTTCTACTTTGTCCGATCTGTCGGACTTGCTACCAAGACAGAAGTAAATAGTTTTGTCATCAGCATAAATAATTAGTTGGGAAATGATGATATCGGGAAGGTTGTTGATGAAAATGAGAAACAACCTAGGTCAAAGGAGAGATCCTGGATGACCCCCGCATTAATGTGACATGAACTAGAAGTGTATCCGTCCAAAACGACCATATGAATATGATTTCACAAATCGATATATACATAAATATATTCTGTGTAAATTCCTCTCTCGAGTAGTTTGTAACACATTATCTATCATATCTCAGTTGCGTCTCTGTCGTTAGGCAGAGTGTGCTCAGGGGCGGCTGCGTCAAAGGAGAGAGTCACAACTGAGGGAAATTAAACTGAGAGGTGTCCAGCCCCGGGGAACAGCTGCCCGAGTCTGCGCACTCTCATTGCACCAGAGAGAGATTGCGAGCAATTTTCGTTCCTAGCCCGGGTGTACGCGCTCGGGCTCCCCACATTAAACCAATCTTGTGTCACAAATTGACCTAGTGGGGAGGGAGGGTTGAATAGATAAAAAATATATTCAGCCTGAAATTCTGGGATGAGGAGTTTTCAATATTTACGCTATTTATATTCGGACAATTTTGCTGTTACACGATTTGGACAATTTTGCTGTTACACGATTTGGACAATTTTGCTGTTACGCCCGTTATATTCATACATGATTGTTTACGCATACACACCAGAAATATTTATAGATTTACACCTATAGATATTTAATAGATAATGAGATTTTTTTTATTAATCTATTTTAATCAGTTTAAAAGGATTAGCCTTTCAAATATCTGCAGTTCTTAATTATAAAGAAAATCAAATCTACAGACATCACTTTACAGTTACGTCACATTTAAAAAAAAGAAAAACAGAGCTGCACACCTGCAGTAGGAATGAGTTTTAAAAAAATATTGTTTTTTGTTTTCACTTTAAGCATTTCTCTCAGTTTTTATATATTTTTGGAAATACCCTGACGCGTGTTGTAGTCCTCGCAGTGTTTAGTATTGTCGAAGTTATCGCTAACATTTTTGACGCCATTTACAAACTCTACGTTTCGTTCACTTTCGCATACCAATCGATGAAATTTGAATAAGCTGATTTGTTTGGAAAATACTTTGACAAATCCCTGCTTCACGGTTTCATAATTTCTGTAATTTGATTTAATTTCATACGACTTCATAGTAAACAATATTTTTTAAGAATTTTTTTTTCCTTTTTAACAGCGAAGAATACCTTCCTAGAATTTCTTACTCTTGAGCATACAACTGGCCATGCGTAAATATTTCTTTCTGGAGCGAAATTCCAAATTTTTTAAGCGTTTGGCCTTTTGTGATTTGTTTATACTTCTCGCAAATGCAAGGCGAACAGATTTCTTGTATATACAAACTTAAATAAAAGATATGCAAAAAACAATATTGCATTTGTATTAAATAAGTAGTTGTTATGTTAATCATTAAATTTCTTGTATTGTATTGCATGTTGAATAATAAAACTTAAAATAATGAAAAATTATTGTACTAAGCTACGCACCCTAGTAAAATCAACCTACCTTTGTACCCACTTACCTATTTGCACTTCTCCCCAAAATTTGGTTTCGATCTGTCAGTATATGACTATTTTAGAAGGTGTGACGGACGGACTAACGGTAGTCACATAATTTTATAAATAGGAGATAGAAATATTACTGGAATCTGAATCGAAATACTTTTACGAGTACAAAGGAAACCGTTTATTTTCATCACTTAATGAAGTTATGCAAATGAAAGCTTTATAATTTTTTAACAAAACACATTTCAAATACACTCATAGTAATGGTTTTAATATTATTTAAAATCCTGAAGCATATAGCAGCAGGCTAGCAACGTTTCGTTTGTGGGAAAAGGGAGTGTAAAGAAATTCAACCACTATTCAGGCTTTCCTTTGACAGTAGGCTCTTCGTGACTGAGAGGTTAAAGTACGTCAGATGTAATGATGATTTCCCTTAGTTGAACGGAATTTCGAATGCTGCCGGAGTGCGCATATGTTTCTAATATGATTTCTCAAATATTCAGGCCGATAGACGGAACTAAATAAATATACTGTTTTATATATCAATAAAAGCAGAGCGTCTACTCAAATATGGGTATCCATCCAAAATAGCGTTTAAGCAAAATAAATTAAAATATGTGCATTTCCCACTGACAAGAGTCAGTTCAAACTAAAAATGAAGGATGGCTGCCATATTGTGGCTGGTACCGCCAAGTCCTCACTCCTTGAAAGAATTCAAAAACAATTACGCGGCCTTGTAGTTGATGAATTACTTTACACTCTCTTTTCCCACAAACGAAACGTTGCTAGACTGCTGCTATGCTATTTGCTGGTTACATTGTACATGTTCCTACGAGCTACATTCTTTAATTTCCCCAGTTTAGACCTTCACAGTTGGGACTCACCATTCCACGTACATGAAGCCAACTCATCCTCATTCTCTTAGTATTTGTTTGATAATTAGGAAGTTCCACTTCTTTGTGGAACAAACTGCGGAGATGATGTTTCTCCGACCAATCTTAACCTCATGAAGCATATAGAGTCAACCGTTAATTATCCTACTTCTCCTCATAATATATACGAATATTTCTCCTTTCTTTGTACGTCCTTGCATAACGATTTACCCCAGACTTGAAGGGGTTAAGATTCTTTACTGTTGTTTACCCAATACAAGGTCAAAGAGCCAATCAAAGTAAAAGATTACTAAATGATACGAATATTTCTCCTTTCTTTGTACGTCCTTGCATAACGATTTACCCCAGACTTGAAGTGGTTAAGATTTTTTTTACTGTTGTTTACCCAATACAAGGTCAAAGAGCCAATCAATGTAAAGGATTACTGAATGATACGAATAGGTTAAGATTGTAGTAGACGGGGAAGCATTCTCTTGGGAGTATGTTCCACAAAGTAGAGCTTCTTGCAAGGAAGCTGTCCGAATAGAACATTTTTCTTGCCCGTGGAATACGAAGGAAATGAAAAAAATTTGACCCTGTATACTTGATATGAACAGTTCAGACCTGTATATATCTGAACTGGTGGAACTAAGTACCGCCGCTCTACAGAGTAGCAATACTTGGGAAGAAGCTTTGGACTGGAGCACACTACTTGCGAGTAATGAGAGTGAAGGTAGCAAGACGGGAACTTGAGTTAAAGTCTGAACGCTAGATTAAAAATAGGCTTGCGATTTTACGACTTTACGATTGTGGTAAGTAGACTGTAGGGTAGGAAATAAATCGTCATCAAAAGATCGTTTAAGGCTAGCGAGACAAAGTCCTCAAGTTGCCCTTAGGATTGCATCGGAGTCGTCCAGAATTGTCAACGAAATTCAGTGAGATGTCTATTTTTTAATAATCAAATCAGCTTTACGACACATTTTAAAACTTCGAACTCGTAATCTGGCTATTAGTTCGTTGCTTGAAGAACAATTCAAGCAACTGACCGCCGTTGATTTACATCGGCGCAGAACAGACCACCGTTCAGCCTAACGTCGCGGGTCTATGGTCCTATCAATCAAACTTAGCTATATACATATATTGTATAAAATTTGCTATATTTAAGCGGGAAAAGCACTGAATATCAGAGATATAACGTTTGTAGATACAGTGTAAACATAGGAATCAACAGAGCATGGTGACTCTCAGATTCATGCGTCGGTGAAAGGACACATGGCCCAATCGATAAAAGCGTTGGTTGATAGATCCAAAAGTTATTTGACACAAAGAGTTGCGAGTTCAATCTCTGGCCTCAGCGAAATGAACAAAAATTTGGACAGTTATCAAGCCGAAATAACTAAAACTGTCCAAAGGCATCGCGCGTGTAATTAGGACAATCTACCTCTGAGGACTGAATAAAGAGTTCGGTTGGAAATTCCAACAAATATCACTTGAAGAAAACCAGAGTGTACAACGGCCGAAACGTCGTGAATGTGACAGTAAGAATAATGACAAGAGTCCGAACAATGTAAATAGTGTCAATAGTTACAATACTACATCTCATATATATATATATATATATATATAGAGAGAGAGAGAGAGAGAGAGAGAGGGGAAGAGAGAGAGAGAAAGATTGGGCACCTCAAGGCGATGTAATGATTAGCAAGGTTGTCTTGCTAGACAAATTACGGCTGAGTAGTGAGTTCGAGCCTCACTGAGTGCCCCATAATTTCTACCTTGTGCCACATCTAAGCTACGCTTGGACAATCACGATAGATAGATAGATAGATAGATAGATAGATAGATAGATAGAAACAGGCTGAGATAGATAGAAACAGGCTGAGATAGATAGATAGATAGATAGATAGATAGATAGATAGATAGATAGATAGATAGATGGTGACGATTTATTTTCTACCCTATAGCCTATTTATCACAGTCGTAAAATCGCAATCCTATCATTAATCTATCGTTCAGACTTTAACTCAAGGATCCGCCTTGCTACCTTCACTCTCATCACTCTCATTTCAAAGGTATCCCTTCGGTAAGTAGCGGGCTACAGTCCAAAGCTTCTTCCTAAGAATTGCTACTCTGTAGAGCGGCGGTCCTTAGTTCCAATAATTCAAACATTTAGAGACTAAGTCGAGTCATACCCACGTTTACAGGGTAAAATCATTTTCATTTCCTTCGTATTCCACTGGTAGGGAAAAATTAAAGCTTCGTCAGAGATGAAGAGAGAAATGATAAAAATGATAAAAAGCAAAGAGATACAGACTAATGGTATGTTGTGTTTGGCTATTTCTGATTGGTTAGCTACGTGTCACGTGTAATGAAGTAACAGATAATATTCAAATATTTGTGAGAAACATTCTGGACGATAAAGTGTGTAAAAGTTAGTGAGACGGAAAAGAATGTGTCCATATTCAAAAAATAATGGAAGCCTTATTAATAAAAATCAAAAAGCCAACACTTAATAATATTAACTTTGAACATAGACACAATATCGTGACCGTGTTTTGAAAAATGAAAACATTTTCTAAAACATACATACAACAAACTATTTCTTATTTAACAGTTAAAATATTTAATCCTTGAAAATGGCTAAATGTATAGCCGAAAGCGCTCGGATGAAAAGAACATTTTTATAAGAAATTTTTTGTCATGGATACATTATAAACTTTTTTTTACTTAAGGTTACTAATTCTATAATCTAAAAGGTTATATAGACAAAAAGTTATAATCCAATCAATTTATTCAGAAATGGACATTTTTATAAAATGAGGCATTTTACACTTGATCAAAATTATAAGACCAGAGGGTATAAATTGTTAGATCTAGGGTAATTCCAATGTTTTTAGTTCAGTTAGAGATTAGCAATCACTGCGTAAAGGTGTCACCATGCCTAAAGCAAGCAAACTTGAGCGTGCTCGAATTCTAGATTTCCATAATCAAGGTTTGTCACAGCGGGCGATCACAGCTATGGTAAATTGCAGTAAAACTGATTTTCAACTTTCTAAAAGACAGTGCGAATTATGGAAACGCAAAGTCTACTGGGAGGCCCCCCAAAATTTCTCCGGCATTGAGTAGGATAATAAGACGGGTTGTTGTGAAAGCCAGTGGACTTTCTTCTCGTCAAATTAAGGCGGCCACAGATGCTGATTGCAGTCCAGTAACCATCAGGTGACACTTAGGACAATAAGGCATGGTAAATAAAAAGCGCAAACAAATTCCTTGGCTGCTTCCACGTCAGAAAGGGAACCGTTTAAGGTTTGGTCGTGAATACCAAACATGGAACATTGAGAAGTGAAAGAAAGTCTTGTTTTCTGATTAGAAAAAATTCAATCTAGATGGTCCTGATGGCTTCCAACGATATTAGCATAACAAAAACATGCCTCCTAAAATTTTCTCCACGCATCATAGTGGCGGAGGGTCCCTAATGGTATGGGGTGCCTTTTCTTATAGAGGGACGATGGAGCTCCAAGTAGTGCAGGGTCGTCAGACAGCGGCTGGTTATGTTAGCATGCTACAAAAAGTATCGTTGCTGATGGAGGGCCATCATTTGTGTGGGGATTTCAACAGGATAATGCTGCAATCCACGCTGCATGCCGGACCTTGACCTTTCTACAAAAAATGTGGTCCATCTCTTGAGACATTCTGCATGCTCCCCGGACTTGAACCCAATTGAAAATGTTTGGGGATGGATGGCAAGAGATGTTTATCGAAATGGCAAACAATATTCAACAAAAAATGAAGTTTGTGAAGTTATCTTCAGAAGCTGGAGCAATATTCTCGCAGCTTAATGGAAACACTAATTTCTAGCAGGCCCCAAAGATTTTTTGAAGTCATCAAAACCAGTGGAGGTAGAACTCATTATTAAATTTGGTGGTTGAATGTTTTCGTACACTTTTCGTAGAATTTTTGTCTCTGGTCTTATAATTTTGATCAAAAGTAAAACGCCTCATTTGATAAAAATGTCAATTTCTCAATAAAATGTTCAGATTATAATTTCTGTCTATATAACCTTTTAGATTATAAAATTAGTAACCTTAAGTAAGAAATGTTTAAAATTTTTCCATGACAAACAGTCTTTATAAAAGATTTTTCAAGTGGTCTTAAATATTTGATCAGGAGTTAATATATATATATATATATATATATATATATATATATATATATATATATATATAGTTATATTCATGCTTCAGTGCCATATATATACTCTGAGTCTCATGTTTTACGGTTTATATATATATATATATATATATATATATATATATATATATATATATATATATATATATATATATAATTAAGTAATGACAATCTTGGTAATCCATATGGATAATCAATCTATATCACCTTACATAAGCTTAATACTACCGTTCAAAAGTATAGGTTTAAATTCATTTTTTCATCCTTGGAATTGAGGTCTCATGATCCAGAGAAAAAGAAACTCTCGGGTGAAATAAATTATAACAATGGAACCTTAAAGTGGTTTGTTTTTCTTTAAATTATATATATATATATATATATATATATATATATATATATGAACCGTAAATGAGTCGTGCATGAAACTCAAAGGTGTGAGATAGTATGTATATTTATTAATAAACACACACACACACACACACATATATATATATATATTATTTCTATATATATAGTGAGAGAGAGAAAGAGGGAGAGAGGGAGGGAGAGAGAGAATTAATATGTGTAAAAGTTTGTCACTTAGCTGATTGATGTTACTTTCAGCATACTAACAATGATGATGAGGATGCTGATAACTTCTCGAAATGACCAACTTCTTTAGGTAACAATGCCTTAAATATACATTTCTTATCATTTTCTTATTGACACTTGAAATTTGCTAGGAGACATAATGAGAAAAGAAGGCTTTTATTAATATTTACAAACGACAGGAAATTGTGGAGGGCCATGATCGTCCACGTCTTGAAAGAACACTGTCCATAGAAGAATTGATACAAGCTTACACTTCAGCGAGATAAAGTCGTTATCAGTTGTGCATCCAATTACAACTTTTGTAATTTTCAACGTTGTTTTACATTTTGCAAGCCATGAAGCTATAAAAAAATTCTCTTTATCTGCCAAATCAGCCTTACGGCCCATTTTCAAAGTTTGAAATTCTCAACATGTCTGTGAATTTGAAATTTCAAAATTTAGGAGACTTGATGAAAAAAATGGCTGCCATTCATTTGCAACAGCGTAGAAAGAACCGCATATAAATCTCGCCATCATTCCGGAAATATATATATATATATATATATCCAGGTAATAACGAGACATATCATTAACTTCATTATCTGCTTTTCGTATGAATGATTTACGTTATATAAATTGAACACGCACCACATAAATGATATATATATATATATATATATATATATATATATATATATATATATATATATATATATATATATATATATATATACATAAATAAAAAAGACGCCGTCTCACTAGCATAAGCCAAAACCACTCTGGACATAGAATCACCAGTGTAACTTGATACGCTTTTTTGGAAAGGGACTGGCCTGTAGATAAAAATTAATTCTTAATTCTTAGCCCCTTATACCACCTAACTTCAACGGCCGAAACTAGCCGTTTCCATAGCAACAAATGTTCCAACGATACCGTATTTATAAACACTAGCTAACCAAAAGATAGCTTATTCCCAAATTCTCGCTTGACAAGGAAGCGGGTCCGGACACCTTAACTCTTCATAACTTAAAAAATTATGTTAGGGGTCTCGGCTCTCGCTTTTGAAACATGAGAACTCTTATGTAGCGGAGGAATCATATTTTTAAAAACTAAAAATATTATTATAATATATATATATATATATATATATATATATATATATATATATATATATATATATATATATTCCAAGAGATATTTATTTTCTAACATATTCTTGATAAAATCCAAAGAAGACTTTGCAATATTATTGGTTCTGACCTGGCAGATCGTCTTCAGTCACTTTCCAACTCCGTAATGTGGCATCCTGTTGCCTTTCCTATAAATTCCTGGTAATTATTCTAATTAGCTTTATTGTTTGGTACCGAGACTTTATGAATTTAAGTAGTGTACTAGATTAAACAATGCCTCATCGTTCTACAAACGGATTTGCTAGATGCAACCGTAAGTTCTCTGCTGACAGTTTCTTCCCTTGCACTTTCCGGTTTCTTGCTTTCCAGTTTTCAAAAGTTTAAATGCAATGACAATCGTTATCTACTGCCTTCTTGATTCATCTTCTTTTATTGTTTTTGCTCTTTAATAACGTTTCTCTTTTTTCTTATTCTTTCATACTCAGCAACCCCATGTGTCTTAGTGGCTTTATTGCCTTTCTTGGGGTAAAATGATTAATACATACTTATATATACCAGAGATAGAGCGTATGTAAATATAAAAGTTAACATTGAAGACAACACTCAGAGGTGACAGGCCGTTTCATGCTAGACGCGATGGCCTGACGATTGCGTCTATCATAAAAGAGCCTGTCTTCAATGTTAATTTACATATATATATATATATATATATATATATATATATATATATATATAGCATGAAACAACCTGACTTCAATGTTCACTTATGCATATATATATATATAAATTGGCATGGAGCTTCACTAAAACCTGAGCAAAAGTCATCTTGCTTGCTCCAGAGCCACCAACCTACGCCATTTTGCCCAAAATCCATTGGGGGTCTCCTTCGCTACCAGGAAAGATTTTAAGACATGAAGCTAGTATTTTGGGTCACTTAAAAAATACAGGACCTCATAGACAAGGTAGCGACAAAATTGAAGGAGAAGAGACTAACCATCAAATGAAAGAAGACAGAATGTAATGTTGCCAACAAGAGAGAAACCCATGATATGAACAACTAATAGATGTCAACAACAAACAAGAAGAGAAATTTAATATGGAAAATACGACACGGAAATCCGAAGAAGGATCGGAATAGTAAAAGGTACCTTCCAAAAGCTAAGCAAAGTACTAAGAAACAAGAAAATTTCGTTAGAACCGAAGAACAGACCGCTGAACTGCTATGTAATATAAATCCTCCAGTGTGCGATACCGGACAGATGAAAAGAAGATTAAAGACAACAGAAATGCGGTTCTACAGAAGGATGCTGAGAATGCCATGGAAGGAGCGAGTAAGCAACGTGGAAGACAAAGAAAATAGTAAGAAAGAGAACACTGATACTCAGAATCAGAGAGAGATAGCTGAAGTTTCTTGAACAATTAATGAGGAAAGAGTGCTTGGAAAACTTGACACTCACAGGACACATAGAGAACAAGAGACATAAGGGCAGGCAACGGGTCACCTAACTGATGAGCTTGTGTGAATGGATGGTGAAACTGGGCTTTGGCAAAGGGAGAAACGTTACTATGGGACACAAAGGATACGAAGCTGTGGAGAGGCATGATCGCCTACGAACCGAAGAGACACGGCACATAGAAGAAGAAGAAAAAAAGAAAAAAATGGCTTCAATTCTGCTATCTCTCACTTACTTGTATATAAAAGTTCAGCTTCCGTTATGAGAAGGTGCATACGAGGTACACGTAACTGAAAGATAAGATTATGTTAAATCTTCACATATGAACTTGATTTTCAGTGTCTGTTATTAAATGACGAGTATCGGCCATATAGTCATGTCAGCTGGCAAACAGGATGATGGCTGAAGAACGTCCCTAAACCAGTTCGACTGAAGTGTCTACAAGGAAGTGGAATAGTCATATTTGGGGCAGAGATTGTTGGTAATGAATTTGTTGGTCACTGGAGAGTTACAGATAGCATCAAAATGATTGACTTTTTTGTGATATCTTAATATCATAGCAACTCTGTTGGTTATTTAATATCGAAAATATTTTCTTAATTAAATATATGAGCTATAAACAGTCCTTTGAGTCGTTGGTTCTATCACTCTCCAGTTATGTATTTAGAATCTACTATTTATATTTCTCATGTTGTCTGTCTGTGTGTCTGTCGTGGGCATTGTTACCTCGCCCAGGCCGCATTTCTCGCCGATTTCGATGCGGTTTTCTCCACAAGTTTGCAAATGACTACCGTAAGGACATGACGGAGCCCGATTTTTTAGTTCGGTCTCAGGTTCCGGAAAAATTGATAATCGAAAAAATCTTGCAGAAGGAATGATCGCGTTTCAACCAATTTTGACACCCTCTTAGAGTCTACCATTAGAAGTGTTGTTCAGAAGTTTCATGACCACAGACTCCGAAACAGCGCGGAAAATCGATAAAACCCAAAAACCGATACGCCCAGATTGCGCCTGAACCGCATGTCGGTTTTTAGCGAAAACCGACCGGATTTATGAGGAGGCCATTGGGAGTCACCATGTTAAGTTTCAACTCTGAGCGCCTCCCAAACAGAGTGCAAATCGACAATCGGTCAACCATTAAAAATGTTTTTCCGGTTGGGTATTTCCTAAATGCAGATTAATTTATGGTCACGCTATGCGCGGGAAGAAACAGGTCAGTGCGTGCAGTGGAGTGGAAGAAAACATTTGACCTCAAATTCTGGAATGGATGCAGGGCCATTGAAATTCGGCTTTTTTATCTCTGCTACCAGGTCTGACTTTGAGCCACAAATGACATATTCGACTTTGTCAACACTTTTGCTTTAATCGTCGCATCTTACCAAAATAAGCACTTCCTTTATTCGCGTCTTTACTGAAAAAAAACCCGCATACGTGCTGAGTGAAAATGGTTCCGCCCTCAGCAGTCCATTTTCCAATTCTTTAAACCTTTTCCACTAGCCCAAGCCGCATCCCAGACCCGACGAGGAGTTTTTGCGCTAAAACAGCAGGGCTTCCTCCCAATCTATTTCAAAGCTAATGCCGGCAAACGGTTAGCGACTTTTCGTTGTTGCACAAACCAAACGAGCAAACGCTTCATTGCAGCTCCTTGCATTCACATCGCCGGCATCACGTGCGTTAGAGCCAAGCTGCATATGCAGCATGCAGCTTGACCCCGTTTATGGCCAAGCCTTGCGCTTGCCAAATCATGCGTGCGTGCGTGAATGCGCGCTAGCATCTTCCATTTTGCGTGATCTTATTCATTAATCTAAGTCATGGCCATTGTCCAGGCTACACCAATCAATGAGAAGTCACACCCCCTTTAAATACCTTCACCGCGGCTGCATTCGCACTCACTCATTTGATCGCCATTAACGCATCTGTCGTTGGATTAATTGACAGCTTCCTGCTACCGCAAGTTACCCATTTGCTTAAACGTTTGCATTACCCATTTTATCTCCGCGTCCTGCCTTTACTGCGCAGCCCAGTTCATCTTAGCGTTCTATACCTATTTCTACCTTTTCGTAGTTCAATTTTGCTATTAGACAGTTAACTGCTGTCGCAAGTTACTTATTTGCTCAATCGTTTGCCCAACCTATTTTACCTCCACGTTACAGTTTTCACTGTAAGTTGAAGTGTACTGCCTTTACTACGCGGCCCAGTATACCTCAGTACTTCACTGCCTATTTGCTTAAACGTTTGCATTACGCATTTTATCTCCGTGTGCTGCCTTTACTGCGCAGCCCAGTCCATCTTAGCGTTCCATACCTATTTCTACCTTTACATAGTTCAGCTTTGCTATTAGACAGTTAACTGCCGTCGCAAGTTACTTCTCTTCTGCCTTTACTAAGCGGTCCAGTACACCTCAGTGTTTCACTACTTTTTAACCTTCAACGCTTCAACGTTTTGGTTGCTTAACGTCTTCCTACAGCGACGTTCTCGTGCTGTCAGAAAGCACGGCCCATAGCTAGGAGAAGCTTTTTCCATACCGCTCCACTGCATTTTTAGTTTTCGTATACAACGAGGTTGCACCGCTTCAGCTTCGGCATCAACTTCTATTCGCATTCTTACACAGCATTTCCACAACCCTTCAAATGGCTCCTACACGACGAACATCCGCACGTCAGCAACTGAAGACCCCTAACACCGTTAACGTTACACATGCAGAACAGGCGACTGCGGAGGAGAACATAATAACTCCGGTTACAGATGATCATAAAGCGTCTACTTCAACCTCTGCTTTGCACTCTTCTGCGTGCCGTGGCGATGACCAACCCGGCAGCTCTGCAAAGGCTGCAAAAAATTAGAAATTTCGTATTCATTCATACTCAGTAGCCCATTGTGTGTTTTGCCCTGCTTAGGGTGAAATAATTTCTAAAAATATCATGTTTTTGCTCGTTGTCTTTCTTATCTTATGGATGAGCTAAAATCTCCACGATCGCATCATTCCAAACATACGATCTCTTAGCTCTCCAGTAGTGGAGGTAGTAACAGTCTATATACTGAGTTGAATAAGACTGACGAAGTTTTCGTCGATTGAAATAGGTCTACACCCCATATGAGGTAATTTTGAATATTTTGGTCGACCACTATTTGCTCTGTATAAAAAATACATTGAGCTCCTTTTCATATTACTAGGATCCACTTGGATTATATACCAACGGATTTATTACCTTTACTATATATATATATATATATATATATATATATATATATATATATATATATATATATATATATATATATAATTAATAAAAATGTAAAATTGATCACTTAGTTGATCGTTATTACTTTCAACATTCTGATTCCAGAATTTCATAGAAGGAGCCTCCAACGAACACTACGTCCACTCGTCAGGGGGTATCAGCAATTGATTGTTTATATTTCTCGTTTTTTCATTTATATATGCCCTTTTAATTGGTGCAAGGTTGGTTATTTTTTTTATAATGTGTGTGTGTGTGTGCGAGTTTGTGTGTGCGAGACCAGAATCCGTTGGACTACTACGTATGGCACGTAGTCGTGAGGGAAGTCAATCAACGTTCCCAGAAGACTATAAAATCTTTGAAGGCGGCCATAATTAACACAATGTTCAAAACAGATAAAAATCATCTGATTCGGGAATATCAGAATTTCAGAACTCTTATTTAAGCAATCATCGATGGTAACGGCGGATTCATTAAGCAGATGCGTCAAGAAGCGTCTCAAGATTATTAATAGAATTTTCTTCTCGGGTGAACCTCTTCCTTCATGACGTATGCCTAGTTTAATAAATTCCTGCCAATGTCCTCAAAGAAGTGAAAACGAAAAATTAATTGCTGAAACCTCCTGAAGAGTGGATTGAATAATTACAGGAATGGATGAACTACAATCTTCAAGATCACGTCATTCCAAACATATGATCTCCCAGCACTCCAAACCAGAATCATAAGGAGGGGTCAATCAACGTTACCAGAAGAATATAAAATCTCTGAAGGTTGGCATAACTGGCACCATATCCCAAATCATCAGATTCGTGCATGTCAACGTATTAGACCCACTGAAGCAATCCTCGAGGTTAAAGGTGCCTTCATTAACTCGAACCTCCAAGACATTGTCTCGCCTATAACGCTCTTCTTTCGTGACTGAAGAGTCTTTTACTAAATTCATTCAAATGAACGCAAAGCACCGCATGATCATGTCGGATGCTTGAAATCACACAAAAAATATTATCAGGAAAGAATATTATTTTTACTGCGTTATTTAATCAAGTTTGTACGACTTTGCTTCATACGTCATGACTTTGATTAAATTCTTGTGTTTGCTTGTTGTCTTTCTTTTCTTAACCGCCTCCCACTACAAATGAATTAATTTGACGGGGTTACATATAAATCCGAACGGGTATAAATAATCATATTTGGTATATTTTAGCGTAAATGAAATTCTATATTTTAATATGATTGCAGATTTCATGATTTTCCCTCTAAAACGTACGTCCTATATTTGACCGATATTTCATGACCCTATGGCCATTAGTTTCATAATGATCTTATTAATATACATATAATGTTGGAACGCATTGAAGATGTCCAGTCCGTGATTCCTAAGCTTCAAAGTTTTCCCATAGGAAGTAATTAGACCTGAAGAGCTAAAAGTGGCTGGTATATTCCTGGGCTTCGGTATTGACACTGAGGCTGGTTTAGTGAGTATATTCTGCTAGATTTATCTGCAGATACGAACAATTTTCAAATGTGTTTACATAAACAAACCTAATGACAAAGCTTCTTTTTTTTCTCGACAGTCAAAATAAGGGAGTATTTTGTTTCAAGATAAAACACGCGGATTGTCTTTTTATGATGCCAGGCCACGTGTATGTCTGGAATGTTTCTAGATAAAATGTAGAAGTCTCTTCTCATGGTGCCAGGCCATGTGTGTCACTAGCGAGGACATCTGGAAAAGCGGGCAGCATCTATCTATCTATCTATCTATCTATCTATCTATCTATCTATCTATCTCTATATGTATCTATCTACCTATCTCTCTCTCTCTCTCTCTCTCTCTATATATATATATATATATATATATATATATATATATATATCAGTCGTGTTCCTTTCTATCTATTTATCTATCTATCCGTCGGTCTATCTGTCTCAGTCATGTTCATATCTATCTTTCTATTTATCTATCATAGTTTGTTTCTATCTACCTCAGTTATGTTCATATCTATCTATCTATCTATCTATCTATCTATCTATCTATCTATCTCTATGCATCTATCTATCTATCTCTATGCATCTATGCATCTATCTATCTATCTATCTATCTATCTATCTATCTATCAAATAATAATAATAATAACGCAGATGATTAATACCCAACAAAATATCGCCCAGTAAATTAAAAGCGTATATATTTTTGTAAATAAAGTGGTCAATATTAAAAAACAAAGGAAATATATTTAATAAAATAAAGTTCTAAATCTGTCTATAAATCTCTCTGTTACTCTCTCTGTTTCTCTCTCTCTGTTTCACTCTCTCTCTCTCTCTCTCTCTCTCTATATATATATATATATATATATATATATATATATATATATATAGATAGATAGATAGATAGATAGATAGATAGATAGATGCTGCCCGCTTTTCCATACATATATATATATATATATATATATATATATATATATATATATATATATATATATATATAAATAGCAACACAATTCCTTAATGTCTTTAATGCCTAACAAGACATGTCGTCCAATAAATTACTGTAGTCTAACGTGTTTAAAGGCTTGCAGATTTTTATAAAACTGTTGATATTAATAACAGTGCAACAACAGTTAATAGATAAAGAAAAGTTCAAGAGACTCACCTTCCGACTTCGAGGTAATATAGATCATAATATTTATCCTAGCCTGACGAGCGTTGTATCTGCGAAACTTGAAATCAGAAGAAATGTCGGTGGAATTGTACAACAGCCGCTACGACTAGAAATAATCATTTGTTCGTAATTTTTCTTAAATTATTATAGATTACGCATTCCAGACAACGGATATCCAAATGGAATCTTAAAAATTATAATAGAGGATCCAGCCGGCTTCTTCTTTCCTTTTTGTAATCTTTTCACTCTAAACAAGGCAACAAAGCCAGTAAGTCACAGGTGGTTACAGAGTGTGAACAAATATCAGAAAAGGATTATTAAGAAGCGAAAACAATGAAAGAACAGTGATTAAGAAGACAGGACATAACGATTGACATTGCATTTAAATTTTTGAAGATCAAACTTGACTGGAAAGCAAGGATCCGGGCGATAATCTTGGTACCATTGTGGAAAGTAATATTTATTTTGTTTTAATACAAAAATGTGTCACACGGATGTATAGATAGATAGATAGATAGATAGATAGATAGATAGACAGACAGACAGACAGACATGAGCAGAAATGAGATAGATAGATAGATAGATAGATAGATAGATATGAACATAACTGAGATAGATAGATAGATAGATAGATAGATAGATAGATAGATAGATAGATAGACATGAGCAGAAATGAGATAGATAGATAGATAGATAGATAGATAGATAGATAGATAGATAGATAGATAGATAGATAGATAGATAGACATGAGCAGAAATGAGATAGATAGATAGATAGATAGACAGACCTGAGCAGAAATGAGATAGATAGATAGATAGATAGATATGAACATAACTTAGATAGATAGATAGATAGATAGATAGATAGATAGATAGATAGATAGATAGATAGATAGATTCTGTCTTATCTTAAACTAAACTAGCCACGATTACTGACCTAAGCATACCACACCTTACACTATTCTTACTTACCATTCTTACAACAGCCACCCTAATACCTCAAGGTCTCTATGTATTCTTAACTAGTTCACATATACACAATTTGTCTGGTGGAGAAGATAAAATAAAAACATTTAAAAAAGAAACCCCAATGAATATTTACGATGAATACAATTTATATACAAGAAAGTTAATCAGAACAATTACCATGAAATATGTATAGAAAAGGAACAGGGAAGCTACGTTTCGTCGGTAGGAAAGTCGTTGAGGCGGAGATGCCAGGACAGGACTGCTGATATTGCAGATTCTTGTTGGGATTTTTTCACGAATCTCTAAATATATAGCAGGAACACCGAATCATATGTGGCAGCAATATTCTAAGCATGGACGAATGCTATGTAAATTCATTGATATTGAATCACCCACTAATGTAAAGCAAAACAAAAGATGCTCATACTGTAGTGCAATTGATCAAGCATTGCAGACTCTATTTAAAAAAACTCTTTTTTTTTTATTATTTAATGAAATCACGTAGAATAGGCATATTTTTTTCCATAAACCTAGGGGGTCAATTTACATAGCAAGCTTAACCTCCCCTAATGAACTTTTATAAAGAAATTCATATTCGTAATCCGCAATGCTTAATCTCTAACATGAAAAGATTTTAGGTAAAGAAAATTATTATTTCAAATAGCTTTACTTATTGTCGTATTATGAAAATAGCAAAATATATTTGGAAGGAATAATGTTTTGAGAAATTACTTTCTGAAGGTGTATATATCTTCCTTGTACGGACGTTAATGAAAAAGTGAAATTATAGCCTTATATTGAACGGTTACAAACCTTATTTGTTCCGATATAATACACTGATAACGGCTTGGATTTGAAAATCGAAGAGCCGAGTTCCAATTCCAGTCGGGAACTCGAGAAAGATATCAATCCACCTCTTTTCAACCCGCCAAAGCTACAAAGTTTATTTAGTAGGATTTGTATTAGTAAAACACCATTTTTCCCAAAGAAAATCTTTTACAATCTAATAGTATTTTCTGTCTTTAAATATCCTGGAAAGCGTTGATAAGCCGTAAAAATATCACTCAATCCCCCAACGAGTCTTTTAGTCCATACATATGTGTATATTACTGTTATGGTCCAGGTTAGGACCAAGGAAGAACAACACGAACAGAAGAGTAGAAATAACGAAGATATATTACACGGAATAATAATACAAGATGTGGAAGGTGTTAGTATGACTGTCAGTCTGGTTTGGAGTGAACTACTATCGGCTCGACTCGATTTGTCTCTTTCTCTCTCTTGAGAGGCGTAGTATACATAGTGTTAGGAAGAGTTCATTCTGTCGTTATAGGTAAGGACCCATAACAATTACATTTTCAACATTTTTATCTGTTCGCTATACACGACCAAACGTTTTGTACAGAACCTTTAGATATACATCCATGTAAACCTTATAATGAAAAAATATTTGATCCATATGAAGAAATTGGTGGTTGTATTTCTTTTCCATATTGCGGAAATATATATACAGGGTGCGGCTGGTATTTGAGGACAGTTTTTATGGATTAGTAAAAAAAAAAAAAAAAACTTGCTGAACAAATGAATATAATTATATTTGATTACAAACAAGTAAACATGAAATTTAGCTATTATTTAATTTTATTCAATAAAACCACTACTAGCATCAATAACTGCCTCTACACGATGTCGAAATCGGCTGCAAGTTCTAATTAATTGGTCCTTATTTATATCATACATTACTCGAACTATTTCAGTTTTAAGAGAGTCTTTGGTGTCATGAAGCTGTTTATTAACTTCCTTCTCAACAACGCTCCACACATAATAGTCTAGTGGGCTGATATCTGGCGAGTTAGGAGGCCAAATGTTGAGTGTGATGTGGTCGTACAAATGGTCAGCTATCCATTCTTGCAACTCTGAGAAAACGTGCAATATCCAAATCGCTATGATCAGCCTTTAATGCGACAATCACAGCATGCTTTTTCATTTCATTTGTTATCATAGGGTTTGCCATTCATGATTTCTGAAAAATAAAAGCATTAGATGTTAGTGGGAAGCAGTATTAATCATAAATCTGTATGTCCTCAAATACCAACCGCACCCTGTATATAATTACAGACCACACTTCCAAGGGTCCAAGGGGGAAAAATGAATTCATTTTTGCATCCTTGGAAGTCTGGTCTGATGAGCCAGGGAAAAAGAAATTCCCTGAGGAAATAAATTATAACCAATGGACTTATTTTCAAATCCAAAGTTGTCTGTTTTAATTGATTTAATCGCTCTGATTTAACACTGAGCTCTCTAGTTTTCATTCTCCTTGAGATTATCCTACTGGACTACCAAGATTTACATTACTTATATATTTGGACAGTTTTTATATAATTTATGATCTGGAAAGGAAAAATAAGATCACATGAGAAATTGTATAAAAAAACTAATTTAAAGCACCTTGTCTGTCCTATTCAATGAAATGTGCATGAAAGAAGGATTACTGCCTAAATACACACACACACACACACATACACACGCATATACAGGGTGTTCCTAAATGTTTGACCCCATTTCGTAGGCCAATACTTTTGACAATTTTCGTTGGAATGACCTCAAATTTTCACAGCTTGTGTAGAAACGTTTCAAGTTTTTGTGTGTAACGTTTGGCATTTCTATCTTTTCAGGTTAAGAAATGCCGTTCACTTCAAGAGAAAAGGCATTTTGCGTGTTAGAGTATGCTCGGACTCAGTCACCGAAGACAGTGCAGCGTGCCTTCTTCACAAATTTTGCAAAGAAGGCACCAACTACAAAACAAATTAGGACTTGGCACCAAAAATCTCAAGAAAATGACTGCTTATGCATACCTAAATCGCCAGGACGGCCATCAACATCAGCAGAGACAGTGGAGCAGGTTCGTGAAGCCTTCCTGCGTAGTCCTCGGAAGAGTGTTAGAAGAACAAGTGTGGAAACCCACATTCCACAAACAACAGTTTGGCGGATTCTGAGGAAACGATTGCGATTTAAACCTTACAAGCTACAGCTCGTTCAGGCCTTGAGGGAAGGTGATAAACGAAAACGTAAAGAATTTTGTGTTGAAATGCTAGATAAACTCGAAGACGACGATTTCGATGATCGGCTAGTTTTAGTGATGAAGCCACGTTTCACACGAGTGGCAAAGTTAATAAACATAATGTTCGACGTGTGCAGAGTCACAGGCGGCGCTCATATTGAACATTTATGAAAATCTGTCATAGAACCAACAAATATTTGTACTTTTCTTTGTAAATTTAACCAATAAAACTTATGACCTTCAACATAAAGTGTCTTTAGTTTCATTAAGATCCATCAAGTAGTTTCCGAGATATGGGCATTTAGAATGGGGTCAACCATTTTGGAACACCCTATATATATATATATATATATATATATATATATATATATATATATATATAAACCGGCAAACTTTTCAAGAAATTTAACAAATGGTAAACGTATTTTAAAAACATATTGTTGACGCGGAAAACGCATGGATAGACCAAAAGCATATGAATCATTTACTTTCAACCTATTCTGAAGCCTATGGTTTACTTCAGAAAAGGCTAAATGGATTTTTGGCTTTCGAGCCATTCTGAAAATGAGATGAGGATTTTCATTTAATTCAATAAATAAAAAGCTGGGACAAATATATTTACAACTTTCGGAATGAACTAAGAATTATAAAGAAAATATACAGAATAAATATTAACGTCTTTTTTTAAAAAAGTCATTCATTTTCTTTCTTTCTTTAATCACGAGAAACACCAGCTTAGGGGAAAAGTACTAAGATTCATTATTTAAGTATACACACAAATACACATACACACATTTCATTCTTTCGTTTTCGCATATGAAGAAACCTTAAATGACGAAACGCCAAATTTCTTATATATATATATATATATATATATATATATATATATATATATATATATATATATATATATATTATAGCTGGCCACTCGTATTCGAGGATACCCGTCTACTAGGGCAGCTAGCCAATCCCTATTGCAGACGCTTGCTCAGGCGTATTTGAGCCCGCCTGTGGTTTATAGACCTTAGTTACAGTTTCTGGGAAAGAACGTGTTATCTAGCGTAATCAACAACTTGAACAAGGCCTGCATGATGAAGGCGATGGCCACGATGACTTGTGACTTCGTGCTAGCACAGCTATCGACGGCCCCCAAGGGTTCCGTCTGCCCAGTTTAACTCACAAGGCTTGGGTAAAACCGTGGTAAGGTTTTCAGACACTTCCAAAGGTGCCGCACGCTGGGATCGAGCCCTCCAATCCGATAACATCAGAAAGTCTCCTTCCTGACAAATCGACAAATGTTGAGATTCGAAACCGGGTCTCAAGATCAGAACCACTCGGCCATATATATATATATATATATATATATATATATATATATATATATATATATATATATATATATATATATATATATATATATATATATATATATATATGGCCGAGTGATATATATATATATATATATATATATATATATATATATATATTTATATATATATATGACCGAGTGATATATATATATATATATACATATATATATATATATATACACACATATATAATATATATATATATATTCACGAATTATTCGTTCCTGAAGGCTGTTCGTAACCCGAAATATTCGTAAACTGAAACTATTTTACGAATAGTAATAAATGTACAGAAAAAAAAACGGTGGATTCAGAAATTATTCCGTTCGAGTTAACTCGGTTCGGCGATGTTGTTCGAGAACCGAAATTTTGTTCGATAACCGAGGCATTTTCATCTCGAATTTTCTGTTCGATAACCGATTTGTTGGACATGTGAAACGTTCGATAACCGAAGTTGCACTATATATATATATATATACACACACACACACACACACACACACACACACACACACACACATATATATATATATATATATATATATTAATTTTTATATATTTATGATAGTAGAATGCTCAGTATTGTAGATAGAATGTAGATATACACAGTGTCGACGTAGCAATCAGTATTACATTGTGACCGTCAGTTTCAAACAAACTGTGCCAAAACAATAGGCTGATTTCTGTTGCATTTTCCACGGCTTTGAATTCAGAGTCGTTCTTCTCCTAGACTGGTTAAAATCAAGGCTAGTGAATCAAGACTACCTTACTATTTAACCCACAACTTGAAAGAGATAATACCGATTCATGCGTTCCCCAATTTGCTTTATTGTGAAATTGAACGCAACAGAATAAGGTTGGAATTTGAATTTGGCTCGCTTATTTCACATTCGTTTTTAAGTGGTTAAAACAAATCTTTTCGTACATCCCAGTGACACGAAAGTGTTGAGTATCCCCTTTCTAAATCACTGACTCATTCTTTTAATGCTTTCTAATTAAAGCGTCAACTGCATCGCTACAAGAGAGAGTTGATCTCCTAAGGGTTTTAACAACTGATCTCCTGTCGGAGTTGATAGAAATACAACGCTGTTACCCACGATAGATTCACAAGAAAAATAAGAAGGAAAAAATTCGATTAATCGAAAATATCTATTTAATTAAAGAAAGAATTTGCTTAATAGGAATCGTGTGTAATCCGATCTGGCCTGTCTGTCACTTACCAAAACAGAAAGTGAAAATTGGGCACACGACAGAGTTCAGTGTCTACGTCTCGATTAAGATGAAGAGACGTTCAACTCGGACTGTGGAATGCGGCCACGAAAATAATATAGCTCTTGTATGAGTATAAATTGAACGCGCATTGAGATAGCGAAAGATGCCTTCCAAAAGCTCAGCAGTGTATTAAGAAACATGAAAATCTCGTTAGAAACAAAGAAAAGAGTACTGAACTGTTACGTGATATCTGTGCGCCTATATGGCAGTGATTGCTGGACAATGTCTTCAAAGACGAAAAAGAGACTTGAAGCAACAGAAATTTGGTTCTACAGATGGATGCTGAGGATACCATGGACAGAACATCTGAGCAACCTCGAAGTTTTAAAGAAAATGGAAAGAAAAAAAAGGAAATTTATACTTAACATCAAGAAGAGACAATTGAAATTTCCAGAGCACATCATGAGAAAAGAGGGCTTGGAAAATCTGATACTCACAGGACAGACTGAAGATATATGAAACATAAGAAAACAACACATAATCTGCTTAGATAGCTTGAGTGACTGAACGGCGGAAAAGGTTTAGAAGACAAAATATATAAAGAGCTACGAAGGACAGGAAATTGTGGAGAGCCATGATCGCCTACCTCCTGAAGAAACACGGCACATAGAGTGTATAAAAAGTTCACATTTGGTCATGGGTGTCAAGAGTTGGATAGCGGATGTTGGTGTGTCCTACATGAACATCAAAGATTTGTCCCAAAAATGATAGGAGTAGATGAAGGTATATATATATATATATATATATATATATATATATATATATATATATATATATATATATATGATGGACTCTCCCGTCGAACTCGACGTATGAGGGTCAGACAGATCAGTTCCCAGAAACTGAAAGCCCGACACCCACACAGGATTTGATTATAGTGGTGAAGGCTTTGTGCAGGGCCATCCACACTTTTTGGAGGGACGAATACAGGGACCTGGTGCAACGGATGCCACAAGGTCCCCAAACGACCCTCCGCAGGTTTTGAATTCAGAGTTGTCCTTCTCCTAGACCAGTTGCCATCCAAGGCTATAGAACCCAGTCTGTCCTGCTATAGTTGGAGGGAGAAGAAGAGCATCATAAAACAATAACGAAAATGAGAAAAATCCTCAGAAAATAGCTGGTATCTCCTGACGATTGGACAAAATGATTACAAACTGAATATAGCATCTATCAGCAAAGTCACAAACATTGCTGCTCATTTTCGTTATTGTTTTACTAAGTTAAAAATTAATTTATGCTCTAGTTATTGGTGTTAGGTTGATTTTGTATGTGTGTGTGTGTGTGTGTGTGTGTGTGTGTGTGTGTGTGTGTGTGTGTGTGTGTGTGTGTGCACTTATGTGTCGAATATCGTTGTTCTTTCTCCTTTGCTGCATTTTCTTGTCTCTTTATCCTCTCTATTTGTGTGTGTGCGTGTGTGTGTGTGTGTGTGTGTGTGTGTGTGTGTGTTTATGTTTTCTTAATTCTTATTCTTTTATTTTTTCCCTCTCCATAATAATGTTTTTTTTTTTCTTTTTCTCATCTTCTCTCACACTTAGTAACCCTTTGCATCTTAATGGCTTTATTGCCATTTAAAATGATTAAAAAGAACTGTTCAGTCTGTGGTCTGCCGGTACAGCTATTTCTAGGACATGGCAGGTCTTCCACTTATTATTATCGTTCTCATTTAATTATTAATAATCTCACTGCCAATGCCAATGCAATCAATCATCCGTTTTCTCAGGTTTCTGTTTTTTTAGTTCAATTTCTAGTGCCTTTTTTTTTTCATTGTTGCCCTCTTCATTCCCTAAGTCATTTGCCGTATTTCCTTTGTACCTTTTCCGACTATTTTTAATAACTAGAATTTTTTTTTGTTTTTTGCAACATTCTAACGCGTGTTGAAATCCTCACAGTATTTAGTATCGTTGAAGTTATCGCTAACAGTTTTTGTCGGAATTTACAAACTCCACGTTTCGTTCAATTTCCCAAACCAGTCGATAAAATTTGAATAAGCATATTTGTTTGGAAACTACTTTAATTTCATTTCATTTCATTTCATACGACGTCATAGTAAAAAATATTTTTTAAGTAAATTTATTTTTTTCCTTTTCAACAGCATAGAATATATTCTTAGGATTTCTTACTCTCGTGCATGCAACATACAACTGGCCATGCGTAAATATTTCTCTCTGGAGCCAAATTCCAACCTTTTGAATCGTTTGGCCTTGTGATTTGTTTATACTTCTCGCAAACGCAGGGCGAACTGGAAACTGGATTCTTGTATATATAAAAACTTAAAGAAAAGATTCTTACTAAATAAGTATTTATTATTTTAATCATTAAATTATTTTTAAAATAGTAGGAGTATTTTTTCATGTTAAATAATAAAACTTTTAATTTGTGGAGCGGCTACAGACAAACGTTTTGCAGCCTCTACGTAACGTAGAAAGTTTGTAGCAACGAGATTTTCTGAGCTGAGATAGTTATGACATTGAATAATGGAGAAAATATCCCTTTGTTTAGAGTTCCCTTCCGACGATTAAGTTCACCATTTTTTTTATTCTACCAATGATTCGTCTGCCTGGAATTTTCTGAAGCATTAAAATATCTCATTATAAGGCAACATTATTCTTCTTCATCTTATTTCCTTCGGGGACATCGAGGTTGTTTAGTGCAAATCATTCGGCCCTTTGGTCCCTCTCCTACATCCTTTCTGGTCTCCTGGTAAGTGTCACCTGCTTCCCATGCATACTTTCTCAAATATTTATCCAGTTAGATTTTCCAAGTCAAATGTCAGCATGTGATAGGTCTGTAGTTGCTCACTTGCGTTAGTTCTTGCGTTAGTGTCGTTATGGATAAGGGTTGTGCTGCGTTACTCATTCATTGTAGGACTTCACTTTTTTTAGCATTTTCTTTCACGGCAGAAAATTATTATTATTATTATTATTATCATTATTATTATTGTTGTTTTCTATTCTATACACATTTCTTACCGGGTCACACCAGACACCTAAGGTCAGAAATGGCTTCATTACATTGTCCACTGATTATCTTCGTAATAATAAAAGGAAAAAAAATAAGATCACACACACATTTTACAAAGATAAAGCTCTTCGTAATGAGTGATTTTTTCTTTTTTTTTTTTTGTATTTCTTAGCATAGGCTACCAGGAATCCCTTAACTGAGTCTATCGGAACCTTTCCCAATAAATCCGAGGACTCTAACTGCCACATTTCTGAGATTCCCACTTCAAAATCCTTCTATTTTTAATAGTTTTTTGAAGATCTTCAAAGATACCTTACAGTCTGTAGGGACTGACATGTCAATAAGAAAGCACATTCTATTTTTGTGATATTTGATAACGATCTCTGGGGGATTAGATTTGATTGTTCTGTCTGTGTGTATTGTAAAGTCCCATAAGATTGTTACAGGTCCTATGTCTGCAAACGGGTTAACGTCATACCTGTTCCTTGCAGTGTCCTTCCCGTAAAAGTTGCATATTTTCCAGTGCAGATATTAGCCCACTCTATTATACCGACTTTTATATTCAGTGGAACCTGACCACAAGATGGCTAATTGTTTCTTGATCTTTATCACAGAATCTACATTTCGGGTTAACATAATTTTTCAGTGTGTACGCTTAGTAATTTCTAGTTAGCAAGCATTGGTTCTGTACAGCAAGAATAAAACCTTCAGTTTCAGTTTTTAAACCTGCACTATATAACCACTGATGGGTACGGGGTTTGTCTACATCAGATTGTTTGGCTTATTTCGCTATCGTTTCTGCATGCGGTGCATTGCATTTGCGTTTGCTTTGATTTTTTTTAGGTTATTTGCCGCTGCAGTATGTGCATTATAGTTGATTTGCACTTTTTTTTAATTTGTTGGCTTCTTTTATTATGGAATAAAGTTTCTTATTTCTTTAATGTTCTTTGACACAGATCATCATTCAGTCTCCTATAGTTTCCAGGTATCTTTGAAGACCGATTGTTGTAGCTTTATAAGACAGTTCTAGTTGAACTAATCCTCTGTCTCCTTCGGATTTGGACAAATACAGAGGATTAACATCAGCCTTAGGATGATGCATTCGTTGTGCAAGTTAACACCAGATATCTAGTGGTTATCGATCTGATTGATAATAGTAATGGTAATATTAGCCGTTTCCTTATAAGGAAACGTTCAACATTCATTGCCCGAGTAGTTTGAGTGGCAGCAAGTCTCTTCAAATCTCTAACTACATTATTCTCGCAGGCTTCAGTACCACCAGGATCTGTTAAATTTTAATCCTTCTTCGAATTGATTTCAATAATGTCACGGTTCCAAGTATACCACATATTACTGGGATGACCCTAACCTTCATGTTCTTAAATTCCCAGACAATGTTCTCGTATAATTATCGTTATTCTAACTTCTTATCTTTCAATCAAATCTTACGATCACCGCTACTCATGTCATTACACAATTAGCCTATCCACTTTCATACGATCATCAGAAAAGTAGTTTATTATTATTATTATTATTATTATTATTATTATTATTATTATTATTGTTGTATCATTCTTTTAATTTATATCTATCCATCTTCTTTTGCTTTTCGTCCCTCAAATTCAAGTATTGTGATCGTTATCACTCTTGTTTATTTGTTATGTTGGCATTGCTTTTTTCGTGATTAGTGTGGTAATCACATTATCACTACTACTACTACTACTAATAATAATAATAATAATAATAATAATAATGTAGTTAGAGCCCTCCTTTTCATTATAAAAGGTCTCGACAGACTCATTGAAGGGATACCTGGTAGCCTAAGCCTTAAAGAAATACAAAAAAAATGTACTCACAAGTACAGTTCGCACCTTACGAAGAGCTTTATATATGTAAAAGGTGTATGATCTTAGGCTTTCTTTTAGGGGTGCGGGGGTGTTTCTTTTAATGTTCGGTGGAAAATGTCATGATGCCGTTTCTGACCTTGGGTCTCTGGTTGGGAGCCAGAAAGAAATGATTAGACACCAGAAATAAAAGGAAATAATAATAATAATAATAATAATAATAATAATAATAATGTGTACAGAACAGAAATCAAAGGAAATAATACTAATAACATTATCATTTTCTATATTTATATTTATCAGTGTTTTCGTTATAATGATCACTTCATTTTTGCTATTATTACTTTCAAGACTATTATTACTGGCCTTAAATCATTCTTTGGCTATTTATCACTCCAATGCTATTCTCTCACTTTTGTATCTCATAAAATATGTTATTATTATTATTATTATTATTATTATTATTATTATTATTATTATTATTATTATTAAATATTTTCTCTCCGCTCTTCTCGCAAGCAAACGTAAAAACTAACTGCAGTAGTTAATATCGTATTCTTATTTTATTGATATTAATTATTTATGTTACTACTACTATTAGTAGTACATCTCTTTCCACTTCTCTCAAAATCTAGTAGTGGTAGTAGTAGTTGTTGTTGTTGTTAATGTCATTATCATTAGTATTTCGCAATGTTTCTCCTTAACTCACAAGCATTTACAAATGTTGATTGTAGTAGTAGTAGTCGTAGTGGCATTTAATATTATCATGATCCTTATTGATTTTATTGTTGTTGCTGTTGTTATTGGTGCATCTAAACTGTAAACATTGCTGCTCTTGCCCGTGGGGGTGGGGTAGTGGTGGAGAGGAGGCAGGTAGTTGATGTCTATGGAGTTTTTCTTTCCAGAAAGAAAAAAAAAGAAAAGAAAGCGGAAAAAAAACTTCTTTTCTTTTTTCTTTTTTCCTTCTCTTCTTTTCTTTTCTTTCTTTCATTCTGTCTTTCTTTCTTTTGCTGGTGATGGTGGACGATGGAGGTTGGAGGTGCCGTTGAGCTTCTCAACGCAAATACTGTTGCCAATTGCAATTGGCTGGGACGATTATGTTTATCAAGGCCTGCAAGTGAAGTGGAAGAAGTGGGCGGGAAGTCGGGTGGGGCTGAGAAAGACTGGTAGGGGAAGAAGGAAAAAAACAGGAATGAGTAGGGAAGAAAACTAATAAGGAGCAGTAGGAAGAGTAGAATTAAACAAAAGAGGAAAACATGGGGGCTGGGGAGAGGGGGTGAGTGAAAGAAATTAAAGAAGAAGAAGAAGAAGAAGAAGAAGAAGAAGAAGAAGAAGAAGAAGAAGAAGAAGAAGAAGAAGAAGAAGAAGAAGAAGAAGAAGAAGAAGAAGAAGAAGGAAAAAGACGAGTAAGAGGAAGAGAGGGGAAAGATATAGGGAGAGAGCAGAAGTTGAAGAAAGAAGAGATGGAGGAGGGCAAAGAAAAAGATGAAGAAACAGACACTTATAAGATGGCAGGGTATCTAAATATGACATTTATGGTATTATATATAGGATTGATAAGAAGAAGCAAAACAAAACAAGAAAAAGGAAAAAGTAAAGCAAAATGACAGAAAAGAAAAGCCTCATGTAGAAGGAAAATTTAATAGTTAACAGAGAATAAAGAAGAAAGGAGAAAACAAGTTGAAGAAGCAAGAGAAGGAAGAAGAACGAAAAGAGAATAAGGCGGTAGAAGTAGAAATATATGACCTTAAGTAAAAGAAGTTAAAAAGGAGTAGATAGGAAAGTAAAAAGGAGTTAAAGGAGGAGACTGAAGAATAATGAGTCAAAAGAAAGAAACAAAGAAACAAAGAAAAACAACGAACGTCAAATATTTGAAGAAGGAATATGAAAAAGAAAAACGTAATGAAATAGCAAATAAGCGAGGGAAATAGAAGATAAAATATATAATGACAAAGAAAGAAAGAAAGAAAGAAAGAAAGAAGGACAAAGAGCAAAATGAAGGTATAAAAGGAAAAGGTGAATGTAAAAGAAGGAACGAAGAGAAATCGATTAAAAGAAATAAACGGAGAAAGAAAGCAAGAAAGAAAGAAAGAAAGAAAGAAAGAAAGAAAGAAAGAAAGAAAGAAGGACAAAGAGCAAAATGAAGGTATAAAAGGAAAAGGTGAATGTAAAAGAAGGAACGAAGAGAAATCGATTAAAAGAAAGAAAGCAAGAAAGAAAGAAAGAAAGAAAGAAAGAAAGAAAGAAAGAAAGAAAGAAAGAATGAAAGAAAGAAGGACAAAGAGCAAAATGAAGGTATAAAAGGAAAAGGTGAATGTAAAAGAAGGAACGAAGAGAAATCGATTAAAAGAAATAAACGGAGAAAGAAAGAAAGAAAGAAAGAAAGAAAGAAAGAAAGAAAGAAAGAAGACGGAGCAGAAGAAACGCTAATAGAAGGTCAAAATGTAAGAAAGTAAAAAGCCAATAAAAATGAATTAAACATGGATTTGAAAACGAACAGAAAGAGAAGGAAATGACGTAGGTATGAAGAAAGAGATATTAAAAGAATGAAGGAAAAGCAAAGAAAGACAATAAAAACAGATAAAAATGAGAGAAAGAGGGAAACTATACTGGATGGTAAAAGAAAGAAAGTGAAAGAAGAGACATTATGGAGAAAAATGAAAAAGAAAACCAAATTTTTACTGTAGAGTAGAATACATGTTATCAAATGAAAAGATATGGATGTTAGGTAATAAGAGCCAAGAAACAAAAAAATCTTCATAAGAAAGAAAAAACGAAAGAAAGAAATAAGGCATGAGCGAAGGAAAAAGTAAAAAGAGAAAATAACAAGCAAGAGAAATAAAAACTAAAAATAATTGGTGAAAACAAAGAAAGAAAAAAGAACGAAAACAAAGAAAAAAACGAAAACAAAGAAAGAAAAGAAAGAAAAGAAGCATCGAACAAAGGGAACTCAAAAATGTGAAAAGGAAAGACGCTTGAAAAAGCGTGTTACCAACAAAATACCATTATGAAGTAGTAAGTACTTAACGATTATTAGAAAGTGTAATCAAGTGCACTAATGACAGGGCTATTGATAAAATTGTGCTAATACCAACGAAGATAGATAAACATTACTTAAAATGCGAAACCAGTGTTGGTGACTTGTCAACAATAAGTTAAGTAAAAATCTAGATTTAGCATGAGGCAGCGTACACCGAATGGAAGCCGCGTTGTTTCTTCACTCTCCATTAGATAATGTTGGCTAGCAAAGGTTACGTTTCTTTTTTTTTTCTTTTTGTATGCTGTTTATCGAAAGCGGTGTCTGTGATAACGAATGAAAAAAACGAAGGCAAAAATAAGAAAGTAATAAAATAAAGGAAGGGCAAAGAAGAAGGAGCAGAAGCAGAGGAAGAAGAAGAAGCAGAGGAAGAAATAGAAGAAGAAGAAAAGGAAAAAGAAGAGGCAGAAGAAGAAGGAGCAGAGGACGAAATAGAAGAAGAAGAAGAAGAAGAAGAAGAAGAAGAAGAAGAAGAAGAAGATGGGCAAAAGGAAAATAAATGAAAGACAGATTTGAATGAAGAAAACGTGAAGGAAATGGAGTAGATATGATAAAAGAGATATTGAAAGACTTGGGGTGGGGCAAGTAATAAAAGTAAAGCTTAAGAAAAGAGATATGAAGGAAATTAGATTGGACGGTAAGAAAAAAAAATAAAAGCCATTAAGGAGAAAGAAGAAGAGAAAATTAGAAAAAAATTATTGAATGCGAGAGAGACATGTAAGCCGTATTATAAAAGTCGAAAGAAATAGGAGACGAAAAGAGAGAAAGAATCAAGAAAAATAAAGATTGCATGCAAGAGTTAGAAAGAGAGACAGAGAGAGCAAAAGAGATGTGGAAAGATAAAATGGTTCTAGGAAATGCGAAGTCATTGATAAAAAGAAAGAAAGAAAAAAGAAAATATGGGAAGAAGGCATGAACGAAGGAAAAGGTAAAAAGAGCAAATAATAAGCAAAGGAAATAGAAGATTAAAAAAAGCGGGGAAAAGAAAGAAAGAAAGAAAGAAAACATTAATGACAAGAAAAATGAACAAAGAAAAAGTGAAAGAAATCTAAAATCACATAAGGAAAGAAAACGAATGAAAAAAGAAAGAAAGAAAAAAGAAAGAAAGAATGAATGAATGACAAGAAAAGTAAACAAAGAAAGAAAAAGAAAAAAAGAAAGAAAACTAAAATCACATAAGGAAAGCAGAAGGAGTGAAAAAAAGAAAAAAGAAAGAAAGAAAGAAATAATGAATGAATGAATGAATGAATGACAAGAAAAGTAACCAAAGAAAGAAAAAAAATGAAAGAAAACTAAAATTGCATAAGGAAAGCAAAGGAGTGAAAAACAATATATAAAAAAGAAAGAAAGAAAGAAAGAAAGAAATAATGAATGAATGAATGAATGAATGAATGAATGACAAGAAAAGTAACCAAAGAAAGAAAAAGAAAAAATGAAAGAAAACTAAAATCACATAAGGAAAGCAAAGGAGTCAAAGAAACAAACTAAAAAAAAAGAAAATAGAGAAAGAAATGAAGACAAAAAGCAAGCATAAAAAGAAAGAAAGAAAAAAAGAATCGATTAAAACAGTAGTTAAAAAAAGAGAAAGAGTGTGTTTATGAGGAGAAAGCGAGGCGTTGTTTGTTGTGTGAATGTCTTTTTTGTCCCTCTGACCTGAAAATTGTTTGATCTCTTCTCACTTCCGATTGGCTAAACTGACTGATGACAGTTTTTTCTGCTTCACCGGACATTCTATTTTTGGATAAAATAAAGAAACAATCTGCGTGAAAACTTCGGACGCTGTCGGCGTGGGTGTGTGTGTACTTCTTGGGTGAGCGGGAGGACGAGATAGATTCATAAATAAATATTAAATACATATTTGTACTTCAGGTATTGCAGGTTTTACAAGTATACGAAAGTAGTGTGGCAGTGAGATCGTTGCGTTTAGCACTAAAGGTGAATGGGTTGCCTTCAAAATTTTATTTCGATGATTCCGATCTTAACTGAGATTTGAATAACATCTTGGTCAACAAACTCTGCCGAGACCTTTCAGGATAAGCAGTGACTCTCCACAGCTGCCGTGTGTATTTTTTTTTAAATACCATTTAAATATCATTTATCTTAAGGCATAGGCGATCAGAGCTCTCCACAGATTATTGTTAATGCTATTATTATTTCATAAGATTTCTGTTGGATACTTATTTCCGTTCGGGTCCCAACCAGAGACCTAAGGTCAGAAATGGTATCAAGGCATTTTACACGAAACATTTTTATAAGATAAAATAAAATAAAAAATAAAACACTTAAAATCACACACATTTTACATAGTAAGGTGTGAGCTGTACTCGTAAGAACATATTTTAAATTACTTTAAGGCACGGGCTAACAGGAATTCCTTCATTGAGTTTGTCAGAATATTTTCCAATCAAACCCAATGTCCAAACTACAAGTCGGATTACTGATGATTTCATGTGCTACAGTTTTGAGATTTCACTTCAAGGTCTTTGTATTTTCATAGTCTATTGAAGACCTACAAAGATATATTACAATCTGCAGGGACCGCCATGTCAATAAGAAAATACATTCTGTTTTTGTGATCTGTGATCGCGATGTCTGGACGATTAGCTTTGATTGTTCGGTCTGTGTGTATTGCCAAGTCCCACAAAATGATTACGAGTTCTATCTCTGTAACCGGATCTGGGTGATGTTCATACTGATTTTTTACAGCCTCCTTTATTACTATTATGACTATTATGGTTATTATATGAATTGCAATTGTCTTTTTAGAAACTTAATTGAGTAGTTTCGCGTTTCCTTCTCCATGATTTGGTATTCAAAGTAGTCTTAGATTGGTTATCCCACAAGACTAGAAAGCCCAGTCTACTCTGCTATTTAAATTATAGCTGATGGAGAAAGGAATGGGTTAATAGAGTAGACTGGAATTTGAACTCAGATCGACGATTACACTTTCTGCAACGAAAGCCGGTAGGATAGGCCACATTTCCATTACTACGTGGATTTATTAAGTGCAGTTTTACTTTTAGTTGAACTTGAATTACAATAAATGCTGCAGGCAATTAATCAAACTTAATAGATAGATAGATAGATAGATAGATAGATAGATAGATAGATAGATAGATATGAACAGACTGAGATAGATAGATAGATAGATAGATAGATAGATAGATAGATAGATAGATAGATAGATATATAGATAGATAGATAGATAGATAGATATGAACTGAGATAGATAGATAGATAGATAGATAGATAGATAGATAGATAGATATGAACAGACTGAGATAGATAGATAGATAGATAGATAGATAGATAGATAGATAGATAGACAGACATGAAAAGATTGAGATAGATAGATAGATAGATAGATAGATAGATAGATAGATAGATAGATAGATAGATATGAACTGACTGAGATAGATAGATAGATAGATAGATAGATAGATAGATAGATAGATAGATAGATAGATAGATTGCATATAACACCTCCACCATGGGATATTTAGGTTTGTTATGTGTTTATTAATGTCAGTTTTTTCTTTCTTTTTTTTTTTTTTGTATCGAACACTCAGTGAGGACCGAACTCGCTACTCAGTAATTATTATCAGTCAGACACAGCCTCGCTAACCATTATTCCACGCCGAGATATGTTGGTCAATTTTACGATATTTAAAACCTTGTTCTATTATTTAGCTCCAAATTTTGTATGAGGCACTCAGTGAGGATCACAATCATTGCTCAGTAGTAATGGTCAACCGAACTATTCTTGTTAACAATTATTCCAAACAAATTGCTGGCTGGGTGCTTGTACGATATGTCGAGACCCGTGTCCGGTTATTTAATCCTCGAAGTCCGGAAAACCGAGGTGCGGACCACCGAGGAAGAACTGTATTTCGGAAACTAAAGACAATAATGATTTTGAAAGGCGACAAAGGACAGGAAAAGATCGTCTACGTCGCGAAGAGAGACGGCACATAGAAGAATGATTTTTTTTTTAAATACTCGAACTCAGCTTAATAGAATTGAGTTTAAAGCCAAGAAAACAAAGTTGCTCTTCTGTTTAGTTTTCAGTGCCATCAATAACTGAGGAGACTGAAGATCCGCAAAACCTCCCTGTAGTACACTTGAGGATACATAAAATTGTCATTATTGTGTCGTTGAAACTGTTAGATGTAGACGTCTCTTCTACTCCAATAGCTTCATGTCTCACACATCTCGCCTATCGAACTCCCTTCCCTATTACTGTTTCCCTGACAAATACAATCTCCAGCGGTTCAAGTGTAGCGTCAATCGACATCTCCAGTTGCCTTGATCTATACACTTCCCTTCTCCACATTCTTTCATTTTTCATTCCTATCTGCTCTCGCTCCGGATCTTTTGTGGCCCCCTTGCCTTGATCGACCCACTGTCTTTCTCTTTCTCCACATCCCCTCCCTTGCCACTCCTATCTGCTCTTCCTCCAACCCTTCTTTATCCCGATGCGTGATAGTGACCTCCGGCCTTGCTTGGGGTGATATGATTAAAATATATATATATATATATATATATATATATATATATATATATATATATATATAATCAAGAAGAAAACCATAAAGATTCCTTTAGGTTATAATTTATTTCGTGAATATCTATATATTCATCTCTTCAGATCGAATAGTAAAATTTACTAAAAGAAGTGAAATGATTAATATATATATATATATATATATATATATATATATATATATGTGTGTGTGTGTGTGTGTGTGTGTGTGTGTGTGTGTGTGTGTGTGTGTGTTTGCGCGCTCGCGCGTGTGTGTTTGCACGCCCATATGTATGTATGTGATTGTACGACTCACCTTGGGACCGACGGTTATGTTTGCAGGGCGGTGTTTACGAAGAATAACAAAATAAACCGATATGTGTTAGACGATGCAAGTGTAAATAGCCGTGGGTGTATTTTTGTCTTCGTTGATATCAATAATCAATGAGATCGTCAGTAAGATAAATAAGTCATAATCGATGAAAGGGACTCCGAAAATTCTATAAGTAATCGAGCAGGTAATCAACATTTCACTTGACAAGCACGAAAATATAGGTATTAAAAAAAAAACTTACACAAGTCGGGCACAAGGCAATGATAAGGGGCACATGGCGCGAAAATTGAACTTACTGACTATAACACATGAAACGAACTTGTTACCCATTTCGATATTCACTCAAGTTCGTATAGGTTGATAATTACTCTGCATCGGCTTGACTGTCAAAGGATATACAGTGATCAAACTGACGCCACTAACAATGCTCAAAGAAACTAAACTCTAAATCAATTATTAGAATTTTATAAGAAAAAGGAACATTGAGAAGATATATTAAGCTTTTGGGTTGATGGATTTTGCAACACATTATTCAATGAAATGCTATTGTCATCATGAGAGATATTTCGACTTGAAGGCACGCTGCAAATCAATGTGATTTCTCACCCGGTTGTTCATTTCTGACAATACTCACTGGCGGGGCCCGATTTGTTTTTCTTCAAAACCCACAGAGCCAATCTGTGGTTTATGCTGGAACAACGGTTAACGGACTTCAGTCACAGTTTACGTATGTGTTCCGCCAGTGACACATGCAGTTTCGAATTCAGAGTTGTATTTCTCCTTTACTTGTTGCCAAAAACGACGAGAAGCTGAATGTGTTAGAGCAACGTCTATTCTAGCATTGGATTCACAAACTAAAACCCAGTGAAAATATTTAGATTAATAATTAAAAATCATATAAATTTAAAGGAAAAATTATTTTGTACCAATCTGCCTTAATGAAATTTGAAAACACGTTGCTGGAGACGCATTGTTAGAGACACATTGTTGGAGACACCTTGTAATTTACCTGAAAGACAGATCTTCGACGATAGCCATTATTAATTGTTTCTGTAACAAAACGATTTCTCACACATCCTTAGGAGTTAAGTAGATAAATTCGTTCCCCTTTTATGTCCTCTTAATTATCTGAGTTTCTTAGAAAATCTGTTTCCAGTCCGTCTTTGAGTCAACTTAAAGTTTCAGAGTTTTCAGGATTTCTGTCTCCAGCCCGCCTTTGAATTGGCAAACATAAAATCTTGTCAATGATTTTAGATAATCATTAAAGTGGTAAAATTATTTTGCAATCATTTTATAAGAAAATTGATTGGTCCGAGAAAATTCTAAATAATTTATAAATTCATTTTCATAATGCTGACCAAATATTTCCTTCGAAGGAATCGCAGTTCATGTACGAGTCCCGCCAGTGACACATATAATTTCGAATTCAATGTTGTCCTTCACCTTTACTTGTTTTCAACCACGCCGATAAGCTAATTTGTCCTTTTTAACCCACTGCTTGGGAGAAACCAGCTGGATTCATACCTTTCTCAAGGGCATTTTGTGCGAAAGTGAATGTAGATATCTCGACCGGAATTCGAACTCAGATCCCGGATTTCTCCTAATCATTACACATCCACCTGTTGGGGTTTCCGATTTCAAAATCCGTATTATATTTATTACTATGGCCATCATTGTGCCTCGAGGTAAACAATAATCGAGTTTTTAAAGGATTATACTAGAGTCTGTAACATTGAATAGAGTCTATAAACCTTCGATTTTATCAAAAATATGGATAAACCACAATTTTGATCACGATACACAACACCTTATTCAAAAATTGGAAAAATTCAATTATAAATGAAACAGATATTGTTACTTCTTTTAATCAACCTCATCACCATCATCATGCTTGCTGTTTAAATATACTTTATTCATATATATATACATATATATATATATATATTTATATATATATATATATGTATATGTATGTATGTATGTATATATATATATATATATATATATATATATACTAGAGCATTTATATATATATATATATATATATATATATATATATATATATATATATATATATATATATATATAAGTAAATATTGTAAAAACAAGCAAAATAATTTGACCAAAATAAATAAACAAATAAAAAAACTTCCGGTAAAATAGCCGCCATAATAGACTACCCACAATAAGCTATATAAACAAATTTTTACTACGTTAATAAAAACACCGATCAAAATAAAAAATAAAAATAAAGTAAATATAAAGGATAAAAAACAAAAATAAAATTAAATAAAAACAAGCAAAATAATTTGACCAAAATAAATAAACAAATAAAAAACTTCCGGTAAAATAGCCGCCATAATAGACTACCCACAATAAGCTATATAAACAAATTTTTACTACGTTAATAAAAACACCGATCAAAATAAAAAAATAAAAATAAAGTAAATATAAAGGATAAAAAACAAAAATAAAATTAAATAAAAACAAGCAAAATAATTTGACACAAATAAACAAATAAACAGATAAACGACTTCCGGTAAAATATCTGTGAAAATAGTCTACCCAAAATGCACCACTGACCCGTATATATAAATAGCCGAGAAAAATAACAGCACTCGTGGCCTGACGATTGCATCTAGCATGAAACAGACTGTCGCCTCTAAGTGTTGACTGCTATGTTCACTTTTATATTTACACACGCTCTATCTCTGATATTGAGCACTTTATCCCATAAATATAGCACACTTTAAGGCTATATTTTTTCATATATATATATATTATATATATATTTAAAGACATTTATAATATGTTTAACGTTCTTTTTATAGATACAAGTATTTAAGCAAATGCTCTATTTTTATAACAAACTGTATTAAATAACATTTACCGGCGTGAATGTCCGAGAAATTTTCATAGAAAATTTTCGTTCTATACGGAACCATCATTTCGCGTGATGTGCCTTAACCGTTCGGCCACAGAGAAGCTTCTGGTTAGCAAGGTCGATTTTACTATCTTTAAACTTAAATCTACACCTACAGACGCAGTAAATTAAAGTGCTCAACGCTTAGACTATGTAGACAGAGGAAAAAACATTTCACACAACACTCAACGAAGGACAGCTCGAGACACAACTCAAGTATCACGCTCACACGATCTTCAAGCGACTACAATATATATATATATATATATATATATATATATATATATATATATATATATATGCATAACTGGTCACGCGTATTCGAGGATATACATCTACTAGGACAGCTAGGCAATCCCTATTACAGACACTTGCTCAGGTGCATTGGTATTTAATCAACGCCCACAGAGCCTACCTGTGTTTTATGCTGCTACGATGCTGAGTAGACCTTAATTACAGTTTCTGAAAAAAAGTATGATATCTAGCGTGATACTCAGTTTGAACAAGGGCAGCACGCTCAAGCCCTTGGCCACGATATATATATATATATATATATATATATATATATATATATACATATATATACATATATATATATATATATATATATATATATATATATAGAGAGAGAGAGAGAGAGAGAGAGAGAGAGAGAGAGAGAGAGGGGAATGGATTTTTCATTTATTAATCCGACTAATTTATTTGTTTAAACGTTATTTATAAGAGAAATGGCGTAATTTCGATGAAAAAGTACATGAGAATTAATTTATTGCATTATTCTTTTCGTGATGAATGTAGAGCTATATTGGATGAACCTGATGACCAAGCTAGAGCCTGGCTCCTTCATAATAATAACTAAGCTAGATCACTTTGTAGATAACAAGAGAGCAGTGGTCTGGGATAGTATTTTAGGCGGTAAAATTACAGGTTCCTTCGTAGTTGATGATATTATGATACAAGGACAGAATTATTGTAAATCTCCGGACATTTTTTTTAATCGTGCGGTCAGATCTGACAAGACAATGCTCCTTCACTTCTTCTGACTGTTGCGCACTTTTCTAAGAAAAGGTTTCAAACATCCCAAATTAATGGAATGGCGCCTAGCCTCCCATGTGCCATGTCTGTCAAGGACGATGGCCACCATTATTCTCCACACTTCCCTTGTAGCTCTTAGTAACTTTTCTATTAGTCGCTCTTAATTTCCATATTGATCTTAGTTGTAGTTTGGGTTAATTTTAGAAAGTTGAAACTTGAAGATACTGACTACAATTCTCATAGTCTCATCACTAAGACAGAAAGATAATAGGACATATTTTTCTTAATTACCTTCTTCTTTTTCTTCTTCTTCTTCTTCTTCTTCTTCTTCTTCTTCTTCTTCTTCTTCTTCTTCTTCTTGTATGAGCCATGTTCTTTCAGGGAGTTGGCGATCAGGGCTCTCCACAATTCCCTGTCCTTTGTAGCTTTTAGCAAACATTCTCTTTATCCTATCTGTCCTAAACCCTGTTCTACCATCGATTTATACAATCTTTCTTCTGTCCCACTTGCCTTCAACATGTCCAGTCATTGTCAAATTTTCCAAGCCCTCTTTCCTCATTATGCACCCTAGAAAAACCACCTGTCTCTTTCTGCTGTTAAGAATAAATGTCTTTTTTCTTTCCATCTTCTCTAAAACTTCAGTCAATGGCATATTTAGTATCCTTCTGTATAAACAACATTTCTATTGCTTCAAGTTTTTTCTTCATCAGTAATAAGATGGCCCAGCATTCAATACCAAATTACATGCCCGATATTATATATATATATATATATATATATATATATATATATATATGCTAGAAATCCCTACAATGTTTGTATGGCCATATATATATATATATATATATATATATATATATATATATATATATATATATATATGATAAAATATATATACATTTATATGTTAATATATATATACATATATATATATATATATATATATATATATATATATATATATATATGTATATATATTAACATACATACATATATATATATATATATGTATGTTAATATATATACATATATATATATATATATATGTATATATATATTAACATATAAATGTATATATATTTTATCATATATATATATGTGTGTGTGTATATATATATATATATATATATATATATATATATATATATATATATATGAAGAAATATAGTATTAAAGTGTGCTATATTTATGGGATAAAGTGCTCAATATCAGAGATAGAGCGTGTGTACATATAAAAGTGAACATAGAAGTCAACACTTAGAGGCGACAGTCTGTTTCATGCTAGATGCAATTATGGCCTGGCGATTGCATGTAGCATGAAACAGACAGTCGCCTGTAAGTGTTGACTTCTATGTTCACTTTTACACACACACACACACACATATATATATATATATATATATATATATATATATATATATATATATGCTATAAATCCCAACAATGTTGGTTTGGCCATTCATATATATATATATATATATATATATATATATATATATATATATATATATGCTAGAAATCCCAACAATGTTGGTCTGGCCATATATATATATATATATATATATATATATATATATATATATATATATACACACATATATATATATATTTATATACACACATATATATATATATTTATATACACATATATATATATATATATATATATATATATATATATATATATATATATATATATATATATATATATATATATATAGATAGATAGATATATATATATTAACATATAAATATTTTGCTTAACATTTGGTAGGCATGGATCTTCAGAATTCGGTGTCACGATTTCCATCCGCTCTTAAAACACTTCCCAGATATTTAAATAATTTTACTTGCTTGATTTTGGCATCTCCAATTTGTAATTTGCATGTTGGGCTGTTTCTTTTGCTGACAAACATACATTCGGTCTTCTTGAAAAGTATGCTTATGATAATTAAGCGAACATCATCTCTGAAAAGCAATACAAACTGTTGCAAGTAGCGTTAAAGCTGAAGCAGTAAAAAGTTAACAAAAATCGATGACTGAAAGACAGGTGAAGGTAACAGAATGTCAAGGATGTTATATTAACAAGTAAATATGTAAGGCATAGAAAGGGAGAAGGAATAACTCCTTTTTTTTACTCTCCAAGGCCCACGATAGACATAAGTATATCTATCATAAAATATCACCTACTCAAGATGGAAAGAAGAACTAGAATATGTGAAAGTTATGAATTCCAAAATGAGTTCAACACGAAAATAGTTTAGATACAAAGATCTGCCTTGTCAGTCATGTAAAAATCTACCTCGTCAGTCATGTATCGAAAGATACACAATCGCCTAAGCGTGTATCACGCATGGCACATAACTGAACTGAATTCATACTAACATATAGTACGAAAAGACTAACATATAGTACTTATAGTATATATTCACAAATCACTAATTATCCCGCACGGAGAAATTTAAGAGCATATATGAAATCAAGAACATATGAGAAGTGGACGAATAGAAATGAACGTTTCCAAGATGGACACGGTACAACCTTATGGTATTATTTAGAACGCTTTACTTTCTACGTTTTACTCCATGGAAAGCTAAGCGGCAACTGCATATCCCAACCAACGGGCTGTCAAGTGACTCCAAAAGTCTCCTCAAAATATGTGTAAATTCTTCTCACCAAAAGGGAGATAGAGACCATCTACATTCCCACAGTATTAAACGAATAGATGTTTTATGACTTATATCTCCAGGTTTTTTTTTAATAATGTTCACCTCATACAAGACGCAAGGGTCACTCAAGGTAGATGGTTAAGAAAGAGCAAGCAGTGAATTTCTTGGGGCGATGCAGAAAAGATATCAGCTAACTCTAGACTTGAAGAAGTCAAGATTTAATTAGTGAATGAAATTTCAGTTCAGACGGCGACGTTAAAATAGAGTTGAAGCAGACTTTAGAAGGAACTTGAAACCTACAAGGGATAAACTTCTACTCCTGTTCAAAAACTGCGGAGATTTGCATATGAATAAAAATTACGTTGTAACTTTTTTCTTAACAATAAAACCTGAAACTTCTGTTATTGATATATATATATATATATATATATATATATATATATATATATATATATATATATATATATATATATATATATATATATATATATGCAGGTGTGCAGTGAAATAGGAAAGAACACGTTAGGTAGATAATCCGGTGTTCCTTAATATTTAGCTTTATTTTCAAAAGGACAGTGCTCCATACAGAAGTAGAGCTTATATTATAATAATATTTTTAGTTTTTAAAAATATGATTCCTCCGCTACAGATATCCCGCTTCCTTGTCAAGCGAGAATTTAATTCTCGCTTGACAAGGAAGCGGGTCCAGACACCTTAACTCTACATAACTTAAAAAATTATGTTAGGGGTCTCGGCTCTCGCTTTTGAAACATGAGAACTCTTATGTAGCGGAGGAATCATATTTTTAAAAACTAAAAATATTATTATAATATATTATATATATATATATATATATATATATATATATATATATATATATATAGAGAGAGAGAGAGAGAGAGGGAGATAGATAGATAGATAGATAGATAGATAGATAGATAGATAGATAGATAGATAGATATTATAAACATAATCTTACTCGATATATTCTTAATATAAATCTGTATCTTGAAAATTTTACCGATGTTGTTTTTTTTATATCAATTTTATTCGGAAAGTATTGATTTTCGTAATAAAACCTAACATAGTGTACGCCATCAAAAACTGACTGAAAAACGTCCCCACGAACTCCGTATGAGGTCCTTGGGGGAGCGGCCCTCCCCAGGCTAGATTAATTTCAATTCGAACATCTAAATAAACATATCGGCCGATGATCAACGTGAACTAAAAACTGACAAGAGTTATCTTGCTCTATTAAATAAACTCGCGCACGCGCAAACACTTTTTTTATCGGCATTCACTAAGTTTACCTTAGTCTGGTATAAGGCTACAAGTATAAGATGAAGATTCCAACTCTTGATACAATAGTAACGCTTCGGTAACCTTTATCCAATGCAAGCCATTTTGGGGATAATAAATATTTTGTGATACTTCCTGGTTTTGCTTAAGTGGCCAGTGATCATAGAATGCCAGTGAATGTATACACTGCTCAGAGTGAAGAAATATCTTGTTTACCAATTTTTCTAGTGTCTGTAAATCAGCATTTAAAATGCAGGTTTTAAAATGCAGGTTTTAAATGCAGGTTTTAAAATGCAGTTTTTCAATTCTGGTTTTAAAATGCAGGTTTTAAAATGAAAGTTTTAAATGCAGGTTTCAAATGCAGGTTTTTGAAATGTAGGTTTTAAAATGCTGGTTTTAAATGCAAGTTTCAAAATGTAGGTTTCAAAATGCAGGTTTTAAAATGCAGTTTTTAAAATGCAGGTTTTAGCGATATATAATGTATACATGCATACTGCTCATTCCAAGAGGATTTTCTAAGTCAATACTTTTATTTTATTTTTATTTTTTTACAATGATATTTATCTAATACAATGTCCATGAGCAACTGGATGCAGAGGGTTACAGAGTAACAGGCACAGTTTATGGGGATATGTAAAGTAACTTACGGTTGACTTCAGACTTGAACAGGTGAAGATTGTATTGATCAAGAAAGCATCTGCTTTGGAGTCGGTTCCACAAAGCAGCGGTTCGGGAGAAAAAGCTGCTCGAGTGGAACTTGCATGTTACCAATGGGATAGGGAGGAAATGAGGGTCGTTCGCTACAATATACTTGACATAGCGGGTCTTAGCCGTAAGGGTTAGAACTGGGGCAACTAAGTAATGTAGCTCGTCTGAACACTTTCCATGGAAATAGCGATAGAGCAGAGAGAGACTTGCAACGTTAAGTCTTTGAGAAAGGAGTTGTAGGGTGGAAAATAACCCACAAGGACTCCGAGACTATCAAGACTTGAAAGTGAAGACCGGGCAGCTCCAGCCCATATATGGTAACAGTACTCCATTTTGGGCCTGATCTAGCTCTTGTATTGGATAGCAGGAGGAGTCCGGTACTGGATGGTATAGGGAACCAGCATCTTTAGTGTTGTATGAGTTCCACTTGATTCTGGGCTGAGTTCAAGTCCCAATAAAGGCCCAATAATGATTTGTCTCAGAATATTGAAAAATAGTTGACTTTTCATATTTTCTTTTTTGCATTTTGTTAAAAAATCTTTTAAAGGAGTGTTTCTTAAAATTGACAGATGAAAAGTTTATTTTCTGTGCACTTTAGCTTTTGATGTCATTCCCTATATATATATATATATATATATATATATATAGAGAGAGAGAGAGAGAGAGAGAGATAGATATATGAACAAATGTTCAGTAAATGACTTCTTCCCTCCCACTTATAAGGATATTCATTGTATGATTTTATGAGTCATAACTATAATTCTACAATATTAATATAAAGTTGTCAATTGTGTGGGCAGTTAAATATCAATGTTATTTCAGAAAATTTTTAAAATACTGTATGCAATGTAAATATCTGAAATAATTTTCCCAACGTATCTTAAGTTCTACAACAGATATATTTTGTAAATAATCTTTAACAAACAATAGCTTTAGTTTAAGCAAAGAGGTCATTAGTAAGTCACTTCTTTGCACTATCCCCCCGCACCACAGTACTTAGAGATTTGAAGAAAAAAGAAGAGGTCACTAGATTGAAGCACAATGTTTTCTCAATAATGATAATGTTTATTAGTATGTATTGTAAATATTCATTATATTAAATTAAACCTGGTACTAAAACTAGTTGTACCTTGTAACAACAACTGTTACTTGAAGATCATTTATCATTCAGTTTTCTTTCTTAATTTTTTAATTTTCTAAATACTGTATTATATGTCTTTACATAGACACTTTTCCTCGGTGATCTGTTATCTATATGTAACATTTCTTTTTTAAAATCTTTTTTTACCTTATAAGTGTGCTTTCACCTGGTTATTTTTTATTTTGTCTTTTTATAAAATACTGTATTGCAATAAAATTATCTGAAATAATTTTCCCAATGTATCTTAAGTTCTACAACAGATGTATTTTGTAAGAGAAAGTCTGTGAGAAAAGGGGTGTAGGGTGGAAAATAATTCGTCACCTACACGGATGCGGACACGCATTTGAACTCTATCGAGATTGGAGGATGAAGACTGGACAGTACTCCTGCTCGTATATGACAACAGTACTCCATTTTAGGTTTGATCTGGCTCTTGAAAAGGTAGAAGATAGCAGGGAAGCCCAGTACTTACTGAAGTGGAAACAGGAGACCCCGATCATTTTCACGGCATCTTTAGCTCTGGTTTGAATGTGACCCTTTTGAGATGGAGCCTCATTTGGAGATTTAGTGTCAAGGCAGGGCCCTTTTCGCATACCTTCACGTGGGGCCCCCCCCCAAAATTGATGTAAAATCACAGAACACCGCAGACTAATATAGAACCCGCCATTCAAAAGCCCAGATGTGCTAGAAATGCGAGAAGCGATCTGATTGGCTGGTACGAAGACAAGCCAGCTGATCTTGTGGCTTGCTTTATCGGGCCGACAGATCGGCTAAGTCGTCTTTTTCGTCATTCGACTTTTCGGCAGATACATCGGCCCTGTCGTCTTGTAAGTCCCAATATGCGGTTAAAGCACGCGCCCTCCCCGAAGGAATATCTGTTCCTCGTGATCGGTTAAAGTGCTGTGTTCGCTCGGTGATGATGGGACGTCGCCAGTTTCGTTTTCGAGACATTCAATGTGTCCAACCAGTTTTTCTCCACTGAGCTGTTAGGGCTAGATCAGAGTAGAGATCAGCTGCCAATAGATAGTCATCTATAGTTTCGGTGGTGCACCCACATTATGGTTGTATCATCAGCATAGATATTCACAAATGATCGGTGTATACAACCCTGCAGATCATTCATGTAAAGTAGAAAGAGGGTTGGACCGAAAAACGTTCTTTGGGAGTACGCCCGCGTTGGTCGTTTGAGCTTCGGAAAACTCGCCGTTAACAACAACCCTCGACACAGAGTATAAAGTATTTGTACCAGTAATGGCCCTCGAACTAGAGATCGGTATCTGACAGATTTTTTTTCGAATGGTAAAGGTAATATTCGCCGTTTCCTTATAAGGAAATATTCGGCATTTATTGAGCGAGCACCAGGGTTAATGTCGGTTGAAATTTCTAAAATATTTCTATTCAAATTTTTTTTTTCAGAAAAGTAAGTTTCTCAAGTTTTCGTTGCGTACTCGCTCCCTTTATTCAATTCTCGGTATCCTTCTACAGAACCATACATCTGTTGCCTAAAGTTTTCTTTTCATCTGTAGAAAGATTGTCTAGAATTTACTCCTATATATGAAGATTGATATAACATAGAAACACAGCACTCTTTTATTTGTTTCTAACGATATTGTTCTTTCTAAATACTTTGCTTAGCCCCTATAATGCATCTTTCGCTAATCCAATGCGCGTTTGGACTTCGCTGTTGTATTTTCAATCCGATGTTAGAAAATTTCCAATATATTTAAACGTCTGTACTTGTGTAATTCTGACATCTCCAATTCGTAGTACGCACCGTGGCCATTTTTCTTGCTGATAACCATATTTTGTGTCTTCTCACAGTCCATAACTACGCCTTGCTTTATGATCTAGTTTAGGGGGTCCGGTAGATTTCTTTCTGAGTCGGCCATCATCACACTGTCATCTGTGTATCTTATATTTTTACGATTGCGCCTACCGATAATGAATCCTGTAGATTTCTTTCTGAGTCGGCCATCATCAGACTGTCGTCAGTGTATCTTATATTTTTACGATTGCGCCTACCAATAATGAATCCTGTAGATTTCTTTTTGAGTCGGCCATAATCACACTGTCATCTGTGTATCTTATATTTTTACGATTGCGCCTGCCGATAATGAATCCTGTAGATTTCTTTCTGAGTCGGCCATAATCACACTGTCATCTGTGTATCTTATATTTTTACGATTGCGCCTACCGATAATAAATCCTGTAGATTTCTTTCTGAGTCGGCCATCATCACACTGTCATCTGTGTATCTTATATTTTTACGATTGCGCCTACCGATAATGAATCCTGTAGATTTCTTTCTGAGTCGGCCATAATCACACTGTCATCTGTGTATCTTATATTTTTACGATTGCGCCTACCGATAATGAATCCTGTAGATTTCTTTCTGAGTCGGCTATCATCACACTGTCATCTGTGTATCTTATATTTTTACGATTGCGCCTACCGATAATGAATCCTGTAGATTTCTTTCTACGTCGGCCATCATCAGACTGTCATCTGTGTATCTTATATTTTTACGATAAAACTACCGATAATAAATCCTGTTGATTTCTTTCTGAGTCGGCCATCATCACACTGTCATCTGTGTATCTTATATTTTTACGATTGCGCCTACCGATAATGAATCCTGTTGATTTCTTTCTGAGTCGGCCATCATCACACTGTCATCTGTGTATCTTATATTTTTACGATTGAGCCTACCGATAATAAATCCTGTTGATTTCTTTCTGAGTCGGCCATCATCACACTGTCATCTGTGTATCTCATATTTTTACGATTGCGCCTACCGATAATAAATCCTGTAGATTTCTTTCTGAGTCGGCCATAATCACACTGTCATCTGTGTATCTTATATTTTTACGATTACGCCTACCGATAATGAATCCTGTAGATTTCTTTCTACGTCGGCCATCATCACACTGTCATCTGTGTATCTAATAATTTTACGATTGCGCCTACCTATAATAAATTCTGTAGATTTCTTTCTGAGTCGGCATCATCAGACTGTAATCTGTGTATCTTATATTTTTACGATTGCGCCTACCGATAATAAATCCTGTTGATTTCTTTCTGAGTCGGCCATCATCAGACTGTCATCTGTGTATCTTATATTTTTACGATTGCGCCTACCGATAATGAATCCTGTATATTTCTTTCTGAGTCGGCCATCATCAGACTGTCATCTGTGTGTCTTATATTTTTACGATAAAGCCTAGCGATAATAAATCCTGTTGATTTCTTTCTGAGTCGGCCATCATCACACTGTCATCTGTGTATCTTATATTTTTACGATTGCGCCTACCGATAATAAATCCTGTAGATTTCTTTCTGAGTCGGCCATAATCACACTGTCATCTGTGTATCTTAAATTTTTACGATTACGCCTACCGATAATGAATCCTGTAGATTTCTTTCTACGTCGGCCATCATCACACTGTCATCTGTATATCTAATAATTTTACGATTGCGCCTACCTATAATAAATTCTGTAGATTTCTTTCTGAGTCGGCATCATCAGACTGTAATCTGTGTATCTTATATTTTTACGATTGCGCCTACCGATAATAAATCCTGTTGATTTCTTTCTGAGTCGGCCATCATCAGACTGTCATCTGTGTATCTTATATTTTTACGATTGCGCCTACCGATAATGAATCCTGTATATTTCTTTCTGAGTCGGCCATCATCAGACTGTCATCTGTGTGTCTTATATTTTTACGATAAAGCCTAGCGATAATAAATCCTGTTGATTTCTTTCTGAGTCGGCCATCATCACACTGTCATCTGTGTATCTTATATTTTTACGATTGCGCCTACCGATAATAAATCCTGTAGATTTCTTTCTGAGTCGGCCATAATCACACTGTCATCTGTGTATCTTATATTTTTACGATTACGCCTACCGATAATGAATCCTGTAGATTTCTTTCTACGTCGGCCATCATCACACTGTCATCTGTGTATCTAATAATTTTACGATTGCGCCTACCTATAATAAATTCTGTAGATTTCTTTCTGAGTCGGCATCATCAGACTGTAATCTGTGTATCTTATATTTTTACGATTGCGCCTACCGATAATAAATCCTGTTGATTTCTTTCTGAGTCGGCCATCATCAGACTGTCATCTGTGTATCTTATATTTTTACGATTGCGCCTACCGATAATGAATCCTGTATATTTCTTTCTGAGTCGGCCATCATCAGACTGTCATCTGTGTGTCTTATATTTTTACGATAAAGCCTAGCGATAATAAATCCTGTTGATTTCTTTCTGAGTCGGCCATCATCACACTGTCATCTGTATATCTAATAATTTTACGATTGCGCCTACCTATAATAAATTCTGTAGATTTCTTTCTGAGTCGGCCATAATCACACTGTCATCTGTGTATCTTATATTTTTACGATTGCGCCTACCGATAATGAATCCTGTAGATTTCTTTCTGAGTCGGCCATAATCACACTGTCATCTGTGTATCTTATATTTTTACGATTGCGCCTACCGATAATGAATCCTGTAGATTTCTTTCTACGTCGGCCATCATCAGACTGTCATCTGTGTATCTTATATTTTTACGATAAACCTACCGATAATAAATCCTGTTGATTTCTTTCTGAGTCGGCCATCATCACACTGTCATCTGTGTATCTTATATTTTGACGATTGCGCCTACCGATAATGAATCCTGTAGATTTCTTTCTGAGTCGGCTATCATCACACTGTCATCTGTGTATCTTATATTTTTACGATTGCGCCTACCGATAATGAATCCTGTAGATTTCTTTCTACGTCGGCCATCATCAGACTGTCATCTGTGTATCTTATATTTTTACGATAAAACTACCGATAATAAATCCTGTTGATTTCTTTCTGAGTCGGCCATCATCACACTGTCATCTGTGTATCTTATATTTTTACGATTGCGCCTACCGATAATGAATCCTGTTGATTTCTTTCTGAGTCGGCCATCATCACACTGTCATCTGTGTATCTTATATTTTTACGATTGAGCCTACCGATAATAAATCCTGTTGATTTCTTTCTGAGTCGGCCATCATCACACTGTCATCTGTGTATCTCATATTTTTACGATTGCGCCTACCGATAATAAATCCTGTAGATTTCTTTCTGAGTCGGCCATAATCACACTGTCATCTGTGTATCTTATATTTTTACGATTACGCCTACCGATAATGAATCCTGTAGATTTCTTTCTACGTCGGCCATCATCACACTGTCATCTGTGTATCTAATAATTTTACGATTGCGCCTACCTATAATAAATTCTGTAGATTTCTTTCTGAGTCGGCATCATCAGACTGTAATCTGTGTATCTTATATTTTTACGATTGCGCCTACCGATAATAAATCCTGTTGATTTCTTTCTGAGTCGGCCATCATCAGACTGTCATCTGTGTATCTTATATTTTTACGATTGCGCCTACCGATAATGAATCCTGTATATTTCTTTCTGAGTCGGCCATCATCAGACTGTCATCTGTGTGTCTTATATTTTTACGATAAAGCCTAGCGATAATAAATCCTGTTGATTTCTTTCTGAGTCGGCCATCATCACACTGTCATCTGTGTATCTTATATTTTTACGATTGCGCCTACCGATAATAAATCCTGTAGATTTCTTTCTGAGTCGGCCATAATCACACTGTCATCTGTGTATCTTAAATTTTTACGATTACGCCTACCGATAATGAATCCTGTAGATTTCTTTCTACGTCGGCCATCATCACACTGTCATCTGTATATCTAATAATTTTACGATTGCGCCTACCTATAATAAATTCTGTAGATTTCTTTCTGAGTCGGCATCATCAGACTGTAATCTGTGTATCTTATATTTTTACGATTGCGCCTACCGATAATAAATCCTGTTGATTTCTTTCTGAGTCGGCCATCATCAGACTGTCATCTGTGTATCTTATATTTTTACGATTGCGCCTACCGATAATGAATCCTGTATATTTCTTTCTGAGTCGGCCATCATCAGACTGTCATCTGTGTGTCTTATATTTTTACGATAAAGCCTAGCGATAATAAATCCTGTTGATTTCTTTCTGAGTCGGCCATCATCACACTGTCATCTGTGTATCTTATATTTTTACGATTGCGCCTACCGATAATAAATCCTGTAGATTTCTTTCTGAGTCGGCCATAATCACACTGTCATCTGTGTATCTTATATTTTTACGATTACGCCTACCGATAATGAATCCTGTAGATTTCTTTCTACGTCGGCCATCATCACACTGTCATCTGTGTATCTAATAATTTTACGATTGCGCCTACCTATAATAAATTCTGTAGATTTCTTTCTGAGTCGGCATCATCAGACTGTAATCTGTGTATCTTATATTTTTACGATTGCGCCTACCGATAATAAATCCTGTTGATTTCTTTCTGAGTCGGCCATCATCAGACTGTCATCTGTGTATCTTATATTTTTACGATTGCGCCTACCGATAATGAATCCTGTATATTTCTTTCTGAGTCGGCCATCATCAGACTGTCATCTGTGTGTCTTATATTTTTACGATAAAGCCTAGCGATAATAAATCCTGTTGATTTCTTTCTGAGTCGGCCATCATCACACTGTCATCTGTATATCTAATAATTTTACGATTGCGCCTACCTATAATAAATTCTGTAGATTTCTTTCTGAGTCGGCCATAATCACACTGTCATCTGTGTATCTTATATTTTTACGATTGCGCCTACCGATAATGAATCCTGTAGATTTCTTTCTGAGTCGGCCATAATCACACTGTCATCTGTGTATCTTATATTTTTACGATTGCGCCTACCGATAATGAATCCTGTAGATTTCTTTCTACGTCGGCCATCATCAGACTGTCATCTGTGTATCTTATATTTTTACGATAAACCTACCGATAATAAATCCTGTTGATTTCTTTCTGAGTCGGCCATCATCACACTGTCATCTGTGTATCTTATATTTTGACGATTGCGCCTACCGATAATGAATCCTGTAGATTTCTTTCTGAGTCGGCCATCATCACACTGTCATCTGTGTATCTTATATTTTTACGATTGAGCCTACCGATAATAAATCTGTTGATTTCTTTCTGAATCGGCCATCATCACACTGTCATCTGTGTATATTATATTCTCACGATAAAGCCTACCGATAATAAATCCTGTTGATTTCTTTCTGAGTCGGCCATCATCACACTGTCATCTGTGTATCTTATATTTTTACGATTGCGCCTACCGATAATGAATCCTGTAGATTTCTTTCTACGTCGGCCATCATCAGACTGTCATCTGTATATCTAATAATTTTACGATTGCGCCTACCTATAATAAATTCTGTAGATTTCTTTCTGAGTCGGCATCATCACACTGTAATCTGTGTATCTTATATTTTTACGATTGCGCCTACCGATAATAAATCCTGTTGATTTCTTTCTGAGTCAGCCATCATCAGACTGTCATCTGTGTATCTTATATTTTTACGATTGCGCCTACCGATAATGAATCCTGTATATTTCTTTCTGAGTCGGCCATCATCAGACTGTCATCTGTGTGTCTTATATTTTTACGATAAAGCCTAGCGATAATAAATCCTGTTGATTTCTTTCTGAGTCGGCCATCATCACACTGTCATCTGTGTATCTTATATTTTTACGATTGCGCCTACCGATAATGAATCCTGTAGATTTCTTTCTGAGTCGGCCATCATCAGACTGTCATCTGTGTGTCTTATATTTTTACGATAAAGCCTAGCGATAATAAATCCTGTTGATTTCTTTCTGAGTCGGCCATCATCACACTGTCATCTGTGTATCTTATATTTTTACGATTGCGCCTACCGATAATAAATCCTGTAGATTTCTTTCTACGTCGGCCATCATCAGACACTCATCTGTGTATCTTATATTTTTACGATTGCGCCTACCGATAATGAATCCTGTAGATTTCTTTCTACGTCGGCCATCATCAGACAGTCAACTGTGTATCTTATATTTTTACGATTGCGCCTACCGATAATGAATCCTGTAGATTTCTTTCTGAGTCGGCCATCATCACACTGTCATCTGTGTATCTTATATTTTTACGATAAAGCCTACCGAAAATAAATCCTGTAGATTTCTTTCTGAGTCGGCCATCATCAGACAGTCATCTGTGTGTTTTATAATTTTACGATTGCGCCTACCGATAATGAATCCTGTAGATTTCTTTCTACGTCGGCCATCATCACACTGTCATCTGTGTATCTTATATATTTACATTAAAGCCTACCGATAATAAATCCTGTTGATTTCTTTCTGAGTCGGCCATCATCACACTGTCATCTGTGTATCTTATATTTTTACGATTGCGCCTACCGATAATGAATCCTGTTGATTTCTTTCTGAGTCGGCCATCATCAGACTGTCATCTGTGTATCTTATATTTTTACGATTGCGCCTACCGATAATAAAACCTGTTGATTTCTTTCTGAGTCGGCCATCATCACACTGTCATCTGTGTATCTCATATTTTTACCATTGCGCCTACCGATAATAAATCCTGTAGATTTCTTTCTGAGTGGACCATCATCAGACTGTCGTCAGTGTATCTTATAATTTTACGATTGCGCCTACCTATAATAAATCCTGTAGATTTCTTTCTGGGTCGGCATCATCACACTGTAATCTGTGTATCTTATATTTTTACGATTGCGCCTACCGATAATAAATCCTGTTGATTTCTTTCTGAGTCGGCCATCATCAGACTGTCATCTGTGTATCTTATATTTTTACGATTGCGCCTACCGATAATGAATCCTGTATATTTCTTTCTGAGTCGGCCATCATCAGACTGTCATCTGTGTGTCTTATATTTTTACGATAAAGCCTAGCGATAATAAATCCTGTTGATTTCTTTCTGAGTCGGCCATCATCACACTGTCATCTGTGTATCTTATATTTTTACGATTGCGCCTACCGATAATAAATCCTGTAGATTTCTTTCTGAGTCGGCCATAATCACACTGTCATCTGTGTATCTTATATTTTTACGATTACGCCTACCGATAATGAATCCTGTAGATTTCTTTCTACGTCGGCCATCATCACACTGTCATCTGTGTATCTAATAATTTTACGATTGCGCCTACCTATAATAAATTCTGTAGATTTCTTTCTGAGTCGGCATCATCAGACTGTAATCTGTGTATCTTATATTTTTACGATTGCGCCTACCGATAATAAATCCTGTTGATTTCTTTCTGAGTCGGCCATCATCAGACTGTCATCTGTGTATCTTATATTTTTACGATTGCGCCTACCGATAATGAATCCTGTATATTTCTTTCTGAGTCGGCCATCATCAGACTGTCATCTGTGTGTCTTATATTTTTACGATAAAGCCTAGCGATAATAAATCCTGTTGATTTCTTTCTGAGTCGGCCATCATCACACTGTCATCTGTATATCTAATAATTTTACGATTGCGCCTACCTATAATAAATTCTGTAGATTTCTTTCTGAGTCGGCCATAATCACACTGTCATCTGTGTATCTTATATTTTTACGATTGCGCCTACCGATAATGAATCCTGTAGATTTCTTTCTGAGTCGGCCATAATCACACTGTCATCTGTGTATCTTATATTTTTACGATTGCGCCTACCGATAATGAATCCTGTAGATTTCTTTCTACGTCGGCCATCATCAGACTGTCATCTGTGTATCTTATATTTTTACGATAAACCTACCGATAATAAATCCTGTTGATTTCTTTCTGAGTCGGCCATCATCACACTGTCATCTGTGTATCTTATATTTTGACGATTGCGCCTACCGATAATGAATCCTGTAGATTTCTTTCTGAGTCGGCTATCATCACACTGTCATCTGTGTATCTTATATTTTTACGATTGCGCCTACCGATAATGAATCCTGTAGATTTCTTTCTACGTCGGCCATCATCAGACTGTCATCTGTGTATCTTATATTTTTACGATAAAACTACCGATAATAAATCCTGTTGATTTCTTTCTGAGTCGGCCATCATCACACTGTCATCTGTGTATCTTATATTTTTACGATTGCGCCTACCGATAATGAATCCTGTTGATTTCTTTCTGAGTCGGCCATCATCACACTGTCATCTGTGTATCTTATATTTTTACGATTGAGCCTACCGATAATAAATCCTGTTGATTTCTTTCTGAGTCGGCCATCATCACACTGTCATCTGTGTATCTCATATTTTTACGATTGCGCCTACCGATAATAAATCCTGTAGATTTCTTTCTGAGTCGGCCATAATCACACTGTCATCTGTGTATCTTATATTTTTACGATTACGCCTACCGATAATGAATCCTGTAGATTTCTTTCTACGTCGGCCATCATCACACTGTCATCTGTGTATCTAATAATTTTACGATTGCGCCTACCTATAATAAATTCTGTAGATTTCTTTCTGAGTCGGCATCATCAGACTGTAATCTGTGTATCTTATATTTTTACGATTGCGCCTACCGATAATAAATCCTGTTGATTTCTTTCTGAGTCGGCCATCATCAGACTGTCATCTGTGTATCTTATATTTTTACGATTGCGCCTACCGATAATGAATCCTGTATATTTCTTTCTGAGTCGGCCATCATCAGACTGTCATCTGTGTGTCTTATATTTTTACGATAAAGCCTAGCGATAATAAATCCTGTTGATTTCTTTCTGAGTCGGCCATCATCACACTGTCATCTGTGTATCTTATATTTTTACGATTGCGCCTACCGATAATAAATCCTGTAGATTTCTTTCTGAGTCGGCCATAATCACACTGTCATCTGTGTATCTTAAATTTTTACGATTACGCCTACCGATAATGAATCCTGTAGATTTCTTTCTACGTCGGCCATCATCACACTGTCATCTGTATATCTAATAATTTTACGATTGCGCCTACCTATAATAAATTCTGTAGATTTCTTTCTGAGTCGGCATCATCAGACTGTAATCTGTGTATCTTATATTTTTACGATTGCGCCTACCGATAATAAATCCTGTTGATTTCTTTCTGAGTCGGCCATCATCAGACTGTCATCTGTGTATCTTATATTTTTACGATTGCGCCTACCGATAATGAATCCTGTATATTTCTTTCTGAGTCGGCCATAATCACACTGTCATCTGTGTATCTTATATTTTTACGATTACGCCTACCGATAATGAATCCTGTAGATTTCTTTCTACGTCGGCCATCATCACACTGTCATCTGTGTATCTAATAATTTTACGATTGCGCCTACCTATAATAAATTCTGTAGATTTCTTTCTGAGTCGGCATCATCAGACTGTAATCTGTGTATCTTATATTTTTACGATTGCGCCTACCGATAATAAATCCTGTTGATTTCTTTCTGAGTCGGCCATCATCAGACTGTCATCTGTGTATCTTATATTTTTACGATTGCGCCTACCGATAATGAATCCTGTATATTTCTTTCTGAGTCGGCCATCATCAGACTGTCATCTGTGTGTCTTATATTTTTACGATAAAGCCTAGCGATAATAAATCCTGTTGATTTCTTTCTGAGTCGGCCATCATCACACTGTCATCTGTATATCTAATAATTTTACGATTGCGCCTACCTATAATAAATTCTGTAGATTTCTTTCTGAGTCGGCCATAATCACACTGTCATCTGTGTATCTTATATTTTTACGATTGCGCCTACCGATAATGAATCCTGTAGATTTCTTTCTGAGTCGGCCATAATCACACTGTCATCTGTGTATCTTATATTTTTACGATTGCGCCTACCGATAATGAATCCTGTAGATTTCTTTCTACGTCGGCCATCATCAGACTGTCATCTGTGTATCTTATATTTTTACGATAAACCTACCGATAATAAATCCTGTTGATTTCTTTCTGAGTCGGCCATCATCACACTGTCATCTGTGTATCTTATATTTTGACGATTGCGCCTACCGATAATGAATCCTGTAGATTTCTTTCTGAGTCGGCCATCATCACACTGTCATCTGTGTATCTTATATTTTTACGATTGAGCCTACCGATAATAAATCTGTTGATTTCTTTCTGAATCGGCCATCATCACACTGTCATCTGTGTATATTATATTCTCACGATAAAGCCTACCGATAATAAATCCTGTTGATTTCTTTCTGAGTCGGCCATCATCACACTGTCATCTGTGTATCTTATATTTTTACGATTGCGCCTACCGATAATGAATCCTGTAGATTTCTTTCTACGTCGGCCATCATCAGACTGTCATCTGTATATCTAATAATTTTACGATTGCGCCTACCTATAATAAATTCTGTAGATTTCTTTCTGAGTCGGCATCATCACACTGTAATCTGTGTATCTTATATTTTTACGATTGCGCCTACCGATAATAAATCCTGTTGATTTCTTTCTGAGTCGGCCATCATCAGACTGTCATCTGTGTATCTTATATTTTTACGATTGCGCCTACCGATAATGAATCCTGTATATTTCTTTCTGAGTCGGCCATCATCAGACTGTCATCTGTGTGTCTTATATTTTTACGATAAAGCCTAGCGATAATAAATCCTGTTGATTTCTTTCTGAGTCGGCCATCATCACACTGTCATCTGTGTATCTTATATTTTTACGATTGCGCCTACCGATAATGAATCCTGTAGATTTCTTTCTGAGTCGGCCATCATCAGACTGTCATCTGTGTGTCTTATATTTTTACGATAAAGCCTAGCGATAATAAATCCTGTTGATTTCTTTCTGAGTCGGCCATCATCACACTGTCATCTGTGTATCTTATATTTTTACGATTGCGCCTACCGATAATAAATCCTGTAGATTTCTTTCTACGTCGGCCATCATCAGACACTCATCTGTGTATCTTATATTTTTACGATTGCGCCTACCGATAATGAATCCTGTAGATTTCTTTCTACGTCGGCCATCATCAGACAGTCAACTGTGTATCTTATATTTTTACGATTGCGCCTACCGATAATGAATCCTGTAGATTTCTTTCTGAGTCGGCCATCATCACACTGTCATCTGTGTATCTTATATTTTTACGATAAAGCCTACCGAAAATAAATCCTGTAGATTTCTTTCTGAGTCGGCCATCATCAGACAGTCATCTGTGTGTTTTATAATTTTACGATTGCGCCTACCGATAATGAATCCTGTAGATTTCTTTCTACGTCGGCCATCATCACACTGTCATCTGTGTATCTTATATATTTACATTAAAGCCTACCGATAATAAATCCTGTTGATTTCTTTCTGAGTCGGCCATCATCACACTGTCATCTGTGTATCTTATATTTTTACGATTGCGCCTACCGATAATGAATCCTGTTGATTTCTTTCTGAGTCGGCCATCATCAGACTGTCATCTGTGTATCTTATATTTTTACGATTGCGCCTACCGATAATAAAACCTGTTGATTTCTTTCTGAGTCGGCCATCATCACACTGTCATCTGTGTATCTCATATTTTTACCATTGCGCCTACCGATAATAAATCCTGTAGATTTCTTTCTGAGTGGACCATCATCAGACTGTCGTCAGTGTATCTTATAATTTTACGATTGCGCCTACCTATAATAAATCCTGTAGATTTCTTTCTGGGTCGGCATCATCACACTGTAATCTGTGTATCTTATATTTTTACGATTGCGCCTACCGATAATAAATCCTGTTGATTTCTTTCTGAGTCGGCCATCATCAGACTGTCATCTGTGTATCTTATATGTATACGATTGCGCCTACCGTAAATAAATCCTGTAGATTTCTTTCTGAGTCGGCCATAATCACACTGTCATCTGTGTATCTTATATTTTTACAATTGCGCCTACCGATAATGAATCCTGTATATTTCGTTCTGAGTCGGCCATCATCAGACAGTCATCTGTGTATCTTATATTTTTACGATTGCGCCTACCGATAATAAATCCTGTAGATTTTTTTCTGAGTCGGCCATCATCAGACACTCATCTGTGTATCTTATATTTTTACGATTGCGCCTACCGATAATGAATCCTGTAGATTTCTTTCTGAGTCGGCCATCATCACACTGTCATCTGTGTATCTTATATTTTGACGATTGCGCCTACCGATAATGAATCCTGTAGATTTTTTTCTGAGTCGGCCATCATCACACTGTCATCTGTGTATCTTATATTTTTACGATAAAGCCTACCGATAATAAATCCTGTAGATTTCTTTCTGAGTCGGCCATCATCAGACAGTCATCTATGTGTTTTATAATTTTACGATTGCGCCTACCGATAATAAATCCTGTAGATTTATTTCTGAGTCGGCCATCATCAAACTGTCATCTGTGTATCTTATATTTTTACGATTGCGCCTACCGATAATAAATAATGTAGGTTTCTTTCTGAGTCGGCCATCATCAGACTGTCGTCTGTGTATCTTATATTTTTACGATTGCGCCTACCGATAATAAATCCTGTAGATTTCTTTCTGAGTCGGCCATCATCAGACTGTCATCTGTGTATCTTATATTTTTACGATAAAGCCTACCGATAATAAATCCTGTAGATTTCTTTCTGAGTCGGCCATCATCAGACTGTCATCTGTGTGTCTTATATTTTTACGATAAAGCCTAGCGATAATAAATCCTGTTGATTTCTTTCTGAGTCGGCCATCATCACACTGTCATCTGTGTATCTTATATTTTTACGATTGGGCCTACCGATAATGAATCCTGTAGATTTCTTTCTGAGTCGGCCATAATCACACTGTCATCTGTGTATCTTATATTTTTACGATTCCGCCTACCGATATTGAATCCTGTAGATTTCTTTCTGAGTCGGCCATAATCACACTGTCATCTGTGTATCTTATATTTTTACGATTGCGCCTACCGATAATGAATCCTGTAGATTTCTTTCTACGTCGGCCATCATCAGACTGTCATCTGTGTATCTTATATTTTTACGATAAACCTACCGATAATAAATCCTGTTGATTTCTTTCTGAGTCGGCCATCATCACACTGTCATCTGTGTATCTTATATTTTTACGATTGCGCCTACCGATAATAAATCCTGTTGATTTCTTTCTGAGTCGGCCATCATCAGACTGTCATCTGTGTATCTTATATTTTTACGATTGCGCCTACCGATAATGAATCCTGTTGATTTCTTTCTGAGTCGGCCATCATCAGACTGTCATCTGTGTATCTTATATTTTTACGATTGCGCCTACCGATAATAAAACCTGTTGATTTCTTTCTGAGTCGGCCATCATCACACTGTCATCTGTGTATCTCATAATTTTACGATTGCGCCTACCTATAATAAATCCTGTAGATTTCTTTCTGGGTCGGCATCATCACACTGTAATCTGTGTATCTTATATTTTTACGATTGCGCCTACCGATAATAAATCCTGTAGATTTCTTTCTGGGTCGGCATCATCACACTGTAATCTGTGTATCTTATATTTTTACGATTGCGCCTACCGATAATAAATCCTGTTGATTTCTTTCTGAGTCGGCCATCATCAGACTGTCATCTGTGTATCTTATATGTATACGATTGCGCCTACCGTAAATAAATCCTGTAGATTTCTTTCTGAGTCGGCCATAATCACACTGTCATCTGTGTATCTTATATTTTTACAATTGCGCCTACCGATAATGAATCCTGTATATTTCTTTCTGAGTCGGCCATCATCAGACAGTCATCTGTGTATCTTATATTTTTACGATTGCGCCTACCGATAATAAATAATGTAGGTTTCTTTCTGAGTCGGCCATCATCAGACTGTCGTCTGTGTATCTTATATTTTTACGATTGCGCCTACCGATAATAAATCCTGTAGATTTCTTTCTGAGTCGGCCATCATCAGACTGTCATCTGTGTATCTTATATTTTTACGATAAAGCCTACCGATAATAAATCCTGTAGATTTCTTTCTGAGTCGGCCATCATCAGACTGTCATCTGTGTATCTTATATTTTTACGATTGCGCCTACCGATAATGAATCCTGTAGATTTCTTTCTGAGTCGGCCATAATCACACTGTCATCTGTGTATCTTATATTTTTACGATTGCGCCTACCGATAATGAATCCTGTAGATTTCTTTCTGAGTCGGCCATCATCAGACTGTCATCTGTGTGTCTTATATTTTTACGATAAACCTACCGATAATAAATCCTGTTGATTTCTTTCTGAGTCGGCCATCATCACACTGTCATCTGTGTATCTTATATTTTTACGATTGCGCCTACCGATAATAAATCCTGTTGATTTCTTTCTGAGTCGGCCATCATCAGACTGTCATCTGTGTATCTTATATTTTTACGATTGCGCCTACCGATAATAAATCCTGTAGATTTCTTTCTACGTCGGCCATCATCAGACACTCATCTGTGTATCTTATATTTTTACGATTGCGCCTACCGATAATGAATCCTGTAGATTTCTTTCTACGTCGGCCATCATCAGACAGTCATCTGTGTATCTTATATTTTTACTATTGCGCCTACCGATAATGAATCCTGTAGATTTCTTTCTGAGTCGGCCATCATCACACTGTCATCTGTGTATCTTATATTTTTACGATAAAGCCTACCGATAATAAATCCTGTAGATTTCTTTCTGAGTCGGCCATCATCAGACAGTCATCTGTGTGTTTTATAATTTTACGATTGCGCCTACCGATAATGAATCCTGTAGATTTCTTTCTACGTCGGCCATCATCACACTGTCATCTGTGTATCTTATATTTTTACGATTGCGCCTACCGATAATAAATCCTGTTGATTTCTTTCTGAGTCGGCCATCATCACACTGTCATCTGTGTATCTTATATTTTTACGATTGCGCCTACCGATAATGAATCCTGTTGATTTCTTTCTGAGTCGGCCATCATCAGACTGTCATCTGTGTATCTTATATTTTTACGATTGCGCCTACCGATAATAAAACCTGTTGATTTCTTTCTGAGTCGGCCATCATCACACTGTCATCTGCGTATCTCATATTTTTACCATTGCGCCTACCGATAATAAATCCTGTAGATTTCTTTCTGAGTGGGCCATCATCAGACTGTCGTCAGTGTATCTTATAATTTTACGATTGCGCCTACCTATAATAAATCCTGTAGATTTCTTTCTGGGTCGGCATCATCACACTGTAATCTGTGTATCTTATATTTTTACGATTGCGCCTACCGATAATAAATCCTGTAGATTTCTTTCTGGGTCGGCATCATCACACTGTAATCTGTGTATCTTATATTTTTACGATTGCGCCTACCGATAATAAATCCTGTTGATTTCTTTCTGAGTCGGCCATCATCAGACTGTCATCTGTGTATCTTATATGTATCCGATTGCGCCTACCGTAAATAAATCCTGTAGATTTCTTTCTGAGTCGGCCATAATCACACTGTCATCTGTGTATCTTATATTTTTACAATTGCGCCTACCGATAATGAATCCTGTATATTTCTTTCTGAGTCGGCCATCATCAGACAGTCATCTATGTGTTTTATAATTTTACGATTGCGCCTACCGATAATAAATCCTGTAGATTTATTTCTGAGTCGGCCATCATCAAACTGTCATCTGTGTATCTTATATTTTTACGATTGCGCGTACCGATAATAAATAATGTAGGTTTCTTTCTGACTCGGCCATCATCAGACTGTCGTCTGTGTATCTTATATTTTTACGATTGCGCCTACCGATAATAAATCCTGTAGATTTCTTTCTGAGTCGGCCATCATCAGACTGTCATCTGTGTATCTTATATTTTTACGATAAAGCCTACCGATAATAAATCCTGTAGATTTCTTTCTGAGTCGGCCATCATCAGACAGTCATGTGTGTATCTTATATATTTACGATTGCGCCTACCGATAAGGAATCCTGTTGATTTCTTTCTGAGTCGGCCGTCATCACACTGTCATCTGTGTATCTTATATTTTTACGATTGAGCCTACCGATAATAAATCCTGTTGATTTCTTTCTGAGTCGGCCATCATCACACTGTCATCAGTGTATCTCATATTTTTACGATTACGCCTACCGATAATAAATCCTGTAGATTTCTTTCTGAGTCGGCCATTTTCTGACTGTCATCTTTGTATCTTATATTTTTACGATTGCGCCTACCGATAATAAATAATGTAGGTTTCTTTCTGAGTCGGCCATCATCAGACTGTCGTCTGTGTATCTTATATTTTTCGATTGCGCCTACCGATAATAAATCTTGTAGATTTCTTTCTGAGTCGGCCATCATCACACTGTCATCTGTGTATCTTATATTTTTACGATTGCGCCTACCGATAATAAGTCCTGTAGTTTTCTTTCTAGGTCGGCCATCATCACACTGTCATCTGTGTATCTTATATTTTTACGATTGCGCCTACCGATAATGAATCCTGTAGATTTCTTTCTGAGTCGGCCATAATCACACTGTCATCTGTGTATCTTATATTTTTACGATTCCGCCTACCGATAATGAATCCTGTAGATTTCTTTCTGAGTCGGCCATAATCACACTGTCATCTGTGTATCTTATATTTTTACGATTGCGCCTACCGATAATGAATCCTGTAGATTTCTTTCTACGTCGGCCATCATCAGACTGTCATCTGTGTATCTTATATTTTTACGATAAACCTACCGATAATAAATCCTGTTGATTTCTTTCTGAGTCGGCCATCATCACACTGTCATCTGTGTATCTTATATTTTTACGATTGCGCCTACCGATAATAAATCCTGTTGATTTCTTTCTGAGTCGGCCATCATCAGACTGTCATCTGTGTATCTTATATTTTTACGATTGCGCCTACCGATAATAAATCCTGTAGATTTCTTTCTACGTCGGCCATCATCAGACACTCATCTGTGTATCTTATATTTTTACGATTGCGCCTACCGATAATGAATCCTGTAGATTTCTTTCTACGTCGGCCATCATCAGACAGTCATCTGTGTATCTTATATTTTTACTATTGCGCCTACCGATAATGAATCCTGTAGATTTCTTTCTGAGTCGGCCATCATCACACTGTCATCTGTGTATCTTATATTTTTACGATAAAGCCTACCGATAATAAATCCTGTAGATTTCTTTCTGAGTCGGCCATCATCAGACAGTCATCTGTGTGTTTTATAATTTTACGATTGCGCCTACCGATAATGAATCCTGTAGATTTCTTTCTACGTCGGCCATCATCACACTGTCATCTGTGTATCTTATATTTTTACGATTGCGCCTACCGATAATAAATCCTGTTGATTTCTTTCTGAGTCGGCCATCATCACACTGTCATCTGTGTATCTTATATTTTTACGATTGCGCCTACCGATAATGAATCCTGTTGATTTCTTTCTGAGTCGGCCATCATCAGACTGTCATCTGTGTATCTTATATTTTTACGATTGCGCCTACCGATAATAAAACCTGTTGATTTCTTTCTGAGTCGGCCATCATCACACTGTCATCTGCGTATCTCATATTTTTACCATTGCGCCTACCGATAATAAATCCTGTAGATTTCTTTCTGAGTGGGCCATCATCAGACTGTCGTCAGTGTATCTTATAATTTTACGATTGCGCCTACCTATAATAAATCCTGTAGATTTCTTTCTGGGTCGGCATCATCACACTGTAATCTGTGTATCTTATATTTTTACGATTGCGCCTACCGATAATAAATCCTGTTGATTTCTTTCTGAGTCGGCCATCATCAGACTGTCATCTGTGTATCTTATATGTATATGATTGCGCCTACCGTAAATAAATCCTGTAGATTTCTTTCTGAGTCGGCCATAATCACACTGTCATCTGTGTATCTTATATTTTTACAATTGCGCCTACCGATAATGAATCCTGTATATTTCTTTCTGAGTCGGCCATCATCAGACAGTCATCTGTGTATCTTATATTTTTACGATTGCGCCTACCGATAATAAATCCTGTAGATTTTTTTCTGAGTCGGCCATCATCAGACACTCATCTGTGTATCTTATATTTTTACGATTGCGCCTACCGATAATGAATCCTGTAGATTTTTTTCTGAGTCGGCCATCATCACACTGTCATCTGTGTATCTTATATTTTTACGATAAAGCCTACCGATAATAAATCCTGTAGATTTCTTTCTGAGTCGGCCATCATCAGACAGTCATCTATGTGTTTTATAATTTTACGATTGCGCCTACCGATAATAAATCCTGTAGATTTATTTCTGAGTCGGCCATCATCAAACTGTCATCTGTGTATCTTATATTTTTACGATAAAGCCTACCGATAATAAATAATGTAGGTTTCTTTCTGAGTCGGCCATCATCAGACTGTCGTCTGTGTATCTTATATTTTTACGATTGCGCCTACCGATAATAAATCCTGTAGATTTCTTTCTGAGTCGGCCATCATCAGACTGTCATCTGTGTATCTTATATTTTTACGATAAAGCCTACCGATAATAAATCCTGTAGATTTCTTTCTGAGTCGGCCATCATCAGACAGTCATGTGTGTATCTTATATATTTACGATTGCGCCTACCGATAAGGAATCCTGTTGATTTCTTTCTGAGTCGGCCGTCATCACACTTTCATCTGTGTATCTTATATTTTTACGATTGAGCCTACCGATAATAAATCCTGTTGATTTCTTTCTGAGTCGGCCATCATCACACTGTCATCAGTGTATCTCATATTTTTACGATTACGCCTACCGATAATAAATCCTGTAGATTTCTTTCTGAGTCGGCCATTTTCTGACTGTCATCTTTGTATCTTATATTTTTACGATTGCGCCTACCGATAATAAATAATGTAGGTTTCTTTCTGAGTCGGCCATCATCAGACTGTCGTCTGTGTATCTTATATTTTTCGATTGCGCCTACCGATAATAAATCTTGTAGATTTCTTTCTGAGTCGGCCATCATCACACTGTCATCTGTGTATCTTATATTTTTACGATTGCGCCTACCGATAATAAGTCCTGTAGTTTTCTTTCTAGGTCGGCCATCATCACACTGTCATCTGTGTATCTTATATTTTTACGATTGCGCCTACCGAGAATAAGTCCTGTAGTTTTCTTTCTGGGTCGGCCATCATCAGACTGTCGTCTGTGTATCTTTTATTTTTACGATTGCCCCTACCGATAATAAATCCTATAGATTTCTTTCTGAGTCGGCCATCATCAGACTGTCATCTGTGTATCTTATATTTTTACGAATGCGCCTACCGATAATAAATCCTGTTGATTTCTTTCTGAGTCGGCCATCGTCAGACAGTCATCTGTGTATCTTATATTTTCACGATTGCGCCTACCGATAATAAATCCTGTAGATTTCTTTCTGAGTCGGCCATCATCACACTGTCGTCTGTGTATCTTATATTTTTACGATTGCGCCTACCGATAATAAATCCTGTAGATTTCTTTCTGAGTCGGCCATAATCAGACACTCATCTGTGTATCTTATATTTTTACGATAAAGCCTACCGATAATAAATCCTGTAGATTTCTTTCTGAGTCGGCCATCATCAGACACTCATCTGTGTATCTTATATTTTTACGATTGCGCCTAGCGATAATGAATCCTGTAGATTTCTTTCTACGTCGGCCATCATCAGACAGTCATCTGTGTATCTTACATTTTTACGATTGCGCCTACCGATAATGAATCCTGTAGATTTTTTTCTGAGTCGGCCATGATCACACTGTCATCTGTGTATCTTATATTTTTACGATAAAGCCTACCGATAATAAATCCTGCAGATTTCTTTCTGAGTCGGCCATCATCAGACAGTCATCTGTGTGTTTTATAATTTTACGATTGCGCCTACCGATAATGAATCCTGTAGATTTCTTTCTACGTCGGCCATCATCAAACTGTCATCTGTGTATCTTATATTTTTACGATAAAGCCTACCGATAATAAATCCTGTTGATTTCTTTCTGCGTCGGCCATCATCAGACAGTCATCTGTGTATCTTATATTTTTACGATTGCGCCTACCGATAATAAATCCTGTAGATTTCTTTCTGAGTCGGCCATCATCACACTGTCATCTGTGTATATTATATTCTCACGATAAAGCCTACCGATAATAAATCCTGTAGATTTCTTTCTGAGTCGGCCATCATCAGACAGTCATGTGTGTATCTTATATGTATACGATTGCGCCTACCGTAAATAAATCCTGTAGATTTCTTTCTGAGTCGGCCATAATCACACTGTCATCTGTGTATCTTATATTTTTACAATTGCGCCTACCGATAATGACTCCTGTATATTTCGTTCTGAGTCGGCCATCATCAGACAGTCATCTGTGTATCTTATATTTTTACGATTGCGCCTACCGATAATAAATCCTGTAGATTTTTTTCTGAGTCGGCCATCATCAGACACTCATCTGTGTATCTTATATTTTTACGATTGCGCCTACCGATAATGAATCCTGTAGATTTCTTTCTGAGTCGGCCATCATCACACTGTCATCTGTGTATCTTATATTTTGACGATTGCGCCTACCGATAATGAATCCTGTAGATTTTTTTCTGAGTCGGCCATCATCACACTGTCATCTGTGTATCTTATATTTTTACGATTGCGCCTACCGATAATAAATCCTGTTGATTTCTTTCTGAGTCGGCCATCATCAGACTGTCATCTGTGTATCTTATATTTTTACGATTGCGCCTACCGATAATAAATCCTGTAGATTTCTTTCTACGTCGGCCATCATCAGACACTCATCTGTGTATCTTATATTTTTACGATTGCGCCTACCGATAATGAATCCTGTAGATTTCTTTCTACGTCGGCCATCATCAGACAGTCATCTGTGTATCTTATATTTTTACGATTGCGCCTACCGATAATGAATCCTGTAGATTTCTTTCTGAGTCGGCCATCATCACACTGTCATCTGTGTATCTTATATTTTTACGATAAAGCCTACCGATAATAAATCCTGTAGATTTCTTTCTGAGTCGGCCATCATCAGACAGTCATCTGTGTGTTTTATAATTTTACGATTGCGCCTACCGATAATGAATCCTGTAGATTTCTTTCTACGTCGGCCATCATCACACTGTCATCTGTGTATCTTATATTTTTACGATTGCGCCTACCGATAATAAATCCTGTTGATTTCTTTCTGAGTCGGCCATCATCACACTGTCATCTGTGTATCTTATATTTTTACGATTGCGCCTACCGATAATGAATCCTGTTGATTTCTTTCTGAGTCGGCCATCATCAGACTGTCATCTGTGTATCTTATATTTTTACGATTGCGCCTACCGATAATAAAACCTGTTGATTTCTTTCTGAGTCGGCCATCATCACACTGTCATCTGCGTATCTCATATTTTTACCATTGCGCCTACCGATAATAAATCCTGTAGATTACATTCTGAGTGGGCCATCATCAGACTGTCGTCAGTGTATCTTATAATTTTACGATTGCGCCTACCTATAATAAATCCTGTAGATTTCTTTCTGGGTCGGCATCATCACACTGTAATCTGTGTATCTTATATTTTTACGATTGCGCCTACCGATAATAAATCCTGTTGATTTCTTTCTGAGTCGGCCATCATCAGACTGTCATCTGTGTATCTTATATGTATACGATTGCGCCTACCGTAAATAAATCCTGTAGATTTCTTTCTGAGTCGGCCATAATCACACTGTCATCTGTGTATCTTATATTTTTACAATTGCGCCTACCGATAATGAATCCTGTATATTTCTTTCTGAGTCGGCCATCATCAGACAGTCATCTGTGTATCTTATATTTTTACGATTGCGCCTACCGATAATAAATCCTGTAGATTTTTTTCTGAGTCGGCCATCATCAGACACTCATCTGTGTATCTTATATTTTTACCATTGCGCCTACCGATAATGAATCCTGTAGATTTTTTTCTGAGTCGGCCATCATCACACTGTCATCTGTGTATCTTATATTTTTACGATAAAGCCTACCGATAATAAATCCTGTAGATTTCTTTCTGAGTCGGCCATCATCAGACAGTCATCTATGTGTTTTATATTTTTACGATTGCGCCTACCGATAATAAGTCCTGTAGTTTTCTTTCTAGGTCGGCCATCATCACACTGTCATCTGTGTATCTTATATTTTTACGATTGCGCCTACCGATAATAAGTCCTGTACTTTTCTTTCTGGGTCGGCCATCATCAGACTGTCGTCTGTGTATCTTTTATTTTTACGATTGCCCCTACCGATAATAAATCCTATAGATTTCTTTCTGAGTCGGCCATCATCACACTGTCGTCTGTGTATCTTATATTTTTACGATTGCGCCTACCGATAATAAATCCTGTAGATTTCTTTCTGAGTCGGCCATAATCAGACACTCATCTGTGTATCTTATATTTTTACGATAAAGCCTACCGATAATAAATCCTGTAGATTTCTTTCTGAGTCGGCCATCATCAGACACTCATCTGTGTATCTTATATTTTTACGATTGCGCCTAGCGATAATGAATCCTGTAGATTTCTTTCTACGTCGGCCATCATCAGACAGTCATCTGTGTATCTTACATTTTTACGATTGCGCCTACCGATAATGAATCCTGTAGATTTTTTTCTGAGTCGGCCATGATCACACTGTCATCTGTGTATCTTATATTTTTACGATAAAGCCTACCGATAATAAATCCTGCAGATTTCTTTCTGAGTCGGCCATCATCAGACAGTCATCTGTGTGTTTTATAATTTTACGATTGCGCCTACCGATAATGAATCCTGTAGATTTCTTTCTACGTCGGCCATCATCAAACTGTCATCTGTGTATCTTATATTTTTACGATAAAGCCTACCGATAATAAATCCTGTTGATTTCTTTCTGCGTCGGCCATCATCAGACAGTCATCTGTGTATCTTATATTTTTACGATTGCGCCTACCGATAATAAATCCTGTAGATTTCTTTCTGAGTCGGCCATCATCACACTGTCATCTGTGTATATTATATTCTCACGATAAAGCCTACCGATAATAAATCCTGTAGATTTCTTTCTGAGTCGGCCATCATCAGACAGTCATGTGTGTATCTTATATATTTACGATTGCGCCTACCGATAATGAATCCTGTAGATTTCTTTTTGAGTCGGCCATCATCACACTGTCATCTGTGTATCTTATATTTTTACGATTACGCCTACTGATAATGTATCCTATAGATTTCTTTCTACGTCGGCCATCATCAGACTGTCATCTGTGTATCTTATATTTTTACGATTGCGCCTACCGATAATAAGTCCTGTAGTTTTCTTTCTAGGTCGGCCATCATCACACTGTCATCTGTGTATCTTATATTTTTACGATTGCGCCTACCGATAATAAGTCCTGTAGTTTTCTTTCTGGTTCGGCCATCATCAGACTGTCGTCTGTGTATCTTTTATTTTTACGATTGCCCCTACCGAAAATAAATCCTATAGATTTCTTTCTGAGTCGGCCATCATCAGACTGTCATCTGTGTATCTTATATTTTTACGATTGCGCCTACCGATAATAAATCCTGTTGATTTATTTCTGAGTCGGCCATCATCAGACAGTCATCTGTGTATCTTATATTTTTACGATTGCGCCTACCGATAATAAATCCTGTAGATTTCTTTCTGAGTCGGCCATCATCACACTGTCATCTGTGTATCTTATATTTTTACGATTGCGCCTACCGATAATAAATCCTGTAGATTTCTTTCTGAGTCGGCCATCATCACACTGTCATCTGTGTATCTTATATTTTTACGATAAAGCCTACCGATAATAAATCCTATTGATTTCTTTCTGAGTCGGCCATCATCACACAGTCATCTGTGTATCTTATATTTTTCGATTGCGCCTACCGATAATAAATCTTGTAGATTTCTTTCTGAGTCGGCCATCATCACACTGTCATCTGTGTATCTTATATTTTTACGATTGCGCCTACCGATAATAAGTCCTGTAGTTTTCTTTCTAGGTCGGCCATCATCACACTGTCATCTGTGTATCTTATATTTTTACGATTGCGCCTACCGATAATAAGTCCTGTAGTTTTCTTTCTGGGTCGGCCATCATCAGACTGTCGTCTGTGTATCTTTTATTTTTACGATTGCCCCTACCGATAATAAATCCTATATATTTCTTTCTGAGTCGGCCATCATCAGACTGTCATCTGTGTATCTTATATTTTTACGATTGCGCCTACCGATAATAAATCCTGTTGATTTCTTTCTGAGTCGGCCATCATCAGACAGTCATCTGTGTATCTTATATTTTTACGATTGCGCCTACCGATAATGAATCCTGTTGATTTCTTTCTGAGTCGGCCATCATCCCACTGTCATCTGTGTATCTTATATTTTTACGATTGCGCCTACCGATAATAAATCCTGTAGATTTCTTTCTGAGTCGGCCATCATCACACTGTCATCTGTGTATCTTATATTTTTACGATAATGCCTACCGATAATAAATCCTGTTGATTTCTTTCTGAGTCGGCCATCATCACACAGTCATCTGTGTATCTTATATTTTTCGATTGCGCCTACCGATAATAAATCTTGTAGATTTCTTTCTGAGTCGGCCATCATCACACTGTCATCTGTGTATCTTATATTTTTATGATTGCGCCTACCGATAATAAGTCCTGTAGTTTTCTTTCTAGGTCGGCCATCATCACACTGTCATCTGTGTATCTTATATTTTTACGATTGCGCCTACCGATAATAAGTCCTGTAGTTTTCTTTCTGGGTCGGCCATCATCAGACTGTCGTCTGTGTATCTTTTATTTTTACGATTGCCCCTACCGATAATAAATCCTATAGATTTCTTTCTGAGTCGGCCATCATCAGACTGTCATCTGTGTATCTTATATTTTTACGATTGCGCCTACCGATAATAAATCCTGTTGATTTCTTTCTGAGTCGGCCATCATCAGACAGTCATCTGTGTATCTTATATTTTTACGATTGCGCCTACCGATAATAAATCCTGTAGATTTCTTTCTGAGTCGGCCATCATCACACTGTCATCTGTGTATCTTATATTTTTACGATTGCGCCTACCGATAATAAATCCTGTAGATTTCTTTCTGAGTCGGCCATCATCACACTGTCATCTGTGTATCTTATATTTTTACGATAAAGCCTACCGATAATAAATCCTGTTGATTTCTTTCTGAGTCGGCCATTATCACACAGTCATCCGTGTATCTTATATTTTTCGATTGCGCCTACCGATAATAAATCTTGTAGATTTCTTTCTGAGTCGGCCATCATCACACTGTCATCTGTGTATCTTATATTTTTACGATTGCGCCTACCGATAATAAGTCCTGTAGTTTTCTTTCTAGGTCGGCCATCATCACACTGTCATCTGTGTATCTTATATTTTTACGATTGCGCCTACCGATAATAAGTCCTGTAGTTTTCTTTCTGGGTCGGCCATCATCAGACTGTCGTCTGTGTATCTTTTATTTTTACGATTGCCCCTACCGATAATAAATCCTATAGATTTCTTTCTGAGTCGGCCATCATCAGACTGTCATCTGTGTATCTTATATTTTTACGATTGCGCCTACCGATAATAAATCCTGTTGATTTCTTTCTGAGTCGGCCATCATCAGACAGTCATCTGTGTATCTTATATTTTTACGATTGCGCCTACCGATAATAAATCCTGTAGATTTCTTTCTGAGTCGGCCATCATCACACTGTCATCTGTGTATCTTATATTTTTACGATTGCGCCTACCGATAATAAATCCTGTAGATTTCTTTCTGAGTCGGCCATCATCACACTGTCATCTGTGTATCTTATATTTTTACGATAAAGCCTACCGATAATAAATCCTGTTGATTTCTTTCTGAGTCGGCCATCATCACACAGTCATCTGTGTATCTTATATTTTTCGATTGCGCCTACCGATAATAAATCTTGTAGATTTCTTTCTGAGTCGGCCATCATCACACTGTCATCTGTGTATCTTATATTTTTACGATTACGCCTACCGATAATAAATATTGTATATTTCTTTCTGAGTCGGCCATCATCAGACTGTCATCTGTGTATCTTATATTTTTACGATTACGCCTACCGATAATAAATCTTGTAGATTTCTTTCTGAGTCGGCCATCATCACACTGTCATCTGTGTATCTTATATTTTTACGATTGCGCCTACCGATAATAAATCCTGCAGATTTCTTTCTGAGTCGGCCATCATTTTATTTCCGGTCTAATTCTGCTTCGCTCAGGATTCGCATCATTAATTTATCATAAGAAGACAGTTGATATTCCTAGGGAATGTAATGAGGAAAGAGAGATTGGAAGATCTTATATTGAAAAAATATAATAGGCAAAAATATATAAAAAAAATAACTTAACTTCGCTTAACTTAGTGAGCTTAAGTAAATGGATAGTGGAAGAATATTTAAGTAAAATAACCAAAGAAATGTTAAGAGCTACAAAGGACATGACATTTTGGAGAGACATGATAGCCTATATCCAGAAGGGACATGACACATAGAAGTGGCTTATTAAGCTGGTTGTTCGATTGTGTTCGCATTCATTTTCACCTGGCTTCCTAGGTAATGTTTTACTAAAGTCCTCCGGTATGTCTGCTGCTTTCGACTTCCTCAGCTTAGAATGAAAGACAAAACTCTATGTAAGGAAATGCGTTCGGATCTCTGATGATGAGTGGGGACCATAATTTGAATTACCTTATCATTTCCGACGACCAGAAGCCAGGAATTATCTGTCTACTTGTTTGTTATTTCATATATATATATATATATATATATATATATATATATATATATATATATATATATATATATATATACATATATACATATATATATATATATACATACATATATATATACATATATATATATATATATACATATATATATATATATTTATATATATATATATATATATATATATATATATATATACATATACATATACATATATATATATATATATATATATATATATATATATATATATATATATACATACATATATATATATATATATATATATATATATATATATATATATATATATATATATATATATTAGTTTACTAGCAGCATGGCCCGGCTCTGCTCGTGCTTGATTCAAAAATCGTACGACTCATACAGCAATCGCTATCGCTTGACTTAAAATATTTTTGCCCTTTTGCATGAAAAAATCGATTATTCCCACTATCGATGGGGGTTGGGAAATGCAACGTCGGTCTTGGTCTTATTCCTAACTTGGAGCATGTGCGTGTAAATTTTGGTGCAAATTAGTCGAAAATTGCGGCCGTGCCTTCGTTACACACACACACACACACACACACACACACACACACACCCTCCTTTTATAGATAGAGATTTTTCCACATTGGTGTCCGCGCGACTTAATTTGTTATATTGGTGCGACTATACATGCGCCGCGAACGAAGGATGCTGGGAGTTTTTTTTCATCTTGCCGATTTTATTGAGATTCTTTTTCTTTTTCTCATCGATTAAATAATAATAAAAATATAATTTAAAATTTCCAGCATCCCTGTTCGAGCGCATGTGTAGTCGCACCAACATTACAAATTTAGTCCTAACAAATGAAGTCCTAAAGTTCGAAACGCATTACAAGAACACTTTTACTGCTTTCCCATACACTTTTCCCCAATATTGTCCTTGTTATATAAAAATATATATCGTTATCTCATATATATATATATATATATATATATATATATATATATATATATATATATATATATATCATTGTCATCCACAGACAGACTGTTTCGCTGTATCACAGCTCATCAGTGTGGCTAGACGTCCGGTTGCCTGTAGCTAGGATCGATATATATATATATATATATATATATACCGTTGGTTGTTGTTGGATTGTAATTTACCTCACAGAAATCCGACAGTGTTTATATATATATATATGTATATATATATATATGTATATATATATATATGTATATATATATATGTGTGTGTGTGTATGTGTGTGTGTGTGATTTTAATTTACCTCACAGAAATCCGAGAGTGTTTATATATATATGTCTGTGTGTGTGTGTGTGCGCGCGCGCGCGAGAGAGAGAGAGAGAGAGAGAGAGAGCGCATTTTTTATTTTATTGTTATGTCATCTCTGTCCAATAAACCGCTAAGTAGATCTTTGCATTCACAAAATATTAATTTCTGTTCGATATTTGACATTAACTGGTTATTGAAATCATTATCACCGACATCAAAGCGGTAGGGTAGACCCGGATAATAATCAGGCAACAGTAAAAAAATTTTTTCATAGGGCCACAGCTTTTAACCCCCTTTAATATAGCGCCACGTACGTATCCTAACCATATAGACCCTCCCGTAGAGTATACGGCCACAGCTCCATCACCTTTAGGTGTTGTTGCTGTGGTTTACGTCAAGGTGCAGTTGCTAGCTCCACGACCAACCGGTTCTGAATTCAGAGTTCTTTTGCAAGAATGGTTGTCAACCCAAGTTATAAAACCCGGTCTGCTTTGCTATTAAGGCCTCATTGGGAAAGATGCGTTCATAGTTTTCAAAGGGTATTTGGTCGAAACGAACGCAACGGCTTTGCCTGAAATTTGAAGTCGATAAGTCACTCCCATTTACCGTGTTGATAACTGCTTCGTTCGGCATACATCCGTGCGTAACCCTAATTTAAACCTTATCGTTAAACAGCGTCGATTGCTGGGGACCAATTGACTACCGTATTTCGCTGCTTATAAGACGTTACGATGCATTAGGTGCCCCCTCCATCTTTTGAAGGAAGAAATCGGAAAAATGTTTTTTTCCTTTGTACTTCATAATCCTCCCCCACTATCTCCATTTTTACCCACTGAATACCACAGTGATTTACTAAGCGTAGCTAAGGCCGAAGATATGGTTCACCCAGTGAGGATCGAACTCACTACCCTAACGGTTTTCTAATAGTAGCTTAGATGTGGCACAAGGCTGAAAGTATGAGACAACAAGGGTCAAAATCACTACTCGGTCATAATTGATCTCGCGAGACGAGCTTGCTTGCGATTATATCACGTCGAAGTTCCCACCCATTGAATAGGCATATTTCAGCATGAAAACCTGACTAATCATGATAAATTCATTACAGACCGAGAAGAAGGACCAAATTTATGGTAACTATTTCGAATGTAAGCATAAGAAGATAAGTTAACTTCCGTCACTGAACTTCAATTTATAGGACGCAAGGCGGTTTTTGGAGATATTTTATAGGAAACAAAATATGGTAATTCTCGTCAGTATATTCTCGTCAGATTTTTTCGTAATATTTAGCTGCCATAGCACCAGGTAGTCCTTCTTGGAAATAAAGTAACAGCAAATCTATTCAATAATTCTTCGCCGGCCGCATAAATAATCTTAATAATTCAGTAATATTTCCGTTAACATAGTTTCGATTTCTCTGCGCGTTTTTTTCTTTTCTTTTAATCATTTCACCCCAAGCAAGGCAATAAAGCCACTAAGACGTAAGGGATTTACTGGGTGTTATAGAATATGGTAAAAATTACTATTAAAAAGAGAGGACAATAAAAGAACAAAACTTAAGAAGACAGAAGATAACGATTAACATTACATTTTTGAATTTTTTGACTGTGAAGCAAGGATCCAGAAGAGAGTTCCACAAGCGAGAAGTGCGATAGAAGAAACTGTTAGCATAGAACTTACGGTTATATCTAGCCATTTCAACTGTAAAATGATGAGACTTTGCTGCAAATCTAGTACTGCGCCTAAATTTATAAACTCTAGGCACCATGACAGAAAGTTCATCCGAACAATTACCATGAAAGTATTTATAGAAAAGGTACAGAGAAGCTACGTTACGGCGTTGGGAAAGTGACTGAAGCTCAGATGCCAGATCAGGACTGATAACATTGCCGATTCTTCTTTGGATTCTATCAAGAATTTCTGAATATATAGCCGGAGCACCAGACCAGATGTGGCAGCAATATCCAAAGTCCCTTTGCAAGGTCCTGCGTGACTGTTCCGAATGATCCTCCGTTGATAGTTGCAATTATTATTTTCCATTCATTTTGCAATGTCCTTCGTGACTGTTACGAACGACCCCTTAATAACAAACCTCAGCCCGTCCTGGGTACGACGTTAAACTGCATCCAACAACAAGGCCTCTGATCAGGAGGTTTTGAGGAAGCGTGGAACCACCTCTTAATTGCTGGTGTTCCCAGGTCCACCCTGACCCGGGGTGGTAGCACCTGTTGGGGTCCCAGTTATGGGAAAATAGTGAACTTCCAGGTCTTTTCCAGCACATTGAAACAATGATGTTGCCAACTACACTTTTTTGAAACAATGATGTTGCCAACTACACTTTTTTGAAACAATGATGTTGCCAGCTACACGTTTTTGAAACAATGATGTTGCCAACTACACTTTTTTGAAACAATGATGTTGCCAACTATACGTTTTTGAAACAATGATGTTGCCAGCTATTCGTTTTTTATATATTTAGTAAATACTGGATCTGGCATTAAATAACCCATAGTGGTTGATATGCCATAAAACCCCAAACAACCAAACAACCAAACAACCAACCAATTCAATTATATAGGAATAAAGTGTTGCTGCCGACACTGGAGTTTGAACACAGATCACCAGAGAGCAAACACAGGCGATCCCATTTTGAATAAGTAGATCACGTGATGGTAAAGGAAATGTATATATGGGAATTAGCGCGGTGTCGAAGTGATTACAATTCGGATCACTATACGGATTACTATTCGGTGGTTACTATTCGAGCGAGTATTATCGAGCAAGTACTATTAGTGCGAGTGTCATTCGAAGGTGTCTGACACCAGTATTGTTCAACGGCGTTACTATAGTTATATCAGCGATTACAAGTTTCTTCTACAACGAGCATTACGAAAGTGACAACGAGTATTCGTTGACATTACAAAAGTGACAACGTGTGTTCGTTGACATCACAAAAAGGTCAAACGCTTGGAACAATCAATAATGAAGGTAAAATCTCTGGATTTCCTGGCACTTTGGAAAAACCTCTGTACCTGTTTCTAACGACTCAATAATGATGGCGGCTCAGTGCATATCACCCACTTTCTAAAACTCTTACTTCGTGCAATTTTCAACATATATTTCCAAACGTCTTTTCGAAGCCCTTTCTGATTGTTCCTTAACAATCCAGTAAGGATATCTATAATCTTTTCTTCGGATTAGAGGTCTCTTTGCGAGGCTCCCATGATTGTTCCAAATGATCGAGTTGCAATTGGCACATTGAAATTCCAAGCTCTTTGTAAGGCTCTTTGTGAATGTGCCAAATGATCCAATAATAAAAGGTGTTATCGTCTCTTCGGATTTTCAACCTTTAACAAAGCTTTCATAACTGTTCCAAGCAACGCAATAACGGATCCGATCGTTACAATGGACGTTCAGGCGCCTATCAAAACTATCCATGATTCTTTCAAAACATCCAGCTTTTCTTTTGTAAAACTCTTCGCAACTGTTTCAAAAAAGTTGCTATCGTCATCTTTCATTTCTTGTCTCTTCGTGAATGTTCCAAACGATCGAATTAGAAGAATTGCTATTGAGCCTTGAAATTACAGGCTCCTTGCATGACCTTCGTGATTTTTCCAAAAGATCCAATAATCATAGATGTAAGCGGCACGTCGTTTTTCCTTCCTTTTTTGGAAGGCACTTCGTGACTGTTTCTAACATTCCAATAATGAAATGTGTTATCATTTGCAAGGTCTTTCGTGACTGCTCCAAAAGATCCGGAAATCGTAAAAGCAATCGCCAATACGGATTTTCAATTTCTTCGTAAGATTCAACTATTTCAAACGATACAGTAATAGGTAGAATTCTTCAGGCGATATTCGAAACGATCCAGTAGGTGCAATCGTCTTCTCGGATTTCCAGGCCCTTTGCAAGGAGCTTCCTCTCTATTCCAAAGTATTCAATAATGCTAAGTGCAGTAGTCACCTCGGATTTCCAATCTATTTGCAAGGGCAACAATGTTGTTTGAAACGATCCAATAATGTTATGCGAAATCGATACATCGAATTATCAACCTTTTTGGCAGAGATCTCTGTGACTGTTCCATAGGATTTAATAATAAGAGTTACAACAGTAACCTAGACTTTTAAACTCTTTCCAAGACTTTAGCTATTCTGAACAATCAAATAACGTTAGACATAACAGTCACCTTCAATTTGCAAAGTCCTCGTTGCTTTACCAAAGGATCCAATTATAAGAAGTACAATAGTAACCTCGGATCCCAAACTCTATGCAGGGCCTTCATGAATGTGCCAAACGATCCTTTAATAACGTTTTTCATTTTCCTGAAATATAGCACCTACTGTATATGTTTTATTCTTCAGCCTGTTTCCTGGTCCTAAGTAGGGGACTCGTTTGAGGTAAAACGAAGAAAAAGAGAAGAAAAAAAAAACGAGGAAAGAAAATAAAAGAACTGTGACAGACGAAAGAAAAAGGAAAGGAGTAAGAAATAAAAACAAAGAAAGTAAGAAAGAAACGACGAAAGAAACGAAGAAGGGAAAATAAAAAAATAATGAAAGACGAAAGAAAAAAGAATGGAATAAGAAAGAAAGAAAGAAAGAAAGAAAGAATGAATGAAAGGAACAAACAAACAAAAGAGGAAGGAAAATAAAAGAAATATGAAAGACGAAAGAAAAAGGAAAGCAATAAGAAAGAAAGAAACAAAGAAAGAAAGAAACAAACAAAGAAGATAGGACGAGAGAAAAGAGGAAGAAATATAAAAGAATTATGAAAGACGAAAGAAAAAGGAAAGGGTAATAAATAAAAAGAAAGAAAGAAAGACAGTGAGAAAAGAAAGAAAGAAAGAAAAGATGGAGGAAAAGAAAGAAAGAAAGAAAGAAAGAAAGAAAGAAAGAAAGGACGAGAGAAAAGAGGAATGAATATAAAAACATTTATGAAAGACGAAAGATAAAGGAAAAGGGTAAGAAATAAAAAGAAAGAAAGAAAGAAAGAAATGAGGAAAGGAAAAAATTATGAAAGGCGAAAGAAAAAGGGAAGAAGTAAAAAATGAAAGAAAGAGCGAAAGAGAGAACGAAAAACAAAAATTAGAATAAAATTAAGGAAGAAACAGGAAGGAATAGAAAGAAAGAAAGAAAGAAAGAAAGAAAGAAAGAATATCTACTCTTTCTATTCTGTCAGATTTTTCTTGTACGCTTACAACATTTGTATATGTTGTCAAATTCAATTCGATTGCACTATTTTGTGTTGGCTACTTTTCCTACCCAATCATGTCTATGTTTTATACATCTGTGTTATTTTGTGATATTCACTTATTATATGAATCAGTTTTGATTTCATACAGTTGAAATTTTCAATGTTTTGTTTCGTTTGTCTGTAAGCTCGTTCATCCTATTGAACTTATTTTGAACACGTTTTGCTCTATTTCTTTTTTTTCTTTTTTTTAAGATTCCCTTTCGCTGTCATGACCATGTCATTTCGTCTCTAATTGTTTTACTTTGTCTCTTGAAATTTCCTCTGTCTGTATTCTATTTTCTAATTATTTATGTTTAATGTATCTTCTTGTTCAGATGTCTGAGGGTTAATCTCCTCAAATCTGCATCACCATTCTCGGCGTTCGTGCAGACACCAGCAACGCCAGGAGATCTCGAGTCTTCCGCAAGACGCATCAAATCTTGACTCGAAAGTTTACAAGGATTGCCAAATATTATCAACACTAATTTATATTATCTTGATTCTTCACTGTTACCATTATCATTTAAAAGAGATAATGGCACTCTCTTTCTCTCTCTATCTCTCTCTCTCTCCATATATATATATATATATATATATATATAGTAGGAGGAGGAGGAGGGGATGGAGGAGAAGTGTATGATTTTAGATTAGTACTCTCCTATCTCTTCCTTGCAGACTCGATATCCGGTATGATGTAATGGATAAAGGTTCGACATGAGGTCCGTTACATTTACTTACTTGGAAAGGTATGAGTCCACCTGTTCGTCATGCCAAGCTATGGGTTGAATAGGAGGAACGACTGGATCCAATCGCCTTAGTTGGCAACCAGTTTACCGTAGACTGAAACGGTTGCCTACTGCAGGAAAACATCTTCCTAGCCAATCATGAATCGAAAGAGACATGATCACCCAAGCTTGTATCACGTATGGCTCAATTTAGTACTCTGCGTACGGCCATATCACGTTGAAACACCGCCTCCTGTTACGATCACCGAAGTTAAGCAACGTTGAGCCGGGTCATTATGAGTAATAGCTTGGGAATACCGGGTTCTGTAAGCTAAGGTGGTTTAATGGTTAACGGTTCAAAATGAGAAATCTGAATGCCGAGTTCGAATTCCAGTTGAATTCATTGCATTCAGTTAAACGAACATGTATGGAGCCATCGCTTCTCGTAGCAGCTATGAGTTCATGGGCAGGAGATATACTGGGTCCTATAGCCTTGGTTGGCAACGGGTCTCCAGCAGAACGTAACGGCAGCCTTCGGCGGGAAAATCTCTGGCTAGTCTGTCATGAAACGAAAGAGTCATGATCACCCAACCGTGTATCACGTATGGCACTTAACTGACTGACATATATGGTATAGTGTTGAGACACCTCGAGGTGGTACAATGGTTAGTAAGCTTGTCTCGCTAGAACAATTATGACTTAGTAGTGAGTTCGATCCTCATTGGGTTCCCCATACTTTCGGCCTTGTGCCACATCCTAACTACGCTATTATATATTGGTGCCTTATTTTAACTTTATCCACACACACACACACACACACACATACACATAAATGTGTGCATTAAGGCAGCATTTTTCATTAATGCATGTTTCATTAAATAATATATACAAGTTTTGTCTTTTTATTTTAAGTAAATTTCTTTCATATTGTCTAATGAGCTTTTTAACATTAACGCTGAAACACGAAAGAAAATCACCATGTTGATACATGTTTTTATTGTTAATCCTGTCTAAGCTTTCGGCTTACATAAGCCATCATCAGAGATGACAAGTACAATACAATAAATTAAATAATAAATTATATAACAAAGATGGTAATTTTTTTAGAATGGTTATGCTGACATTGCAACGATGATATTGTTTTGTTTGCATGGAAGATTGCTATACGAAGATAAAATTCGTGCATATGAAACGCAGGAAGCAAATATCGCATTGCGGTTCATGACATCACACATGACCACGTGAGAATGAAAATGAAGAAAAATGTTAAGTATAGAAAGCTGTTGGTATAAACCAATAGCTCCTGTTATCAACTCTAACATATATATATATATATATATATATGTGTGTAATTTGGCAGCAACTTTTCTTTCAAACATGTAGTGTTGAATGTTAAAGACAACATAGTCTTACATATTTTCTTTTGAATTTTCTCATATTCTCTAATGAGACTTTTTATTTGAAAATAGTTCCGAAATATGTATTTTCCATACGATGACCTAGCGCTTTCGAACATCATTGTTCATCTTCAGGGTCAATATTTTAGTCAAAATAACATCATCGCGTCTTTTGAATTTAAAAGGAATTTAACGTTTTTAGTTTGTAAAAAAGTAGCAACATGATTACGCTACAAGATAATTGGCAAATGTTTGTTTAAAAAAAAAAAAAAATTTTGACTAAAATATTGACCCTGAAGATGAACAATGATGTTCGAAAGCGCTAGGTCATCGTATGGAAAATACATATTTCGGAACTATTTTCAAATAAAAAGTCTCATTAGAGAATATGAGAAAATTCAAAAGAAAATATGTAAGACTATGTTGTCTTTAACATTCAACACTACATGTTTGAAATATATATATATATATATATATATATATATATATATATATATATATATATATATATATATTATTCACGATCACGAATACCGTGATCCATTAGGGTCGTAAAGGCAGCACATGCACCACAGCCGCAAGATAGCCTGACCTACTCCAGTCAAGTTTGAATTCAGAGTTTTCCTTCTACTAGAACGGTTGCCACCCAAAGCTATAGTATCCAGTCTGTCCTGCTAGTTAGCCATAGCTGGGAGGTGGCGAGAAAGAGGATTCATACCTTTCCCAAGGTTATTAGCACGTAAGTGAATGTAATGGATACGACTGGAATCCGAACTCGGCTCTCCGATTCCTCAGTCCGAGCCGCTATCCACCGTGCCTGTATGCATTATTCATTGGTCACTTAATTACAACTGACCAAAAATTATTTTATGCAACTTTCTCATTTGCTAATGACGTGGCAGCAATTCAATGGATATTAGAATTTGAATATAGTCATATCGACCTGCTGAATTTCATTTCGTTCATTAGTATGGGAAAGAAAGATACTTTAAGTAACTTTTGAACATAGTATGGTTTAATAGCCAAGGTGATTTAATGGATACCGGTTCATAATGAGAAATCGGTGAACCGAGTTCGAATACCAGTCGAATTTGTTACATCCAGTTAAACGGAAAGGTTTGAATTCATCTCATCTCTTACCAGCGATGGGTTAATGAACAGGACAGACTGGGTTTTATAACTGTGGTTGGAAACCAATTTAAGGCAGAAAATAACGTCAGCCTTCTGCGGGAATTCTTCTTCCAAATCAATTATGAATCGAAAACGTCCAGCTGTGCATCATGTATGGAACCTGAAGAAGGAACTTTATTATTATTTGAGAGTATTATTCATTTCTCTTTTTCATCACTTTATTATTATAATTAGTATTGTTTCAATGGTCGAATGTGCTGGTGGTGTAATAGATAACAGACCGGATCGAGAAAACAGTGAGCCAAGTTCGAATTCTGGTCGCATTCGTTAAATTCCCTTACGCACAAATACCCTTTGGAAAGGTATGAATCCCTCTCCTACCCTCAGTTAAAGGTTAAATAGCAGGACTGGTATCTGAACAATGATTTTTCGTTGTTATTCTCAAAAAAATATTAACGCAATATTCACTCTCAAAACAGAATTCAAAAATATATTCCGGCTTTAAATGACACTGATATTACGCAAACATAATGTACGGCAGGTAATTTCTAAGTCCTCGTCTGCTAAGATGATCTCGGAAACAGCTCTTGAAAAGAAGAAGCACAACGATATGTGCTCTCTCTCTCGCCTTCCTCATTGTTTATACTTCGGAGATAGAGGAAAAATGGAAGACGGAAGATAGCAAAAGATTGAATAGATTAGAAAATGGGAAGAAAAAATGTAAGCAAAAAGAACTGAACGAACAAGAAAGAAAGAAAGAAAGAAAGAAAATTAAGAAAGAAATATTTTTATCTTTACTATTTAAATATATTTAATATACCAATAGAAAAAAAGAGAAATAAGCAAAAAAAGAGAAATAAGCAAAAAAAGGAGAAATAAGCAAAAAAAAGAGAAATAAGCAAAAAAAGAGAAATAAGCAAAAAAAAGAGAAATAAGCAAAAAAGAGAAATAAGCAAAAAAGAGAAATAAGCAAAAAAAAGAGAAATAAGCAAAAAAAGAAAAATAAGCAAAAAAAGAAGTGGTTACAGACAATGTGCGTCTGGAGACTTAGCTTAAATGAAACGTGTCTTGTCAACAGACCTTGTTGAAGAAGTCATTTTTTCCACTGTTAGTTTCTTTATTTAACTAAAATTTCTCTTAAGATTGTCAACCACATTCCTCCGTAAGTTGGTATCACTGACCGGGTTTGTGTGACGGAATAACGTTGCTTCGTGCTGCCTAATTAACATAGTAAATAAAAGGAGAATGGTGCTTATTTGCCACGGTTGCGTAGCCCTTATGTGGGCAGTGTTTGGAAAAGAGTTGAAAGGGTTGATAAACCGTAAAAATATATCAATCCAATTTTGAATAACATCATTTCTACAGCTACCATTCTAAATTATTTCATTATTTCCTGTATTCAATATTATCATTTCTCTTGTTATCATGATCGGTTTTCTTATTAATTTATATTTTAAGTATTATCGTTACTGCTTCTATCATTCCCAAACTTTTTATTATTGGGTTGGTGCATAATTATCAGGCGTTTTTAAAATAATATTTATTATGAAAAAAAACAAACATAACAATTCAACAATAACATTTTCAAATGATTATTCCGGAGCGTATGATTATCGACACGCATTTTTATAACCTGAAATTAAAATAATATTTTTGTTAAAAAAATAAACAAAACAGCAATTTTTATTAACAAATAACTTGCCTACAAAAACGCCTGATAATTATGCACCTACCCAATATTTCATGTTTTCATTGTTATTATTACTACTGTCAATCACAATCTCATTATTATGACTTAAGGTTTTTGATTTTATCATTTCTCTTGCTATCATTCTTAATTGATATTATTATTATTATTTCTTCATGTTTTCAATATAACAATTTCTACTGCTATCATTTTAATGTTATCATTTCATGTTTTCAATATTATCATTGCTTCTATCATTCACAATGTCATTATTATTATTATTATTGTTATTATTGTTCCTTATTTTCCATATGATCATTTCTGAATTATATTATTATTATTATTATTATTTCTTGTTTTCAATATTACCATTAATATTGCTATCATTTTTTATGATTGTTATTATCATTTCATGTTTTTGATAGTATCTATGTTGTGGTCATTATTCCCACTTTCATTATTATTATTTCTTCCTGTTTTCAATATTATAATTTCTATTGCTATCATTTTTAATATTATTATTTCATGTTTTCAATATTATCATATTACCATTGCTTCTGTCATTCTCAATATCATTATTATTATTCTTTGTTTTCAATATTATAATTTCTGAATTATATTATTATTATTAGTAGTAGTAGTAGTAGTAGTATTTCTTCCTCTTTTCAATATTATCATTTAATGTCTTTATTATCATTTCATATTTTTAATATTATCTATGTTGCAGTCATTATTCCTACTTTTATTATTATTATTATTATTATTATTATTATTATTATTATTATTATTATCATCATGTGTTGGTGTTGATGAGAGGTTGATGATGATGGTAGTGTTGTTTTTGCTAATTGAATGAATTAATTTTGGAAAAAAATGTCCGCGACCTTGGATATTCTATAGGAAGAGCAAGCAAGAGATTATATTGAAAACGAGAGATATTGTTTAAGCAAGGTTATAAAAATCAAACAACCTTTTCTGTACATGAACTGTTACAACTTAACAAACTGTTCCTGTTTGATGACGTCATTAAGAGCTCAGCCAATCGCGAACTGGCGAAGTACACAAGGCTATCAGAATATAATGAAAACGACAGAGCCTACTGCGTCAGTTTAAACAAATAAGCAACAGCTGGGGTAACGTGAGAGAAATCATTTTCGTTAGGAACACATTGTTTGCAGAGGTATTTACATTGTTCGGCTACCGGATATCACCCGAATTTACCGGCAATTAAATGGTGAAAGACTTGTCTAAGTGTTACACGTCCGTTTGCAAACTCATATCAGAAAGGAAGTATTATTCCGTTTATTATACGGACTATATCCTGATCTTTGTCATTTAGATTGCTACGTATCAGCCGGTGCTCTCTCTCGCCTTCCTCATTGTTTATACTTCGGAGATAGAGGAAAAATGGAAGACGGAAGATAGCAAAAGATTGAATAGATTAGATTAAATGTAAAAGAAAGAAACGAAAATGGGATGAAAAAATGTAAGCAAAAAGAACTGAACGAACAAGAAAGAAAGATAGAAAGAAAGAAAGAAAGAAAGAAAGAATAACTAAAATGCGAATAACAATATGAAAGAAGTAAGGAATATAAAAACGAAGAAAGAAAGAAAGAAAATTAAGAAAGAAAAAGGAAAAAATAGAAAAAGGAAAGAAAAAAGTAAAATAGGGAGGACTACAAAGAAAGAAAGAAAGAAAGAAAGAAAGAAAGAAAGAAAGAAAGAAAGAAAGAAAGAAAGAAAGAAGAAGGAAAGAAGAAGGAAAGAAACAAGTAAGATATGGAGGAATACAAAGAAAGAAAGAAAGAAAGAAAGAAAGAAAGAAAGAAAGAAAGAAAGAAAGAAAGAAAGAAAAAAGAAAGAAAGAAAGAAGTAAAAGAAAGAAAGAAAGAAAGAATAACTAAAATACGAATAACAATATTTAAAAGTAAAGGATATAAAAACGGAGAAAGAAAGAAAGAAAGAAAGAAAGAAAGAAATATGGGAAAATAAAAGTATTATGAAAGACAAAAGAATTAGGAAAATAAGAAAGGAAGAATAACAAAAAATACGAATAAAATAGAGAAAGAAGAAAGGAAGGAGTATAAAAACGGAGAAAGAAATTAAAGAAAGAAAGAAACAAACAAACAAACAAAGGAAGAAAGAAAATTATGAAAGGCGAAAGAAATGTGGAAAGGAATTAAAAATAAAAATGATGAATAAGAAAGAAAGAAAGAAAGAAAGATTGATTTATTTTAAAATGATTTATTCGGGCTTTATCTTAATGTTTTTCTTTTTTTGAACAAAATATTTCGGGCCAATGTGTTTTACAACTTTCCTCAGACGCATGTTTCCTATAGTAATCTTTACATCCCTTATTCAGTAAACACTCCAAATGCAATAAATCACTAATGTCTGTATCAGACATGTGTCGCAATACCATTCAAGGGAGATGGGGAGATATTTTCGGTGAGATTCAATAATTACGAGATGATGACAAGAAGTAGTTACTCTTTGTTCGGTAACCAATCTAGGTGAACAGCTCAGAATTCAAAACTGTGTAGAAGGCAAGAAAAATTTCCCAAGAAAAATTCATAGCAGTTTACAGGTCGTAAAATAAAAGAAACTCTGGAAGAACATAATCGCCTACGTTCTAAAGAAATGTACCGACAAAAATGACATTCCAAAGGGAAAAACGTCAAAATACATAGACAGTTATCTGTTTTTCTCTTTTTATAAAAATATATAAATAGCACACACACGCGCGTGCGCACACACGCACACACATATACATACATACATACATAGAGTCATATACACATATAATCATATTCTTTAAAATCTACTATACTTAAGAGCTCAATGTCGAAAACAAAGTTTTTATAGATGTAGAAATCAACACTGTGGTGAATGTCAGTTTGAAACCTTAAGCGATCACCCATGTGTTGCTTCTCTTTGCGAGTGGAGCCTAGGGAAAAATATAAACTTCTAAACAAAACTTCAAAAATCATTTCCAAATGAAGATACGAAACGAAATTCCCAATACGCTACCTAAAACTACATCATGACTCCAAAAACAAATGATATATTCGACACCCTTTGTGCAAAAACATATGAATGGAACACGCGCGAGCGCGCGAGCGCGCACACACACACACACACACACACACACACACACACACACAAACAGATAATTGCCTTGAATTGAAAAAAAAATTTAACAAGTTCTTGATTTAATAAAGAATATGGCTATTGATGATTTTACACATCTTTGCTGGATTGAATTTGGTAAATTTTACAAAAACAAAATTAAAAAATTTCAATTTTTTATTCATTTTTATTAAGGAAAAAACACAGGACATTTTAAGAAGTGATGCTAGTCGCGTTAAAAATAGCGAGTTCACGATACCGAATACATTTTAAAGTACTTCAGTTCTTAGGGAATATAGATTTTTCCGCTGTACTTCAATTAATATGGAATAAACGTTATTAATACATCAATTCATAAAAAAAATAGATGGTTTTAACTAGGTACTTTATATTTTTTAACTACTTCACTTAATAGGTAATATAGGATTTTTAATACCACAGTTTATAAGGGATATGGTTTTTAAGTACTTTAATAGGGCATTTATTTCTTTTCGACGTACTTCAACTCATAGAGAATATACTTTTCTTAATACTTCAGTTAATAAGAAATATTGATTTTTTGTAGTTTAATGGGGTATATAGTTCTTTTCGAAAAACAGACAAACCTCTCATCAACGGACTAATAGGGGGTCCGTTAAAGCCGATTGTACATAGATATGAAGAGATTATTTTTTAGTTATAAAACTACTAACCGTTACATGACGTCGAAACACACCAGTGCTTGCTATATGAGGCACTTTCTTTTCTTTTTATGTGCCGTGTCCTTTCAGGACGTAGGCGATCATGGCTCTCCACTCCCTCTATCCCTTGCAGCTCTCAACAAATTCCTTCCCTCTGCTCCCCCCCCCCCCGATCACATTCTGTCATCCACTTGCTTAAGTCCGCCAGGTATGTCACGCGTTGTTTTCCCTTGTCTCTTTTCCCCTCTATGCGACCCGTGAGTATCAGATTCTCCAGGCCCTCCTTCCTCATTAGGTGTCCCAGAAACTTCAGCTGCCTCTTCCTGATATTAAGTACAAGCCTCCTCCTTGTTTGCAACCTCTCTAAGATCTCATCGTTGATCACACGCTCCGTCTATGATATCCTCAGCATCCTTCTGTAGAACCACATCTCCGTCGCCTCGAGTCTCTTCTTCATCTTTGAGGAGGTCGTCCAACATTCCCTGTCGTAAAGAAGGACAGATGTCACGTAACAGCTCAGTATTCTTTTCCTTGTTACCAAAGAAATCCTCCTGTCTCGCAATACTCGGCCCAGCTTTTGGAATGTGTCCTTGACCATCCAAATACGCCTACGGATCTCAGTGTCGAACTTACCGTCCTCTGTCAAGACGCTTCCCAGGTATTTAAACTTCCGCGTCTGCTTGATTCTAGGGTTCCTGACCTTCAGATCTCATTTCGGGCTCATCCTCTTACTGACGACCATGCACTCCATCTTCTTGTAGTTTATGCTTAGTCCTTTCTCCCTCACTCACTCACTCACATCGGCCGGATAAATTTTCTCTTATGTTAAACAATAATGCCAATAAATGCGTTTAGGAAGGTGATTATGTTGAAAAATAAATGTTTATTTTAAAAACAGACTACAAATATGTCGAACCCATGTAAATTAAACCCCAGATTCGGGGTACCCTTTAAGGAAACGAAAGTATTCTATAAATAAATAAAAGTAATTGTTTGTGATCTTAAACACATTTGATTTACTCTTTTCTGAGGCAAAGTAATTTCTTACCAACAACTTTTGTACCCTAAGCCGACTACTTTTTCTCGTCGCACCGACCCCCAGCAGTAACTACCTTACCTACCCACCCTCACTAAACACCCCCATTTAGCATTGAGATTCTGCATCAGTTTGTTGAGCTTTCATTAACTGCACGTGACTTACCGGTGTGACTCGGCCTTGAAACACGAACAACTTTTAGATGCCTGCCAGCAACCACCTGCCCCCATCCACCCACTAAACAATCCACCCACCCCCACCTTGTTTTACCCACCCACATTTGCACTCCCCCACACCTCGACCAACAAACTCTTTCGTCTTACTCTCCCGCTTCTATATCCCTGAAGTTCCTCCGCCCCCGTTAGCGCCGCCACCGACGTTTTGCTATTGTTGTTTATATCAAGTTGCCTTGAGGTAAGACAGAGGCAGATATAGAATCAGAAGCGGGAGAGAAGTTTGTTAGTGATAAACAGAGCGGGAGTGGATGAATGTGGGAGAGACGAGGTGCAGTGTTGCTGTAAGCTGGGGGGTGAAGAATTTGATGGGGTGTACGAGTTAAAAGGATCGTGCATGGCGTTGGGAGGAGTGGGGAACAACTTTGGAAAAAAAGTTCCGTTTCGCAGCACAGAAAATGAAGACATCGATTCCCTGAAGTTGTAGCAAAAGTCATAAAATAATATTTTTGTTTAAAAATTCGTTGGGTATAAAGTCCACCCAATATGACTTCTACACACCTAGACTTTATGAATGTAAATGCAGTACTAGATTGTCGACAAGGTGTCATCATTTTACAGTTGAAATGCCGAGATGTAACCGTAAGTTCTATGCTAACAGTTTCTTCTCTCTCACTTCTCGCTTGTTGATCTCTCTTCCGGATTAATGTTTCCGAAGTCAAATTTGATCTTCAAAAATTTAAATGTAATTTCAATCGTTATCTTCTGTCTTCTTAATTCTTGTTCTTTTATTATTCTCTCTCCATGATAGTATCTTTCTTTTTTTTTCTCATACTCTCTAACACGCAGTAACACCTTAGTGGCTTTATTGCCTTGCTTGGGGTGAAATAATTAACACACACACACACACACACATATATATATATATATATATATATATATATAAAAGTGAACATAGAAGTCAACACTTAGAGGCGACAGTCTGTTTCATGCTAGATGCAATCGTCAGGCCATATATATATATATATATATATATATATATATATATATATATATATATATATATATATGTCTGTGATACAGCGAAACAGTACTGTCTGCGAATAGCATATATATATATATATATACATATACATATATATATATATATATATATATATAATAAATTAAACTTGTAAATGTTAATTTTTATTTATAGGCTTGGCGTTTCTGTTTAGATAAAATTAACATCTAACCTACTCATATTAAATTTAAATCCGTAACACACACACACACACACACACACACACACACACACACATATATATATATATATATATACACACACACACACATATATATATATATATATATATATATATATATATATATATATATATATATATATATATATATATATATATATATATATATATATATATTCATCATTACTCTAAACATTATTTTTCTGGATACACTTATTTCTGTAGATATCCTGTTTTGGGGTTTCTTGATTTTATTTTAATTTATATTAAACTGTGAGAATTACGTCTATCGGCCTATGCATTCGAAAGACTTAATAATCCACTTCATGTTCTTAGGCCTTGTGCCTTCAGAAATGTAGACCTCCGTTGAAAAGAGTGGTTATTTGAGCTACGGTTGCCTTTCCGTCAGCTTCCATCAGTGGAAACATTCGCCTAGGCCATCGTTTATGAACAGAACTTTTCCGCTCAGTAAATTGTGTATTTTCAAATAGTCAGACATGCTCGTCTGATACCAGAAAGCATGCTATCTTCAAAGTTACATAAAGTGCCTCTCTTTCCCATACTAATGTATGAAATGGAATTCAGCAAGTCGCTATAATGTTTAAATAACAATATCCATTAAATTGCTGCCATGGCATCGGCTGATGAGAAAGATCAATAAAAGAGTTGTGATTCTGTTCTGATGTAATAAACTGACCAGTGAATAATATATATATATAAATATTATATATATATATATATATATATATATGTGTGTGTGTGTGTGTGTGTGTGTGTGTGTGTGTGTAAAAACAATACGCTAGATTTAGCTGCCTCATTCTGTCGAATGAAGATAGCTCAGTGGCAGAAACTCTGACTGACAGCAAATCGGTTGTGTTTCAATCTTGGCTTGAGGTATTCGGATATCTAGTCGCACTGAGGAGCTGAGATACATTGAAACAGTACTGTCCGTGAATTATATATATATATATATATATATATATATATATATATATATATATATATATATATATATATATATATAAGTTTCATTAAAAACGACAGACAAGGTACTACGGTTAAGTTTTTTATTTATCTTTTCTTTTGTACGAACAAGAGCTTTCTTTTCTGGACAAAGGGTGTGTAACAACTGTCCAAATGTATATATATATATATATATATATATATATATATATATATATATATATATATATATATATATTCATATATTAAGAACAGAAGGAAATTGTGAGATAAGATCGAAAAAGTGTATTTGTGTCGTGTTTCATCCGACTGGCTTTGTGTAGTCACAGCAACGTCAACAAACCCAGTCCGATGATTTCCTAACGGATAAAACGAGTAAAAAATTAACTTTTTCCATTCTGTTTTAGAATTTTATCAGCATATATACACCCTTGTGCAAATTAATTGAAACAACCGCTTTAGTTTCATTTCTTTCGACATATGGTCAGTTTGAGACCCACTGGAGTGACAGGGTGTAATCGATTTCTATTTTTTTCTCAGATTAGGTCATTCGCAGTGGTGTGCAGTATTATGAATCTATTTTCGTGGTGTATGATGAAATTTGTTTGGCCTTGAAAAATATTGCGTCATCAGTGATTGCATCAGATTTTTTATCACGCCTAGACACAATTGTCTCGACTGTCGACGGCCATCGTCTGCAATGGCCGTTACTCCAAGAAAGCGTACGATAATTATAACGCTTCACGAACTCACTGGCAAGCCTTACCAGTGAGCAAATAAAAGTACTATAGACTGGCCTGGAAACTCTCCTGGTTTTAATCCAGTCGCGAATCTGCAAGGAACGACTTCGTGGAATAAACATACGAAGTACTAACCTGTGCACTGGGTTATGTTTCATTGGAAAAATACGATAGTAAGTAAATAGTAAAGGAATTATTCTTTTTGTTTTAATTAATTTGCACAAGGTTATATATATATATATATATATATATATATATATATATATATATATATATATATATATATATATATATATATATAGGGTGCGAGTGCCATTTGAAGACATATTGTTTTAAGTTCACTACACACTCAAATCATTTATAATATTATTTTTTTTATTTCAGATAACCCAGTCAGAGGAAGATGTTAACCCAACAAATGAAAAGACATGCAGTCATTGTTGCTTTAGCTGCAAAACATAGTGATTTAAAAATTTGTTCGTAAGGTTCGGTTGGAGCTAGAGGGATGTGATGGCAATGTTTCCCCTGTAGCAAAAAGAATAAAAGCATTCACAGCGCCCTGATACCGTGAGAACACCAGAATTTATACGGACTGTTCAAAACATCATCGATGAGAACCCCGGAAGATCAATGAGGTCCATCGCCAAAGAACTCCAGGTATCAGAGTGGACTATCAGAACCGTGGTACATCAGGACATTCGATATAAGTCATATGTAGTGAGGAAATGCCAATTCATATCGGCGAAGACGCAGGAAAACCGTCTCATGCGTTCAAAACTGTTGCTGAACAAAGGGAATCCCCACGAACATGGCATACTTTGGTTTTTCTCTGACGAAAAAACTTTGACCAAGATCAGAAAACAAACAGACGGAATGACAGGTGGCTATGTGCATCTCCTTCTGAAGTACCCAGGGTGATGCACACCAAATATCCAGCTACTGTGATGGTTTTAGGAGTTGTGAGCAGTGAATTTCGTGTCATGTCACCTTACGTTTTCTCACAAGGTCTTAGGGTCAATGCTGCTGGATACATTAATGTTCTTAGAACGGTTGTTAAGCCCTGGATAAATGAATCATGCAATGGAAGGCCATATGTCTTTCAACAAGACTCTGCACCTTCTCAAAAAACCATTGTAACCCAAGATTGGTTCTCAGAGAATTTTTACGATCATGTGACACCCAACATGTGGCCCCTTAACTCGCCAGATTTAAATCCTATGGACTATTACGTGTGGAGCGTCGTTGAAAGGGAGACTAATCGACATCCTCATAGTACCATAGCTGCACTGAAGGCCGGCATTGTCCAGGTGATGTCCAAAATGAATAGGGACCACTTAATTGCAGCTTGTGGACGGTTTCGAGCCCGAATAGAAGCAGTCATTGAAGCCAAAGGCGGTTTCATAGAATAATTAGATAAAGAAATATCACGAAGGATATTTGTATCAATTTGAATTAAATATATACATTGTTTGCTAAGATATTACTGTTTATTTAACATACTAAAAATGTCCTCAACTCGCACCCTGTATATATATATATATATATATATATATATATATATATATATATATATATATATATATATATATATATATATACTTGAAATGAGGTAACAATTTACAATATATGTCAGTTAGTTAAGTGTCATATGTGCGATTCTTGACTGAATAGCCAGAGATTTTCTCGCAGTAGTCTGCCCTTGCTTTTTTCGGTAGACTGGTTGCCAACCAAGGCTATAGGGTCCAGTCCGTCCTGCTATTCAGTCTATACCTGGGAGGAGAAGAGATGGATTCATACTGTTCCCAACGGTATTTGCATATCAATGAATGTAACGAACCCGACTGGAATTCGAACTCGGCTCTCAGATTTCTCATTCCGAGCCGTTATCCATTACATCACCCGCACATCCTCACACTATATGTACTGCTTGAAATAACTCCAGAATAAGCATTTGGAAACTGTAGAGATGGGTATACAAATAATGTATGACCCGAGCTCTGTATAATAATATTAAATAAATTATTTATATTGTTCGGACTGCTGTCCTCATCTTTATTGCTATATTACTACGTTTCGGTCGTTGTATGCTCCGGCCTTCTTTAGGTGTTTGGAATTTCGAACTGAAGCCTTTATTTCGTCCACCATGGTACATTGTTCTAGTTCTACTTGCCTTACCTCTTTCAAATGTTTCATTTATATCCCTCTCCAAGTTTTTGTTCACCATTGCAGTAGCTAGGTATTGAACTCACAACTCTTTGGGTCAAGTCAATGGCTCTAACCAACGCCTTTATCCACTGGGCCATGTGTTCTTGAGAATAATATTAAAGTAAAGTCGTCGTCAGCTTTATCTCCTATCCAAGAATTTCATTTCTTCTTTCCTGATCGCTTCCTTTATAATGATGGCGTTGATAACTAAGTAGACCTATTCTTGCATGGAAGAGCCGATGGCATTGACTGCATCGTAATATTGGTGAAGGATGAGGTCGATTTTGTCATGCTTTTCTCTCTTGTCGTTTGATTTCTTCCTTTTCTCTTCTGGTGGATTCGAAGTTTTTGGATCCGATGGTGACAATACATCGCCAGTTTATACGGTTTTGTGAATTGTGTTTCAGAAGATTTAAGTTTAAGTCCAGTGGCTTTCAGTGTTATTTTCAGTTTGTTTTTATATCTTCGAAGAGAGCAACCCCGAAAACTTTTCCTTCAAGTGAGCTCATTGAATAAGTATTGACGTGGAAACCCTGACTCTTTCATTTTTGCTACATCTCCTGACCACCGAATATAGCTAGCTAGCTAGATAGATAGATAGACAATTTATACGGTCTAGTGAATTGTATTTCAAAGATTTAGGTCCAGTGGCTTTCAGTGTTGTTTTCAGTTGGTCTTTGCATCTTCGAAGAGAGCAACCCCGTCGACTTTTCCTTCAAGTGAGATCAATACCAAGTATTGACTTAGAAACCCTTACGCTTCCATTTTTGTTACATGTCCTGACCATCGAAGATAGATAGATATGAACTGGATGATATATATATATATATATATATATATATATATATATATATATATATATATATATATATATATATTGTAGCGTATTCTTCGATCTTTTGGCTTGTGTATTGGAAATCTTTTTCACGCTGTCACATGATAAAAATCTACGCCATGCACGTGATATAACATCATCGCGTCTTTTGAATTTAAAAGGAATTTAACGTTTTTAGTTTGTAAAAAAGTAGCAACATGATTACGCTGCAAGATAATTGGCAAATGTTTGTTTAAAAAAATAAAAAAAAAATAAAAATTTTGACTAAAAATATTGACTCTGAAGATGAACAATGATGTTCGAAAGCGCTAGGTCATCGTATGGACAATACATATTTCGAAACTATTTTCAAATAAAAAGTCTCATTAGAGAATATGAGAAAATTCAAAAGAAAATATGTAAGACTATGTTGTCTTTAACATTCAACACTACATGTTTGAAAGAAAAGTTGCTGCCAAATTACACATATATATATATATATATATATGTATATATATATATATATATATATTGAGAGAGAGAGAGAGAGAGAGAGAGAGAGAGAGAGAAATAAATAGATAGATAGACAGACAGACAGAT
>OZ038494.1:59578474-59600974 GCA_964036315.1 Acanthosepion esculentum
ATATATATATATATATATATATATATATATATATATATATATATATATATATTTAATTATTTTAGTGGGTACACATGTTTGAGGAGACATATTCAAAACAGTTAAAATAACATCTACCGGCATAGATCATCTAAAATTCAAAATCTAAAATTATGATTTGGATATACAACAACATATTCCAAAATAAAAAAAATGCAAAATAACGATTTAACGAAGAGACATTGTCGGTTGAATTTAAGAAATATATATATATATATATATATATATATATATATATATATATATATATATATATACTGAGTAAGAAGTTATTTCAAGAAACGTGTGTGAGTAAACAAGCCCAGACAATACAACAGGAAACATCTGTACAGAAATTTGAGAGTTCTAGTCAGGGACACCGACAGCAGTTGAGGTAAACTGTTTAAAAATCGGTCCTCATGTCAATACCAAAAATGGTGGCTTTGTTGGCTTCATTTTCGTAAATAATTAAAATTCCTTCGCGGAAAAATAAAATAAATGAAATAGTCAAAAACTGACAAGGTGTTTATTGAAAAAAGACAGCAATGTGCTGTTTTGTTTTTCGGGGTTTTTTTGTTTGTCTTTTTTTTTTTTGGTATGCGTCGATAGTATGGAGATATCTACAAAGTTCAAGGTTGGTGGATCATAAGGATGGGTTCTATGACAGATGCTCTGTGCTCAAATTCCTCACTGGGTAACTTTTACGGCTGCAGATATGACCGAGAAAATGAGAACTTGTAAGAAATCGTTTGAAAACTGATACCATATTAAAATCTATAAATATTATATCACCATGTTATTATATTTATATTTATGCAATATATAATAACAACAATATGTTATTATATTACATAAATATGATGATATTATATTAATAATCGTAACAATTATATATGATATTATGATAGTAACAATTATGATTACAACAACATTATCGAGGAGACTTATACTACATATGTCAGATTCAAGTTCCACAGCACAGCATTTAAAGCAATATTCCTGACCACAATCACAATTTAGAGAAATATTAATTGACTTGTATACTCCACCATGAAAATAAAAACATAAAATTCTTAAGACCATATATATATATATATATATATATATATATATACGAATTGGGACGTAGATTTGACGCATTTTATGTACTCTTTATTATTACAATTATTACAAAACAAAATAATAATAAGCTAAAACTTGAAAGAGGGATGTACCCCAAATACCCGTAATAAAAGCCAGAAGGAATGCATCTGTGAAAAATCAAGGAATTTAAATAAAAGATTATATAAACAGAAAAAAGATCTTTTACAAAACGACACATTAAATGGATTAGTTGCTCACTGTAACGATTTAAACACATACACAAACCTATCAGACTCCATCCGAAACATACTAGGAGAAAATACAAGCATAATAACTTCATCCACATGTAAAAAAGGATTACAAATACTAGAAGCCTTAATAATAAAAAGAAGAAGCCAAAACTCAATAATGTTAACTAATAACACGGACAGAATTTGCTGACTGTGTTTGTAAAATAAAACATATTATACTTGATAATGACTAAAGAATTATAGCCGAAAGTTCTCAGAATTACAGAACATTCGAACAGTTTCTACACACTTTGTGTCCAGAAAAGAAAACACTTATTCGAACACAAGAAAAATTAAATAAAAAGTTCGATCGCATTACCTTGTATATCGTCTTTAACGAAACATGTATAAAAGAGGGATTGCTGCCTAAATGCACAATATATATATATATATATATGTCAAAGTGGAAAAGTTTTCGTGTTACTTCGTCTCCTAATTAAACGATTTTTTCTTGGTTTTCTTTTCCTTTAATTCCCGCCCTGCCAAAAGGCTTTTTATTTTTGTTTCAGGTTTAACTTTTCTTTTCCATTTGTTTATTGTTTAATCTGTATGATTTGATTTTATTTTCGTGTGACGTCGTTATTTGGTTTAGTTGGTAAGACTTGTTATTCTTTTACATGTGTCTCTTTTTTTCTTTTGTAGTATTTTTTTTTTCATAATTTGTTTTATTTTGCTAATTTCAAAAAAGAAAAAACTTTTGACGTTATTTTATTTATTTTTACGTTGTTCTATTTGTATTTTTTATTGAATTTATTGTTTTTAGTTTACACGCCAAACGTCTTTCTTCGTCTGTCTTTTTGTTATCGTTTCTCTATTGTTAAATTTATTATTTTCCTTCTCCTAGTAGAAGAACATTGTTTTTTAATTTGTGCATATTTTTAAGTTAACTTAATTTTTCACGTCAAGACTTTTGGTTAAACTAGCTTGTGTCGATCTTTTGTTTGTATTTTTCGTTTGTCTCGTTAAATTTGATTTTCATTTTTGTGAATTGGTTTAAGATTATTATTTTTGGTATATCTTTATTTTATATTTTTTGTTTTGGAAAGAAAATTTCGTTTTCCATAAAAAATTAGGACCGGCTGCAAACCAAGTATGGAGAGACTGGTTAGCTCTCTTCTTCCTGCCCAGAGAAGGCCTCTGGAGTTCTGTCTCTTGCAGACCCAAATGCCCCTTTGCCCGTTATTTCCCTCTCGTCAGTAATGGGTGTGTCAACGACCAAGACCGATGTTGTAAAACCCCTGGTTGGGTCCATTTCGCGGACCCCATTCCCCGAAAAGCAGTTGACTAAAGCTGAGCATTATGTGTCCTTTAGCTTGCTAATAGCCCCACCTCAAATCTGTTGTTGAAAAATACTTAGCCTTCCCACAAAGGCTAAGATATCATCTATCAATGGAAGGGGAACTCCCAGTGGTTTTAAGATGGCATCTAACCTCTTAAAGTCGACGCAAAACTTGTGTCCCCTATCCTTCTTTTCTACAACCACGATTGGAAAACTCCAAGGAGACTCAGACCTCTCAGTTATCTCCCACACTAACATGTCCCTGGCCGCCTTTTCCATCAGTGGTCTCTTATGTTGAGGTGTTCTCTGTGATTTTAACAATCGGCGCATGCTCGCTAGGATCGATTTTCATCCTTACTGTGTGTGTCTGCCCCAACTCCTTATCCGAGTTAGCCACTAGATTTCTGTTGTCTCTTAGCAGTCGCCTTACTCGAGCCTTAAATTTATCAGGGGCTATTATCTCCTCTTTCACTTCCCTCACTCTATTCTGCTCCCTCCTTCTCTGCTCATCATATCTGTTGCAACCTAGGGAAGGTAACTAAATAGAATAATCACGCGAAGTTTGGTAATGAACGATAATACTTAGGACAAGTGAACTGCTAGAAGTGAGACAAGTGAATTCCACAATGAATCTCTAACTGCAGACCAACATACAGTATTTACTACTGTATTTATGTGAATGGGGACATACTCATTATCGCCCGTGGGTATGCTACAACAATATATTACCCGCTTAATAGACCTTATTCCCACAGTTTTGTTAGCCTGATTGGTCAACATAATAGGCACAGTCTCTGCGCCTTCCACTACTTCCTCAAACAATGCTAATTCCTCCTCTTCAGGACTCTATGTCTTAATTGGGGCTATCTGAAAAATCTTACCTTCCAATTTCTTCTTTGTAACCAATCTACCGCTACCAGATACTGCCGTCATAGGAGGCAATTTTATGTCAGTTTAAACCACTACTGACGCTGATTCACTGAGGACGCTTTCGAATGGTATCTCAACTCCCATCAACCAGCATTAGTGCAGGATTCAGTTTTAGCTGGGCCTTATGTTGACACAGCCAATCCTCCCCCAATAGTATTTCTCTACAGAGATCCGGGGCCACATATAACTTGTGGGCACCATTTGTTCCCCCTATCCTTATCAGGAGCCACACCATTCCCGTTGATGTCATCCCTCTCCTCTCCGTCTGTCTAATCGTAATGTCAGTCTTTCTCACCCACCCCCGCAACCTCAACATTTCATACTGATACGCCCTAATCAAGGACACAGACGCCCCGTGTCTATTAGTACCCTCATTGCCTTTCCTTTTATTACTTCTTCACTTTTTCAGCAAGGAAAATACTCTAGCCCTCTTTTTCTTGGGTTAGTGTCCACCCGATTTTCTCCAACATTGTCATCCACCCTCTTCCTGGCGTGGGTGCCGGAAATAAAAACTTCTTGTCATCTACATAGAACGGAGTTCTCGACTGTCTACTATTACTTTGCGGAAACTGTTGGTTTCTTTCCGAGGTTTGATCTCTGTATTTTTAAGAGGGTAATTCATTTTCAGATGGCCTGGTTCACGATAAAACCAAAACCTTCTTCAGGAACAGCTGGCGGAAAAAATGGCCAAACTGTTCACACGTTGAACATCGCATACCCGTCCTTTTACTCATTTTCACATGGTCCACCTTACCTTTTATTTCTTATGCTTGGGTGGCTCATGGGTGTTTCTATAGTTCTGTTTCCTGGAGGGGGTGTTTTCTTTTTCGGAACCCTACACTACTTGTTGCACTTACTACAATTTGGCCCCGCGCTTTCGGGAGGAAACTTCCACCTTGTTGCACAATTGCTCGCTCTATGGCCGTCATAGTTGCAAGTCCAGTGAACCAGACCATATGGTTCGGGTGTTGGTGTAAAGAACCCATGCTTTAGAGAGAACTCTCTTCTATTAGGGTCGGTCTTCCAATTATCCGAACGCCCCCGACCCATACTTCTCCGAGCCCTCTCCATGACAGGGGAATTTTTCTCTTTCCTCTGGCTGCCATCCTCCTGATTCTGAACCGAACTCCCTCTCTTCTCGTCTTCTTCAAAACTTTCTCACTGTATTTGGCCAGATCGATGGCCAATGACAACCTGGTTGAGGCTTCTCTAATTACATGATGTCTGGTGCGCTCGTTCTCTAGCGCATCGACAAAGAAATCCGAAAACTGGGCCTGAATGGCGACATTTTCTCTTACTTCCTCAGAGACGGCCAAAGCTGACAATTTCGTTGATCTTGCTGCCAATCCTCTCTGGAGTCTCATCTCTTGCCTGGATGAGTTTCATGGGGCTTCTCATGGCTTTTATCGCCGTCCCCTCATTTGCGTATTCGTCTATCAGCAGTGTGAGTTAGATAAACTCCACACATGTTAAACCAGGACCCTCGAGACCACCACCAGACATACAAAATCAGAAACTGAGCTCTCGGCTCGGTTTCTGCATAATTCTCAAAAATCACCGTCTCCACATCACCGTCAACCAGGTTTTTTTTTGTTTGTTTTTTAACTCTATCGTGTCCCCTCTATACACTGGTACTCTGGGTCTCCCTATTAGGTTTTTAAAGTTATTCCTTATTTGAAGTCTGTTCATTTCGTCCACCTCCACACACCGGTAAGGTCCGACATCAAACACGTGCTTGCTCATCCCAACTTATCTAATCAACCGACAACAAGGTTTGGTTTGGTTTGTTTTACGGCATATCAACCACAATGGGTTATTTAATGCCAACAATTCTTTTGCTGGTAAAATTTTTTCCTTCAAAAATGTATCGCTGTTAATAATTTTTTACAAAGTATTTCTGGTATTAAAACCTATTTTTACACTTTCATAGTGTTTTGACCCCAATTTGGGGGTTAACTATTTGCCCATGTCTGGGACCTAACAGGTGCTACCACCCCGGGTCAGGATGGACCTGGGAATACCAGCAATTAAGAGGTGGTTCTACGCTCCTCAAAACCTCCTGATCAGAGGCCTTGTTGTTGGACGTAGTTTATCGTCATACCCAGGACGCGAATGTAGTTTATCGTCATACCCCGGACGGGACAAGGGAAAAGAGATAGAATCCAACAAAATCTAGTTACGAACAAAAAAATTCCATCGGCGAGGTGCAAAAAGAAATCAACACAAAATTTTTAAAAATACAGGCAAACCAAAAATTGTCCGACCTGCCACTTGATTTGACTTGTGGTGGCCTCAACTTGATAAAACAGGAAGCACGCTCGTACAGTTTCAGAACCATATCGTCAATTGATCTTAGTTTCTTACTCCTGTAACAAATTGTCCTCTTTTCCTTTTCTTCTCTTCTTCCTGGCTTGGATGAGCTGGACATTTCGTCGCTAGTTCTCGGTCAGCAACTCAGTGTCTAATCCTTCGACATCGCACCAATTAATATATATAACCCTTTTTCCACCACCTGCACCCGGTGGTTTATCCACGTTTTGTGGTTCGGTCCTCAGTGTTTTAGGACGATGTTTAATCACAGGGCTAACTCTTCGCTGGTCAATACTGACGTTGGTCCAAACTGTTTATTGGTCGCTGGTCGCTTCGATCCACACCAACTCTGCCCACGTTTTGTTCTTGACCTCAAAGCAGTAGAAGATCGAATCTCGTAGTAATCAAAGCACTGGTTCGAGCCGTGGTGGACGCTATATCAAGAGAAGAAGTATCTTCACGGGACAAAATAAAAACGAAAGATTCGTTAGGTCAATTTTCAATTGGTTTATATAGTTCTTGGTACAGCAAAAATTAACCCTTCGCGCATCATTCTGTATAGTGACACTGGACCTCTTCTAAAATTTTAGGTTCAAAGTTCTTGAGAGTCAGGAGATCTGGTGGCAGCTGACGTGGATTCCAGAGGCACTCGATGCGGGATTTGCAGCGCACATCTTCGAGCTCTCAAAGCTATCTGCTTATAAGCATTTCGGCTCAAAACCGGCGTGTGGCCGAAGGGTTTTGGGGATTTGGTGATTCCTCAATTTATACATTAATCCCAATAAGGGTTTTTGTTCATTATTTCTGCTTTCTTAATCAACTTTCCAAATTTAAAGAATTATCCACCCTCTTGGAAATAGTTACAGAGACTGCTCCGCTCTTCAACTCCAACTTTCTTCACTTTACATCTCGTACCATCACTCCATACAGATGGTGCTAAATTCTCCTTTTTCCTCTTTCCTTCTCCGCATTCAACCTCAACCTACTTCCCAGAGCAGGCATAAATCTCTTCGTGATAAATCTAATTTTAAAGCGTGTGAACGAAAGGGTGTAGTTTTATTCTTGTCATTAATTTTAATTCTCTTGATTCCTTAAGGAAGAGATAAAATTATTTCACCATTTCTAGACTTAGCTCTGTCTAGCGAAAATATAAACATGATCACCTGCTCGTCAATAACAGGACCTGTTTTCATAACTTCGACCCTTAAAAAGGGTTCGTTCTTTGCTTAAATTTCCCAATTTCCCAGTCTGTCTCTGTCCTCGTTAATGGTATGTGTTTTCTTAATTCCTCACGGAAGAGATAAAATTATTTCTCAATTCCTAGACTTATCTCTGTCCAGCGAAAATGTAAACCAGATCACTGTTGACAGGAGTTGTTTTCATAACTTTCACCCCATCGTATATTTGACCCTCGGGAAAAAAAGAACGTTCTCATTTAAATTTCCAAATCTGTTTTTCTCCGCATGCCCGACACTCGATAGATAAAGAAATAAATTTTAGGAGCAAAGAAATCCAGACGGGTTTCACCTACACCAAGGAAAATATCTCCACCTCTTATCTTTCTCACTCTATCTTTCTACCTCTATCTTCCAGGTTATATTCAATTTTAGGCCTAATATTTTCCTGCTGGCCTCAGTGTCACAATTGTATTAAATTTTATTGTTGTTACCACAATGTTTTGATCGTTGTGCCCTCCAGTTTTTATCAGGTGTTTGTCGATTCGAGTAGACTTCAGGGAATTTCAAGCTAAATCAATTATTTCATTCGGTGGGTAGATTTTTGGTCCCGCTTTCTAGGAATGATCCATGTTGTTCCTTTTAGTACTGCTCAGTATTTGGTCACTCTGTACTACTTATCACTGGAACTGAACTTTGATCACACTGTCTGTACTACTTGTCACTGGAATTGAATTAGAATGCCACCAAATTCCCAAACCAACTCTTCAATTCACTGGGCTATTTTTTTCCGTGAAGCAATCCTAAATCTAGCATACCTCTCTCCCACGTAGAGTGGGGGATATGGCGAGCCTCTCACTGCTGTATACCTACTTCCATGGAAAGTGCTCGGACGAACTACATTACTTGGTTCCTCCAGTTCTAATCTTCATGGCTAGGACCTACCATGCCACTCACATTGTAGCAGACCATCCACATTCCCTCTGTATTCCACTGGTGAGAAGTAAGTTCCATTTGAACAGCTTCTTCCCGCGAACCACAGCTCTGTGGAACCGACTACCTAGAGGATGTTACCCCGATCACTACAATCTTAGCCTGTTCAAGGCTAGGGCTAACCGTTATCTTTCACTTCTATTTGCACAAATTGCATCTTAACGTAACCCTCTAAGTTGAGTGCTACCGGTCCCTGTAAAGAGTGAACCTTACTGGGAAAAAAATGAAGCTTTAAACCTAATGATTATATTGCCTGTTCACTGCTGCTTTTATATTCTACCCTATTCCTGTTCAAAGAGGAGTGCGGATTATATTTGCATTTTCCTTGTATATCACGAATATTACAGGTCTGCTCAGCATAGTTGCAGTTTCTTGGAAAGAGCGTGTTATTTGAACAAGGCTAGCACCCTCAAGCACGATGACTTGTCACTTCGTGCTAGCACAGCTATCGACGTCTACCCAGTTTCACTCACAAGGCTTGGGTAAACCCGTGGTATGGCACCTGATGCATGCGTATGTATATGTATATTTTTTTTAAGCTTATCACCCCAAGCAAGGTTGGAGGCCACTAGCACGCAAGGGGTTATAGAAGGTTTGGAGGAAGAGCAGATAGGAGTGGTAAAGGAGAGGATGTGGAGAAAGATAGTGGATCGATCAAGGCAAGGGGGTTACAGAAGATTTGGAGCGAGAAATGTGCCGCACCCTGGGATCGACCTCTCCAATCCGATAACATCAGGAAGTCTCCTTCCTGACAAATCGACCATGGTGAGATTCGAACCCGTGTTTCATGTTCAGAATGCGAACGTTCTCACCACTCAGGCTGTGATAAAGGCACTAAATCGTACAGTGACTTTTCGCCCCACCCTAGTGACAGTAAATGAAACGGCTTTACCATTACGTTTTAAAACGGATTTTAAAGGGTAAGTCAGTGTTGAATACTCAGTTTAAAAAAGCCTAAGGCGTCCCAGATAAAATTAATAATTTAATTTTCGGATATCAAAATCTTTTAATCTCCATTCAGATGTAATAGTTCCTGTTGTTTCACTAACATGACCTTTATTGTTTAATTAACAAGTACAGACTGATTTTCAGTCGTGCATCCGGGTTTAATCTTCTTGACCTTCGAGAGTTTAGTCATGTTATGCATCCTTTGCTTTGTTTATACGTTTGTTACTAAGAGAGTCGCACGACAACCAGGCTACAAATATAAGAACCCCTATATACCAATCATCCAGTCCGATTAGGGCATAATAGACACATGCATTATAATTATTATCCTACTTTATGGTACTTCTCCCTCACTTCGTTAGTTAGCACGACCGTTATGTCCAGTCAATACTTTCGTAAATAATGATCGCGCGTGGAAAGAGGGAAAAAGACACTACTTGGTTTCAATGAGAAAATGAAAGAAAGAAGAAAGAAAGAAGAGTAGATAGACGTGGAGAGATAGAGAGAGAGAATCAGATTAATGTGATAAGAACAGATACTAAATTTTGATCTCAGCCAAAAGGCCGAGAAGATATGGCAACCGCGATAAAAGTGTCATTTTTCAGACATCGGAGATTTGGTTAGAAAGAAAGAAAGAAAGAAAGAAGTGTTTAACGTCTGTTTCAGTGAAAAGGAAAAAGTTAGTTATTCATGTTGTAATTACATTTTTTAAGATTGTAGTTGACAGGAAAGCAAGAAGCAATTATTTCACGGTAAGTTTTATTTCGTGATTTGATTTGAAATATTGAATCAAGCAAAATACATCTTCCAGAAACACCATAAACTCAAACGATTTCGAGATATCTAAGGAAACACCTTAGGCTACACTATTCTTATATAAATCTTGACAGACTCTTTCAGTAAGAACCGTTAACATTTGGGCAATTAACACAGAGAAGCAAAAGACATTCTTTGTCTGAAAGCAAAAACCATGTTCTTTGTCTGTTTGAACCGGTGAAGTGGAAAGCTTCACCAATTCGGAGTTGATTAGAGTTTCGAGTACTTTGCCAAAAAGAGATAGAAGATTATTAGGTCGATAGTTCCAAGAATCAGACGGTTCACTAAAGTTTTTAAAAACAGGAAATACCAAAGAGGGTTTCCAACAATCTGGAAAGCAAGAAAGAGCAAGGTATCTATTGTAGAGCTTAAAGGGAACAGGAATTGGTTCAGGAGCACTTTTTCAGAAAAAAATGATACTCAAGCAGCGTGCAAAATTTCCCGTCTCAGAGTTGGAAACACGATAACTGCTTGACGTATCGATCAAGTCAAAAATCATTACTGTAGGTTATATGCTAATAAATATAGAAAATAAATTCGATTCTCACTGCCAAAAAATAGACTTTTTTTATTTTTCTAACAGCATGATGTCAGCGTAATAAACATTATACGTGCCTCTGTCGACTGAAGGTTAACAAGGTAGTCACACAGACCATTGGTGCATTAGTGGGTTCGATCCTCAGTAGGTCCCTCATAATTTTGGCTTCTATCTGACAAGTCTAAAATTTACACACACACGCATATATATATATATATATATATATATATATGTATATATATATATATGTATATATATATATATATATGTATATATATATATGTATATATATATATATATATATGTATGTATATATATATATGTATGTATATATATATATATATATATATATATATATATATATATATATATGAATAAAAAGACATGAGGGAAAACTATTGTCAGCTCTAGTCTTTTATATTCATTTTGTTCCTTTACAAATACACTCTATCTGAAAATAATTTACACACACACTCACACACATACCTACATGTGTAAGATTTAAGGTCTTTTATATTCATAAGTATTCAGGTTTGTTATATTTATGGGTAAAAGGGGCTCCATATCTGTGGATAGTGCGTATGTAATATAAAAGTGGGAACAGAGATCAACACCAAGCAGTGACAGTCTTTTTCATGCTTGAACACAATTCCGAGGCCATCTGAAGATTGTGTTCAAGTATGAAACAAACTATCTCCGCTAGGTGTGCCTTTATTTATTTATTTATATATATATATATATATATATATATATATATATATATATATATATATATATATATATATATATATAAATATATAAATATATAAATATATAAAAGTCGGAACCTGGGCACTTCCAATGATCCTCACTGGTCACCCCATATTTTTTTTTTAATGTCACTTTATGCAAACAAACTATACGGTCCATTGGTTGTGGCCAATTTTCTTTTGAATATCAATTCGTGTAAACGAACGATACGGTCCATTTTTATAGCCATTTTTTTAACGTCACTTGATGTAAACAAAGTTTACGGTCCATTTTTTGTTTTGTTTTTTTCGTTTTTTGAATGTTACTTTATGGAAACAAACTATACGTTCTATTGCTTGTGTCTGTTTATTTAAATGTCATTTCATCTGAACATACTGTACTGTCCATTGTTTGTGGTCATTTTTATATCACTTTAGGCAACCAAACGGTAATAACCGATTTCTTTTGAACGTCACTTTATATAAACCAACTATGTGGCTATTTTTAATACCATTTTATGTAAACTAACGATACGGTCCTGTTGTGATCTAGAAAGTGTTACTGAATGAAGAATAACCAAAACAGGTTGGAAATGAAATGGTAATCTTTATAACATCAACAAAATACAATACTCGCCAGCGGCGTGAAGTAGGTAAACCACTGCTAGTGGTGAACTACTTAGACAGCATATTACCCCCACTTACGATAGTGTCCCACGTATTTATGAGGATTGGGACTTACCCATTAGTGTTCATAAGTACGGTATATAACAGGTCCATTGTTTGTAGCCATTTTTGCTGTCACTTTATGTACACAAATGATACGGTCTATTTTTTTCATATTATTTTATGCAAACAAACTATACGGTCCATTGTTTGTGCCCTTTTTTGATGGCACTTCATGTAAACAAATGATACAGTTCATTGATAATGGCTGATTTCTTTTTGATTTTTTTAAATGTCACTTTATGTAAACTAGCTATATTGGTTTCGGTCGTTGTGCTCCCCAGCCTTCATCACGTGTATGGATTTGGTGACATATTAATTGTGAGTTTAATCCATGGGCCAACTAGTTTTCTCGTTAGACTCAATGGAAATGGGTGAGCCATAACTGAGCAATACTAAAAATAAGAACTAGATGAGTTATTCTTAAACATGGGCAGTGGAACGAGAACAGTCGTCAGATTAAATAAAAAGTTCAGATCAAAATTCCCTGTAGGTTATCCGGATTATACATACAGCTGATGAAGATTGGAGGGAGATGACGAAAGATGAAATAAGCCGCATGTAAATAATGGTAACTCCTCATTAATTAAGACATAGATTCATTAATTTTTATTTTTATTTGAAATATTAAAAAAATAAAATGTGTTATATGGGAATAAAGTGTCGCTGCCGACACTTGAGTTTGAACACAGATCTCCAGTGAGCAAAGACAGGCGATCCCATTATTGAATTAAGTGACCATAGAGGAAATGCATAAGTAGAAAGGAGCGTGATATCTATTCAGATCGCTATTTCTGTTCTATCCTCCATTACTGTACGAACCCCTATTCTCTGATTCACTATACGATTTCTCTATTCGAATCACTATACGGTGATTACCTTCCGAGCGAGTATTATCGAGCAAGTACTGTCAGTGCGAGATTATTCGAAGGCGTCTGACGCCAGTATTGTTCAGCGACATTACTATAGCTGTATCTGCGATTACACAGTCTCTACTACAACGAGCATTACGAAAGTGACAACCCCTTGCGTGCTAGTGGCTTCCCGCCTTGTTGGGTTGAAACGCTTAAAAAAAAATAGTATTCGTTGGCATTGACAAAGTGGCAAGGAGTGTTCGTTGACATCACAAAAAATGTTGCTTTTTTTCTACACAACGCTCAGGCCGTTTTCAAATTCTACCACCAGCAGCATACATGAATATTATTCTTTATTTTCGGTCTGTGTTCCTGTTATAACAGTTGATGTGGTGGTAAAAGGAGACCTAACAACGCGATGTAATAATATAAACACTTTACACCTTAATAAAGCAATGACTTTGATCGCATGACGGTATTTGTCAGCCCGCTCACGTTGCAACAGAATGTAACACGAAGTCGAAGATTAATGTGGATTTTTCGGCAGTACCGTAGAAAAATTGCTCCAGACCCATCGGCACTCCTTTTTTGGATCCTCAGTGAGCAGGGCAATCACTCCAAGTACTTCCCGAAGGAGAGGACCTGCCTGGGAGCTTGGGCTATTATTATTGGCAGAAGAGTGAACACCTGTGCCATCCCGTCATACATTGCTCGTTAAACTGGGATTTTCCAGTGCGCCCACGTCACTAACGAATGTAACGAAAATCGAGACTTGATATGGGTTTACCAACAATACCGTGGAAAAAATGCTTAACACCTCCATAGGTACCTCCCCTTTTGAGGACGCTTCAGACGCCGGGTAATGATCTCAATCCTTCCTGTAGTAGAGGTGCTGTCTGGTAGGGTGGGCCCCTGCGGTATGAGCTAATATTATCGTCAGTGGAGCGAACTCCTCTGCTAGCCTGTCTGTCATACGAGACTTTGCTCGTATATCTGACTCCGAGTTGTTGTCCGTACGACTTCCTTACAGTTACTTATTTAATGGTTGTAGAATATAAAAAACGACCTGCTCGTTACGTTCTAAAACAAAAGTAACAAAAAGAAAAGAAAAAGAAAACTAGTGAAAAGATAATAATAACAGTGCTTCATCGAAGTAATTCAGACAGTTTAAGACTACAACGTCGACTACTTTCTTTTTATGTGCCATGTCCTTTCAGGACGTAGGCGATCATGGCTCTCCACCTCCCTCTATCCCTTGCAGCTCTTAACAATTTACTTCCCTCTGCCATCTCCTCCAGACGACGTTCTGTCATTCACTTACTCAAGCCCGCTAGGTATGCCATGTGTTTTGTTTTTTTCCTTTGTCTCTCTTTCCCTCTATTCGACCCGTGAGTATCAACTAATACTAGGTTTAAACAAGAAATGTGTCTTAGAGAATAAAAGACGTTGGTTGGTTGATTTTCTTTGGCGGCATATCAACACCTCTATGGGTTATTTAATGGCGAAATCTAAATATTTTCCACGTCATTTTATGCTTTCAACTACAGATATTTTGTATATACTTTTACACTTTCAGAGTAAAGGTATGTTTTTCTTTTAAATATATATTTTGTAGATCATAAAATGTATTGTTGGTAATTTTACTATAAAAATGTACTTTTATATTCTTTTACTGTTGCATTGATAGTCATTTTGGTATGAAAATCTATTGTTGGTCATTTTATTATAAAAATATACTATTTTGTTTGGGAGATTCACTATTTGTCCATAGCAGTCAAGCTGGGATCTGTTACTCAGCTCTTAGCAGTGGTCGAACTCTCTGCCTTCGTGCAGAGAGGAACCCGGATGAGCCTATTCCGAAGGGCAGAGTCTCGTCCACGGAGACCCAGACCCGTTTTTGCGGGGTTTATGGGGAATTTTTGGCCAAGCCTACGACCTCGGATTGCCCCACATTAATTTCGGCCTCGTGCCACATCCTATCCCATGGGAAGGTTGGTAAATAATACTATTTCTCCATAGCTGAGATCCCCCTAACAGGTGCTACCACTCCGGGAACGACAGCAGTTAAGAGGTGGTTCCACGCTCCCCAAAACTTCCAGGCCCCAAACCAGAGGCTTTGCTACCGGATGTAGTTTATCGTCATACCCAGGACGACTTCATCAAAGTATTTCAGATTACTTAAAACTACAACGTCTACTGCTATTAGATTTAAAGAAGAAATGTGTCGTCGAGTAAAGAAATAATACTAATAAAGAATGCCGTTACATGAATAAATTGCGTCCTGGATAAACTACATCCGCTCGTCCTGGGGATAATGATAAACTATATCCGGCAGCAAGGACTCTGACCAGGAGGTTTTGAGAAGCGTGGAGCCACCTCTTAATTGTTGGTGTTCCCAGGTTCGCCCTGGCCCGGGGTGGCAGCGCCTGTTAGGGTCCCAGCAAATAGTTGCCCCCCCCCCACTCAAACTGGGGTCAAACCATGAAAGTACAAAAATAGATTTTTGTAGTAAAAATATCAGCAATACATTTTTGAGGAAAAAAATGTTACCAACAATAGATTTTTGAGAAAAAAAATATTACCAGCAATACATTTCACTGTCGGCAAAAACCCTCTTCTATTCATATGAACCTATCCTAAAAATCTTATCGGAATTACATAACCCATTGAGGCTTATATGCCATAAAACAAAATAAACCAAACCAAATGAAGGTATAAAAATAGGTTTTAATTTGGAAATAATATTACCAGCAATATATTCAAAAGAATAAAATTACCAAGAATAAAAATCTTGTTGGCATTAAATAACCCATTGAGGTTGATAAGCCATAAAACAAAACTAGCCAAACTATGAATAAATTTGAATCATGTTTGCCTACTGGTTTCCGTGGCATCGTTGATAAGGTCTATCAACATAAAATAGACTTTCTCGCTTTCCTCACGACCAAACGTATATCTTTATTACTTTTGACGCCAATTCATTGATTTATAGATAGACTACACCCACAGTGGATGTTGAGCTCTGACCCTCATGTCTGGATATCGTATTAAGCTATTACGTGGAAGACCCGCCCAAATCCCCGTCCGTGAAATCAAGCCGTAATTAAACTTTGGGAGCTTCTCCGTACGTTAATCGTTGGCAAGCTTGTCCATCACGAATGTGTACCGAGTTCAATATTTACTGAACATTTACAGCGAGGCGAGCGTAGGTAAAATAGGAATCCTACCAGGATTTATTATTGGCGGACACGATCTTAACAACACAAGATACGCCGATAGCACCATGTTGATAAAAGAGACGGAAAGCTCTAGGAGCTCTTAGACAAGGTACTAAAAGAAAACCATTGATTCATTTTCTACGGTTTATCAACTATTTGCAGGCTATTTAAAGCCAGAAAATAATTTTAGATTTTTTTTTGCAGATAATAATGATTTAGTAATACAAATGTTATTAATTAACTTATAGCTGGCGGGGGCACGTTAATTCATACCGTCCCCCAGGTTATTTACGCGTAAGTAAATATAACGAACCCGACTATATATTGATATATTTCAGAGTAATTTGAATCATGTTTGCCTACTGGTTTCCGTGGCATAATTGATAAGGTCTATCAACATAAAATAGACTTTCACAAAATGAAAAGCATTTACTCTTTTTCTTTCATTTAGTTGTTTTTTCTCCTTTCTTTCTGTTTTTCCTCTTCTTGTTTTCTTTTATTGTTTTATTTCTTTTCCTCTTACCCTCACTTTTCTATCTTCTAACGATTTTCTCTTTCTAGGAGATCTATGTTCAAACTCAAACTTGGCTTTCCGATTAATAATTCCAAAATTTTATATATTAGGCCACTGGCACATCCAAGCTTACAACACCTGGCATTTCCAAGCGGTCACCCATCTAGGTACGGACCAGGCTCGACGTTGCTTAACTTTGGTGATCGTATGGTAATCGGGGTTTTAACGTGATATGACTGTAAACCCAAAGGAAAGCGAGAAGAAAGGACTAATAATCGATATTTAGAAGGCTGGATGTATGGTTTTTAGCAAGAGGGAGAGCCTATAAAATTGAAGATACCAAATTCCATCAACAGACGACGGAAAATGTGTCCCACAAATCTGAAATCGCATTGGAGTAACGAAAGATGCCTTCCTAAAGCAAAGTATTAAAGAAGCAATAGAACAGGATGCTGAACTACACTACGTAATTAATATCGTTTCTCAGATGTGGCAGTGAATGATGGACGACTTCTTCATCGATGAAGATGCAACGGGGACGTGGTTCTACACGGACGAAACATAGAAGTTTTAAGGAAAATAGAAACAAAACAAAAAGGAATATGTCGGGGGGGTGAGAAAGAGAGAAAGAGAATTGAACATTTCTGGGACACATGAGGAAACGGGGCTTAGAGAATTTGACACTCACAGAGCAAGAGGTAAAGAGAAAAACAGAGAGTAACATACCAAACCTAACGAAATTGTGTACATGAACAACAGAACGGGGAGTAGGAGAGTTAGTAAAGGGACAAAATTTGCTTATAGCTAAAAAGGAAGGGAAGTTGTGAAGAGCCATGATCACTAAAGTCCTAAAGCAACACTGTGCTAAAAAGTAGGGTGTTCAATAAATACTGGTACTTTATACTCGTGGCATTGTACGAAGCAAATACTTACCGTGGTGCCATGTTTAGCAAGCTAGTTAACAGTTCTCTTAAAGATCTCATTAACTTTGGACTTGTGGCAAACTTATTAAATGAAGGCATTTACTCTTTTTCTTTCATTTAGTTGTTTATTCTCCTTTCTTTTTTCTTTCTGTTTTTCCTCTTCTTGTTTTCTTTTATTGTTTTATTTCTTTTCCTCTTACCCTCACTTTTTCTCTTTTCTGTCTTCTAATTATTCTCTCTTTCTGTTTCTATCTCTCTTCTATTTTCCTGCCATCTCTTTTCTTTTCTTTTCTTTTTTTTCTTTCTTTTTCCCCCAACTGTTTCTATTTCGTTGATTGCTTAGTCTTTCTTTCATTGAATAAATTACCTTTCACCAATTTTAATTCTTCCTCCAGTAGCGAAAAAATCATTTCTCCAATGTTATATTTGTGACTAATCTCGTTCGCTATCTCGATGAAGGTTTCACCGCAACGCAGCCTCCTATAGAAATCCTGCCACCCAAACTCCTCGCTTGATTCTAAATTTAGCCCATCTACCCCAAAATCCAAAGTTAAAATTGAGTCAATCTTCCATGGATATCATATTTCGAAAATGTTCCAACTCCAACACACTCTATTTTCAGAATAACTGAAGAAATAGAAATCACACGCAAAAAGTCATTTATGTTAGTTGTTTTGTTTTTTCTTTAAAGATTTTCACAAAATGGTAACAAACTTGGTCGATTTGGGGGCCATATTAACATTTAATAATAAGTTTGAGTGTGTTCTCAGGGATTACCTTGATGCGCCTGATAGGTCAATGATATGAAAGTGAGTCCGAGGTTTATATCCAACATTTTTTCATTAGAACGAGGTCGGGTAACTCCAGTCACAGTTGAGCGTGAAGAGGGCTAAATAAGGCTCAAGTTATATCTAAAATATCTCCTCTGGCAAGAGCGTTCACTGCTTAAGAAAGAAAGAAAGAAAGAAAGAAAGAAGAAAAAGGAAAAGAAAATATAAAGAAAGAAGCCGGTAAAAAAAAGGGATGACAAGGGCGAAGAAGAAATTAAAAAAGAAAGAAAGATGAAAAAGGAAAAAATATGAAGAAAGAAGACGTTAATGAAAAATGTATTGGAAAAGTGAAGAAAGAAAGAAAGAAAGAAAGAAAGAAAGAAAGAAAGAAAGAAAGATAGAAAGAAAGAAAGAACGAAAGAACGAAAGAAAGAAATGGAACAATGAAAAACCGATAATAAAGAAAGATGAAAGAGAAAAAAAGAAGAAAATATAAAGAAAAGTGGAAAAAGAAAAACAGAAAAAAAGAAAAATAGAAGAATGCAATAAGGGGTACGAAAGGAAGAGGGCAATAAGGAGAATGACAAAGAAAGAAAGAAAGAAAGAAAGAAAGAAAGAAAGAAAGAAAGAAAGAAAGAAAGAAAGAATGAAAGAAAAGAAATAACTAAAAATAAAAGGAGAGAAGAGAAAAAAAATAAGACAGAAATAAATAAGGAACTAGTTAAGAAATAAAACGTCTATAAAAGAACTGGAAAGAAAGAAGAAAGAAATGAATGATGAAAAGAAGAAAGAAATAAAAATGGAAGAAAGCTTTTAAAAAGGGAGGGAAGAACAAAAGAATTAATGGAAAGTTTGTTTTCATGTACATAAAACACGCAAGCAACTAAAGAACGAGAAAACGAGACAAGAATTGAAGGCAATATAATCTGATGCCGGTTTTATTTCGATCTTTACATAAATAGAATAGACGCTTTAGAAATGAATATGCGTTGTTGTGTCTGAAAATTCCAGATGCATTCCTGAATGGGCGCCATTTTGAGCTACAGCGACTCTCCTCATCAGGTTCAATCTTTTGTTCTGCTTAAATACAATATATAGTTTCTGATATGAACTTCCTCAAAGCCGAAACGTCACGATACAAGAAAAACTACATTTGACCCGCACTATATGTTAGTATACTAGTGTTACTTTCGATAAATCAAAGATCAGTAGGATTATAATGAATACTATAGATACCAAGACAAGTCATAAGTAATTTCCGTTTTTTGGGAACCAATTGTTATAACGAATATATCCTCCTAACTACTCATTAAATGCAGCAATTAAGAATAGATTTGGGGTACATTATTATGCCTTAGATTTTCCACGATAGTGGCAGGATACACTATGTATTAAAGGAAATATGTTGTTCCCTCCCGTGACAATGTAAGCCCTCATACAGCAAGGATAACACAAGAAAACGTTTGGGAACTCGGTTGGTCTGTTCAACATGACCAGCCATATTAAATAACCTTGCACCAACCGACCATTACCATTTTAGGTCGCTGCAAAACGCTTTCACGAGGAAAACTTACTCTAATGAAAACTAGAGTCAAGAGTTCTTCGAATACTTTTTTTCGAATCAGAACCTGCGGAATTGTACTCAAAATTTATCGATGAGCTACTCGATAAGTGACAGCAAATAATGGTGACTATATAATTGGATAAAATGTAATTTTTGTTGTCGATTTTTTTTTAAATCGTTTCACCCCAAGCAAGGCGAAAATGCCACTAAGACACAAAGGAATTACTCGAAGTGGAAAAGAATGAGAAGACTTTAGTGAGAAGAAAGGACAATAAAAGAACAGACTTCGGGAAGAAAGAAGACAGCGATTAGGTTGCATTTGAATTTTTCAAGATTGTAGGTTGTAAGGAAGCAAGAAACCGGAAGAGAGTTTCACAGGTCAGAAGTACGAGAAAAGAAACAAGAAAATTAAAATTGAACCTGCGGCTGCATTTAGTAAGTTCAACAGAAAAACGATGAGACCTAGTTTCCAATCTAGCAGTAAATTCATGCAGTCGGGGCACCAAAGAAGAAAGCTCATCAGAACAATGAAAATATTTGTAGAATAGAAAAGGCAGGAGGAAGCCACGTGACGGTGAGAAAGTGACTGAAGCCGAGATGCCAGGTCAGGACCGATTACATTACAGAGCCTTCTTCGGATTTTGTCTAAAATCTCGAGATATAGAGTAAGAACACAACGCCAGATATGGCAACAATATTCATTGCGTGACCGAATGGTAGACTTGTAAATGTGCAAGATGAATTCTGACGTGAAAAATTGTCTTTGCATTTTAGTTTTTGAAGAGCAAAGATGAGAAAGAAAATCAGAAATTAGTTATGACGCAACCTAATAGTTAATTGAAACTATTTTAAAATTATGTTAGATAAAGACAAGAGGAAATGTGTCATGGCCTTAGAAACAAAGACTAGAATACTAGACCACTGTGTAATATCTATTTTTCTGTATGGCATAGACTTCTGGACAATTTCCTCACAGATGAAGAAACGGTCAAATTCAGATTCCAGCAGATGCGTTCTTTTTCTTCTATGTACCATGTCCCTTTGGGACGTTGGCAATCATGGGCATCCACATTTTCCAAACTTTTGTACCTCTTAATAAATTTTGTCTTTTTGTTATCTCTCCTAAACCTTGCATCCATTTTCTCAAACACGTTGCGTTGTTTTCCTATGCAACTTCCTGGCCTTCAATCTATCCTGTGAGTATCAAATTTTCCAAGCTCTCTTTCCTCATTATGTACCCTAAAAAATTCAACTACCTCTTCGTGATGTTAAATATGAGTTTCCTTTTTCTCTAAAATCTCGTCATTGCTCACATGTTCGGTTCATGGTATCCTCAGCATCTTTCCGTAGAACTACATTTCTGCTGCCTCAAATCTCTTCTTCATTGGCAAGGAGACTGACCAGCATTCACTGTCTTATTGGATGACTAATATGGCGTAACAGTTCAACGAAATTTTCATGTTTCTTAATACTTTGCTTAGCTTTTCGAAGTCATCTTTCATTATTTCAATGCAATTTCGGATTTCAGTGTCGCACTTTCCGTCCTCTGTTAAAATACTAACCAGATATTTAAACTGTTGAAATTGTTTGATTTTGATATCCCCAACTTGTAATTCCGTGTTGAACTGTCCCTTTTGCTGACAATCATGCATTGATTGTGTTCTATCTTTTTGCAGTTGATGTTTAGTCCTTTCTTCTCGCTTCCATTCACTACCTTCTGTAAGAGTTCCTGTATTGTCTGTGTCTGCTATCAATACTGTGTCATCTGCATATCTTATATTGTTAAGATTGTAGCCGCCAATAATGAATCCTGGTAGGACTACTAATTCTCTCAGAATTGCAGCGCTGTGGAGGTTGAATAAGTCCGGTGAGAAGACACGGCCTTGCCTTACACCTCTTTCTATGTTTGTATATTAACTGAATTCATTTTCGCTCCGTATACGGGTGGTGTGCTGCCAGTATAGTTTGGAATCACAGTTTGCAATTACGAAAAGCAAATTAAAGGAAGCCATTCCCGCCTACGACATAAATAAAAAGAAAATATATGGCTACATTTGAATGCTGTTTATTGGGTTGCTTTCGAAATCTAATTAGAAAAGCTCTGTCCCGGAGAGACAGGCTTCTAGGAATAAAGACTGTAGCCTAATATCAATTTTCTACTTTATGCTATGTATTTGATGGTATTAGAATGCAAAAACAAAGCCCGAGCAACAAATGGAAAGAAAAATAGGAAGCAAAAAAACGAGCTTAATATTGACACTAAAATAACACTCACTGACACTACTGACACTAAATTAACACTCACTCACATTACTGACACTAAAATAACACTCTCTGGCACTGTTGACACTAAATCAATACTCACTGACATTACTGACTCTAAAATAACACTCACTGACAGTATTGACACTAAAATAACACTCTCTGACACTGTTGACACCAAATCAACACTCACTGACATTACTGACACTAAGATAACACTCACTGACACTATTGACACTAAAATAGCACTCTCTCGCACTGTTGATACTAAATCAATATTCACTGACATTACTGACTCTAAAATAACACTCACTGACAGTATTGACACTAAAATAACACTCTCTGACACTGTTGACACTAATATAACACTTACTGACACTATGAACACTAAAATAATACTCACTGACACTATTGACACTAAAATAACACTCCCTCGCACTGTTGACACTAAATCAACTCTCACTGACACTACTGACACTAAAATAACACTCACTGAGCCTATTGACACAAAAATAACACTCTCTGGTTCTGTTGACACTAAATTGACACTCACTAACTCTA
>OZ038494.1:59603474-59660974 GCA_964036315.1 Acanthosepion esculentum
GCTGGCGTATGCGTGTATTTACGTGTGTTTATATATATATATATATATATATATATATATATATATATATATATATATATACACGGGTTGGACAAAATAATTGAAACACGTGAGGAAAAATATCTCCATGACGCAATACACTCCGCCAGAAAATTGGTAACGGCGTGCTGTACTGCTTGGCATTCGCTCCACTACGAACGTTTCAGTGTTTGGGTGTGAATCTAAGGACAGTGCAGAAGATTCAGAAAGTGTTGGATAAATCTGAATGTGTTTGGAGTGATCACTAGTGATGGCGGTTTTATGCCTCCATTCGTCTTCCCACGGGACCACAGACTCAACACGGCGGCCTACATCAAGTGTTGCCATGGGTCAATTCCCAGTGATTATTATGTGTTGGCCGCAGTTGAGCGAGAGACCAACAAAACACCTTTTAACACCAAAGAAGAACAGGAAGCAAGGATTATGACAGTAAGAACCGCGACCTAAACAAGGAGACCGTTCAGAAGAGATGCCGAAGTTGTCTGGAGGCCGTGGTTGAAGCCAATGGCGATTTTATTGAATGAATTTACTCTTTAGTATTTCAAGATATTTGTGTGAAATTTTAGTAAATATATCTGTTCAAATGAGATGCCAGTGTTATTTTTATGTTTGCGTAATTTAGACGACATTTTATCCATCGCACCCTATATATATATAGAGGGTGGTTGCTGGAAGAACCTATATCTGATAACAGGACTCTGCACCATGCCACACAAGCAGGAAAACCCAGTCATAGTTGTCAGACAATTTCTGTGACCACATCACCCCTTACACCTGGCCACTTTCCAAACTGCAATCCCCTTGATTATTATGTGTGGGGCACAGTTAAGTGAGACTAACAAAACTCTTTGTAACACCAAAGATGAACTGAAGGCAAGGATTATGACAGCATTCATCAACTTAAACAAGGAGATTGTCCAGAAGAGTTGCAGGATATTCCGAAGTTGTCTGGTGGCCGTGGTTGAAGCCAATGGCGATTTTATTGAATGAATTTACACGTTCGTATTTAAAGATATTTTTGTGTAATTTTGGTAAATATATCCGTTAAAATGAGATGTCACTGTTATTTTCATTTTTGCGTAATTTAACCACAATTTATCTATCGCACCCAACATATATCTTTGTCTATATTTCTGAGATGAAATATTGTAATTATTTACACTATTTACATTGTTCGGTCTGTTGTACTCATCTTTATTGCCATATTCACGACGTCCCGGTCGTTGTACTTTTTATCCACTAGTCCATGCGTCCTTAGGACACATGCAGCAGCGGATAAAAACGTTGGTTGTATCCAGTGACTTGATCCAAAGGTTTCAATACCTGGCTTCAAAAAAAAAATCTTGGAGTGTTTGAGTTAAAGGGAGATACCTGATACTGAGACATCTAGAAGAGGCATGACACGTGGAACTAGAACAATCTACCCCAGTAGACAAAATAAAGGGTTCAGTTTGCAATTCAAGTCACCTGAAGAAGGCCGGAGCGTGCAACGACAAAATATCATGAATATGTCAACGAAGTTGAGGTCAACAGTCCAAACAATGTAAATAGTGTAAATAGCTAGCGTCTTTGTATGCGCACGATCGTGTGTGTGTGTGTGTGTGTGTGTCTGTGTGTGTATGTGTGTGTGTGTGTGTGTGTGTGTGTGTGTGTGTGTGTGTGTGTGTGTGTGTGTGTGTGTGTGTGTATGTATGTACGCGCGCTTGCCTATGTATTTTAATCTATTTGTTTAAACGTTATTTTTTAAATGAATACTCATATTTGAGTAGATGGTCTGTTTTTATTTATTTATTAAATAGTATATTTATCTATTTACATCTACCGGTCTTAATATTCGAGAAATCTTGTTAGAAAAATAAGAGTCCTCTGGCAGGATTTGAATTAAAGAAAACCGTCATTATTATTAGATCAATTCGGCCACGTAGGACCTCCTGATCAAACAAAGCCCGAATAGTGCCAAGTTTGATCAGGAGATCCTGTGTCAGGAGGTTCTACGTAGCCGAGTTGATCTAAGCTACGCCAAATCTAATGACGGTTTCCCCCCATAATCCTTGCTGGTTCGAATCCTGCCGAAAGACGCATATTTTTCTAACAAGATTTCTCGAAATATTCAAGCCGGTAGATAATAATTTATTATAATAATTTTTTTTTAAAAATTTAATTCTTTTAAAATTCTACATTACTTGCGTTAGGTGATATTGTTATTAAGTGAAAACTATATCTACTAATCCAAAATTGAAAAGTTTAATACAAATAATTTTGCACCAAGATTTTTAAAATAATTTAAAAACTTTTTATGTATATAAAATATTATGTAACGTACCCATTTTTGAAAGAATGGTTGTCCATACACGATATTATGAAAAAATATATACGATAACTATAGCAAAGTTAAACTCAACATTCCTAAAATTAGATTACGAAGAATATTTTTCAACGTTTATAAGATCACTGAGTACTTAAAAATTATATAGAAGAGGCGCTCACATCATTTTCTTAAATTATGATTTACAGCTAAAGTCTCCGTAGAACAATCAATCATCGCCTCGTCAAACACGGAAAACATGACGATATCGGTTAAAAACACAGCTACTGTTTGTTTTTAAAAATGTAAATAATATTTATCTCAAATAAGATGAATTCACGTTAAGTCAGTTAATATTCCTCAAATAAAGTTTCAGAAAAGTATGTTTTATTTTTTGAAAATTTTTTAATAAAGAGAATTACATTGCAATGAAAGACGACTAAATTGGACGCTAATCACCTATTTTAGAAAGAAAAATCAATATAATTTCTGTTGGAAATACACCAGAGTATTATGCTTTCTGGTAATAGCAAATTTCAAATAAAGCTAAAATGAAAGGTCCAAGAAAGCTTTCTCATTTACAAAAAAACAAATAGTAATTCATCGAGCTTAGAATTCTCAGCAGAAAGTACAGGACGGCCGTTTCGTCCTATCTGGGAATCATCAGCAGTGCGCATCCACTACCGAGAGTCGAACCCGGGTCGCTTCGATACAACGCGAACGTCATACCAACTGTACCAGGGGACTCGGTGACGAAGGAGACATAAACTAGACTCGATATGCCGCCGCTACTCACTCAGTTCCGTTCACCGATATACATCCAAGTATACAGAGTTATAGATTCTCAGTAGTGGATGCGCACTGCTGATGAGTCCCAGATAGGACGAAACGGCCGTCCAGTGCTTTCTGCATTCTGTTGAGAATTCTAAGCTCGATGAATTACTATAAAATTAGCCTAAATCCCCAAATCAATTACTTTATACACACACACACACACACACACACACACACACACACACACACACACACACACACATATATATATATCACTTTAAATGTTATTTTTAGTGGATACTCATATTTGAAAAGACGCACCGCTTATTCATTAAACAGTATATTTATTTTCGTCTACCGTCCTGAATATCCGAGCGAAGAATCTATGACCAGCAGGTTTTCTCTTAAAAACACTGTTCAGATCTCCTTTGATCGGCAAAGCTTCTTCGTGGCTGAACCTCGGATCTAGCAACGTTTTCCCTCTGCCCGGGTTATTTAAATAATTCTTACAAAATATAGTAGAAAAAAATAACGTTTAAAATCATAAAAATCTGTCGGATGAATGAAAATATACGTTACTTCTTTTTATATATATATATATATATATATATATATATATATATATATATATATATATATATATGTATATATATTTCTTTCTATAATCTAAAATTTAAAATTTTATATTCAACAGATTAAAGGTTTGTTGTTTGTTTTTTTACTCGTCAATATGTTTTAAACGATTTTATTAATTATATCTATTTGTACTCTCGGTTTAACTCATTGTAATTTATTTATTTATTTTATTCGTAAATAAGTTTGTTTTTTTAAGTCCTTTTTTAAGGTCGAATTCTCTTTTATTTTTGTAAAAAGCAATATATTAGATGTAAAAAGAATCTTACTGGGATGTGGGTAAAAACGGAAAACATAATTACCTTCTAAGTATCCGATGAAAGGCTGTCCACTTAAAAAAAGAAAAAATTCCCCGCAAACAACTTAAATAGAGCACACACCATTGTGATTGGCTATTGATCAACTACCAATCAAATGCGTGATGACGGGGTATATTATAGAAGTTAGTGTCTGTAAGCATTTTTAGAGGGCGTATCTTGTCCGATCAGCTCTGATAGGGTCGATTTGGTGAGGTCAGTATGATGTTTGAAAGACCCGAAACTGCCCAATGATCTAATTCAGAACAACACTGACGACGCCCTCTAGCGCTAAAGAGCGTATATTCAAAGTATATATATATATATATATATATATATATATATATATATATATATATATATATATATATATATATATAGTATAGAGTTAAGTGCCAGTGTTACTGGTCCGGGTGGAAAAAAAACTTTTGGGCAGGTAGGTTTTTGTGATAATGTGCTCGATATCAAAATTTAGGATGGAGCATTAATAAAATCCATTTGGAAAAGTTTATCACTTAAGTGAGTGGTGTTGGTTCAGTCATGCCTACTACGTAGAGTGAGTAGGTTTGGGGGGTGGGGGGGTTATCAAGGGTCGTGTCTCGTCACCGTTTTTTGTGTGTATATCTAAATATGTCTGGGTGCTTATGTATTATAACCTGAGTGTGTTTGGATTGTTTTACGTGAGAGGTGATCATCATAGTTACACTCGTTGAATTAAAATGTATACATTTTTGTCTGGAGCTATCCACATTCTTTTTAACGTAATTTCAAAGAAAAAAATTTAAATAACATATGTATTTTTTATTTTCTCCTCAGTAATTCTATAATTTTAAAATTAATAGAGATTAGATTTAGATTTCTAAATGGGTAATTTTTTACTTTTAATTTCAAATTTTATCATATAATTTAATACTTATTAGTTAGGACATATTCTATTTTACTAGAACCCCAACTTTAAAGCTTTTAATATCTATGATAACCTTGCTTCGTTGTCAAATTTTTTGAATTCTCATATACTTGTATTTTGATTGGTCATTCTAGCTTATATAACAGCGTTTACCCTTAGCGAAGGATCGTAAATTAATTTGAAACTTTTAAAACCATTTATTCTACATTCAACATCATCACTTGATAAGACACCGGAGGTGTTGAAACAAAATATCTATTTTTGTAGTGATTTTATAACATATTTATGTTATAATTTTTAAATAAATAATTATATATATATATATATATATATATATATATATATATATATATATATATTATATTTCATGTTGTTCAGTCATGCCTACAATGTAGTTTCAAGATAACAGCTCTGCAGAGAAGACACCAAGCAATGAAGATTGAACGTGTTATCTTGACACACACGCGAAACAACGTAGTAGGCATGACTGAACCAACACCAGTCAATTAAGTGATAAAATGTTTCAAATATATATATATATATATATATATATATATATATATATATATATATATATACACTACAGCAAAAAAATGTATGAGGGAACATAATTAATCCCAAAAGTAGTTGTTTTGTACTTTAAATAAGAAAAAAAATGCTATATATGGTTAAAAAAAGAGACATTTTTTATTAGAAATCTTATTATGACGAAAATAAAAAAAGTATTTTATGATTAAATTTTGCTTTCGTCAAAATATCCTCATTTAGCCGTGATGACTGCACCACAAATCTTTGGCATTCGTTGGAAAATTTTCTCAAGATATAAGTTTGATAATTGATTCAATTCTTTTTCCAATGAGTCTAAGAGCACTTTCTTTCTTTTCTTTTTTTCATTAGTTCTGGGGGCTGCTTCAAAATTTGGAACTGTAGTGCATGTATGTTCTTATATATATATATATATATATATATATATATATATATATATATATATATATATATATATATATATGCGGTTGCATAAATAGTAGTTTGTAACTCAGGGTTTCACGCTGTCACGATTTTCAGACAAACAGACATGCAACCCCATATATTAGCTTTATCATAAATATTGAGCACTTTTCACTAAATAACGAGCATGCGCACACATACACAAACATATATGTGTGTGTGCGTGGTTATATATATATATATATATATATATATATATATATATATATATATATATATATATATAATCAGCAATTTTTGAATTACATTTAAATACTGTTTCTTAAAATATCTAATTTGGAACTGTAGTGCATGGATGTTCTTTATATATATATATATATATATATATATATATATATATACGTCAAATTGGAAAAATTTTGTGACTCGTTTCATCTGTTAGGACTTCAGCTAACTGGGTTTGTTTACGATGAAGTCCTAACGGATGAAATGCGTCACAAAAGCTTTTTCCAATTCGTCATTAGCTCTTTTCTTTCAAAGCTGTTATTGACATATAAAACTTTATATATTGTTCCCCGCCACACACACACACGTATATATATATATATATATATATATATATATATATATATATATATATATATATATATATATATATGAGTCGGATCTGTCATAAAAATATAGCATTATAAGCAGTCACGCTAATCCATTAAAGTGAGATCGACCCTAATTAAGTGCCTTATTATTGAGATTGTTCGTTGCCGTTAGTTTAGTTCCGCAGATAACCAAAGGGATTGAAATTTGTTTAATGATTCGTATTAACTGTTCGCTTCGTCTGTTCTAAAATCTAAATCTAATTACATGGTGATGATCTTACGATGGTCACTTAGCCTTCTGGATTAGATATTTGTGGCATAGTTAATCGAGTAGGAAAGAGATTCGAGATCTTTTAAAAGCCTTCGCAAAAAGTTACTGGGAGTGTTGCCACGTGAGCTTTCGTTTCTCCTTTTTCTTTTTCTTCTTTTTTTTTTCGTTTTCTATGTGCCGTGTCCCTTCAGGACGTGGATGATCATGACTCTCCACAATTTGCTTTCCTTTGTAACACCTAATAAATTTTGTCGTTTTTGTTATCTATCCTAAACATTTCCCCGCCATCCACTTGATCAAGCTCGCTAGGCAGGTTTAAGATTTATATTCCTATGTCCCTCATGCCTTCAATATTTCCTGTGAGTAATAAATTTTCCAAGCCCTCTTTCCTCGTTATGTGCCCTAGAAATTTCAACTGCCTCTTCCTGATGTTAAGTATAAGTGTCCTTTTTGGTTCCATTTTCTCTAAAACTTCCTCATTGCTCACATGTTCAGTCCATGGTATCCTTAGCATCCTTCTGTAGAACCACATTTCTGTTGCTTCAAGTCTCTTCTTCGTCTGCGAGGAGATTGACCAGCATTCATTGCCATATAGGAAGACCGATATTATATAACAGTTCAGTACTCTCTTTTTTTATTTCTAAAGACTGATTATGAAAGGTTTTAATTTATTTTCTTTTTTTTACGACTTACCAACCTTTTTGTAGGTAATTTAAAGCGAAAAAGTTTGAATTATAAAAATTATTCTTTTACGAGTGAATTCTGTATTAACAATACTTTATATATAATAATGATTTTCTAGATAGAAGTTCTACGATTTAACCCATAGCTTGTGAGAAGATGTGGATTCATACCTTTCCCAAGTGTATTTCCGCGTAGGTGAATTTAACAAACCTGACTAGAATTCAATAGCGACTCTTCGAGTTCTTTAGTCGAACCGCTTTCTATTACACCACCCGCATATCATACTTCCATAGTGGTCAGCCATCTAAGTACTGACAAAATTCAGCGTAATATGATCGTAAGATCGATTCTGAAGAGAATTGAAAGATTTTCACAACTCCGTAAACCGTTCCGATGAAAATCAAATCAATAGAACAAAATTTAAAAAGAAAAATCAGATCAGGATTATAAAAAAACACTCTTAGGAGAAAATCTCAGATTCTTTCAATAAAGAATAAAAGAATTGGTTTTTATTAACTCCTTCCATGTTTTTTGAACAGGACAAGAATTTATCCCCTTTTTTCCTATTTAGAATATGGTTTACCGGTTCTTTCTTCCATGGCCATAATGATTTTTAACTGTCTTAACCTTTTGGTGATCTGACAGATCAATGCCACTTTTCATTATGAAAATAGCGGGTTTGTAGTTTTCTGGTTGCTGCTTCCGACTGGTAGTAAAGAGCCCGAACTCTTTAGTTTCGCTTAGAGCTGCTGTCGCATATCGGGGTATTGGTAGTGCCATGTCGGACATCATTAGATGTTCTGTATGTATTTCCGGTGGGCAACCCTGAGTCCACATTATGCTTTAGTCTTATCTACCTTCTGGCCTGTTTTTACTGCCATTGATGATAGATAGTGACAATTATTTTGGCCTATTTCTTAAAATAAATTTTCTTATGACATATACAATGAAAAGAAATACGTTTAAATCGGTAAACAAAAAACACCTACCCATCTCAACCTTTCTTTCTCCAATATTCTTGGTATTCGTCCTAATTTACGTAGTGTCGAATCTTTTCTCTTGAAACGGTCACCAGATGTCTTCGCACTTTGTGAAACTAATTTAAATTCTTCTATTGATACTAATGAATTCTTCTTTTCAGGCTATCTTCCTCCTTGGCGAAAAGATTCTAGCGTACATATGCGTGACCTGGGTGATTATATTCGGGAAAAATTCTCAATATGTATGGCCTGAGTGTTTATATTCGGGAAAATCTCGCAATTTCAAGGGAATTGTCTGTTGAGTGCCCCGATGATTCTTTCATGTGGTTTCGACTTTCGTTATTGCACTCTGTTAGCTATCTCTTTTTCCTTTATCGCTCTTCTTCTCAGGAAAATAATATATTAAGCAAAATGTATAATAATATAGAAATAGCTCCTTCTGTACATCCATCTCTTAATATTTTTGTGTTTGTCGATTTTAAGGCTCATCACGTCAAGTGGCGTCAACATACTAATGTTACTGATGTTGCTGGTATCCAGACTGAATTTTTCCCTTAATCAGTCTCAATCAAATTTCCCTACACATTTCCCTAATAAATCTGTTCAACATTATTCTTTACTTGATTTGTTCCTTACCACCTCTCCTAGCTCTTGTAGAGCAACACAACTCTGTCACCTTGGCAATTCGGATCACGCTGTAGTATCTATTGATATTTCTTTTGAGTTGTCTATTAGAAAGGAACCTCCTGTTCCCAAGACCTCTTTCTGTTATCAGCGTACTGATTGGGATTCATTTCGTGACTTTATTCGCGACGCCCCTTGGATTAATATTCTTAACCTTCCTATTGAGAATTGTGCCACTGAGATATCTCCATGGGTTGAAGCCGGCATTGGTATTTTTGTACCTTCTCGCAAATATCAGGTCGAACCACAATCTTTTTCTTGATTCACAACAGCCTGTTCAGTCGCTATAGCCCATAGGAATTGCTTTTTCCGTGTGTATCAACATGATAATTCCGATCATATCAGACGCCTATTTGTAAACGTGACCTCAAAGAGGTTAAGCCTTAGTTTGCTGATATAATAGGATACCGTTTAGCTTCTAATAAGTTTGGTTGACTTGACCATTGGCGGCTTTGTAGTAGTGTGTTAAATAAAAGTAAGTCTTCTGCCACTCCTTGATTCACTCAATTTGGTTTTAACATCTGAGAGAAAGCGGAATGTTTTGCTTATAAATTCTCTTCCAGTTCTACTCTTCATTCATCTGGAATACCTTTGTCTGATTTTCCTCTTAAAACTGAGTTTCTATTGAGTGATATGCATAAAACTCCGTCCATACTTTCTGCTATCATTTCTAAACTGCATCCGCACAAAGCACGTGGATTTAGTGTTATCTCTGAAATAGTCCTTAGGAAATGTGCCCCTAAACTGACTCTTGTTCTTTCTAAACTCTACAATAAATGCCTTTTTGCCTCTTGCTTCCTTGCATGTTAGAAATCTTCGGTTCTTTCAATCTTTAAGAATTCAGGCGAAACATCTGATCTCTCTAACTATTGGCCAATTAGCCTTCTACCCCTTTTTGGCAAAGTACTAGACCCTCTAATTAACTCTGAATTTTTCTAAGTATCTCACCTCGAAGGGTTTTCTTTCAGATAAGAAGTATGGCTTTCGCTTCTCTAGGTTAACTGCTGATGTGTTGACGATTATTGCTGAAAATGTTTATCAAGCTTTAGATAAAAATGGTAAAGCTCGGGCTGTTGCTTTGCATATCTCGAAGACATTTGACACGTTTTGACATACTGGTCTTTTTCACAGGTTGAAAGATAATGGGTTATCTGGACGACATTTTGAACTAATTCGGTCTTTCTTGTCAAAGCACGAAATGAAAGTTCTCTTGAATGGCCACTCTTCTGGATATTTTTTTACATAAATGTAGGTCTCCCCCAGAGCTCTATCTTTGGACCTACATTGTTTCTAATTTTCATAAAGGACCTTCCTGAAGTAATCAGTTCTCAACTCGGTATCTATGGAGATGACACAACTATTTAATACTGTCTCAATAATAAGTCTAATCGGTTCGATAATCTCAAATTATTATCTGATCTGAAAAATTACATACAATCTGTTGTTAAATAGAACAAGGAGTGGCTTTTTTTTCATTTTAACGCCTCAAAAACGAAACTACTCACTTTTAATCATTTGAAAGAACCCGTTTTAAATTCCATCAGTATGGCTGATGCTAACCTTCAGGAGAGTGACTCACTGCGTGTTCTCAGACTAACGTTTTCAGATGTCATAAAGTGGAAAGATTATATTGACTCAATTGTTGAGGCTGCCCCTAAATTATTTCACTATGTTGTGCGAGACCATTTTTCATATTTATAAGTCTACCACTCATCCTTGCTTTTAATAATCCTGCTACATATGGTCTGGTGCTTCTGCTATATATTTAGAGATTCTTGATAAAATCCAAAGAAGAATCTGCAATGATATTTGTCCCATTGGCAGCAAGGTTTCATCAACTCACAATAGAATTGGTTAGATGTAACCGTATATTCTATGCTAACAGTTTCTTTTCTCGGACTTCTACCTTGTGGAACTCTCTCTCTCTCTCTCTCTTTCTCTTTCTCTCTCTCTCTCTTTCTCTCTCTATCGTTCTCTCTCTCTCTCTCTCGGCTTCTGACAATCTTCAAAAATTTAAATGCAATATCAGTCGTTATCTTCTGTATTCTTGATTACTTGTCTTCTATTGTTCTTATTACTCAATACTGATCCTCTTTTTTCTTATTCTTTCATATTCATATCTCTCTGAATCTATCACTTCGTTCCGCAATTCGTCTTTAGGTACACATACGTAAAAACACAAATATATGTGTAAATATTTAGAGATAAAGTCCAAAGAAGGATCTACAATGTTTTCTGGGGGGTGTATTTACTCAACCCAAACGCTGGGTTTGGACACAATGTCGGTTTAATGTGGGGAGCCCGAGCGCGTACACCCGGGCTAGGAACAAAGATTGACCGAGCCCCCGCAACTGTCGGTTGCGCTAGCCTTGGTACGAGCACCGATCGCTCTCTCTAGTTCAATGAGAGGGCGCAGCCTCGGACAGCTGTTCCCCAGAGCTGGGCACCTCTCAGTTTAATTTTCTTCAGTTGCGACTCTGTTCTTTGACGGAGCCGTCCCTGAGCGCACTCTGTCCAAAGCCAGAGACGCAACTGAGAGATGAAAAATAAACGTGTTACAAACTGTTATTGGTCCTGACCTATCATCTCAGCTTCAGTCACTTTCCCACCGCCGTAACGTACTTTCCGTGTGCGTTTTCAATAAATAAATTTAAGGTAATTGTTCTGATGAACTTTCCACTATGGTACCTAGACTTCGTGAATTTAAACGCAGTATTAGATTGAGAGCAAGGTCTCATCATTTTTCAGTTGAAATCGTTAGATGTAACCGTAAGTTCTATGCTAACAGTTTCTTCTATCGCACTTCTCGTTTGTGGAAATCTCTTCTGGCTTCTTACTTCCCAGGCAACTTTGATATTTAATTTAAATGCAATGTCAATCATTCTTCTTCTTAATTCTTTTCTTTTATTGCCCTCTTTCCTTAATAGTAGGTTTTTTCTTGTATTGTCTAACACTCAGTAAGCTTTACAACCTAGCGGCTTTATTGCCTTATTTAGGATGAAATGATTAAAAAGAGGACTGTGCAGTCATTCCAAAATTGCCCTTGTAAAATGAGTAAAAATCTAACTCGTAAATATCTCGTTCGTTTTTTTCCAATGTTATTAATACGCAAAATAATTTTCTAGAAATGTTTTATGTTTTTTCGTAGTTCCATCCTTCTTCTACAACTTGTGTTTATTTTTATGAAGGACAATATAGTATTGACTGATTTGTTAATAACAAGATTAAAAAAAAGAAAAAACCGAACGAATTTATCAGTCAGTCCAAAATACATATCGTATGATATAATCTATTTCAGTCTGTTCATCTATCTATCTATCTATCTATCTATCTATCTATCTGTCCGTCTATCTCAGTCTGTACAAATCTATCGATTTGTTTAGATGGAGATAAAGTTTGTTAGATTGTTAGATTTTGCTTTTTTTTGTTGTTGTTGTTCAGAATACCAGATGCGTTCAAGGAAAAATAAAATAGATATTTTTCAGAAACAGTATTTAAATGTAATTCAAAAATTGCTGATTAGCTCTTGAAAATACTTTTCAATTGAGCACTGTTGAGTGATAAGCTAATTCTATAAACAACAGCATACCTGCACTAATGCAAAGCTCTTCAGTAAAATGAATGGAGCACTTTGGCTGAATGGCATTTGCTTACATTTGTAAAAACAATATGCTAGATTTAGTTGTGTAACTCTACCGAGTGAAGATAGCTCTGGCTGACACCAAATTAGTTGTGTTTCAATCCTGGCTTGAGGCATTCGGAAATCTAGTCGCACTGAGGAGCTGTGATACAGCGAAACAGTACTGTCTGTGAATGACATATATATATATATATTATATATATACATATACATATATATATATATATATATATATATATATATATATACATATATATATATATATATATATATATACATATATATATATATATATATATATATATATATAACCACGCACACACACATATATGTGTGTGTAGGTGTGCGTATGCGCGGTATTTAGTGAATAGTGCTCAATATCTATGATAGCGCTAATATATGGGGTTGCATGTCTGTCTGAAAAACGCGACAGCGTGAAACCCTGAGTTACAAACTACTATTTATTCAACTGCATATATATATATATATACTGTCTTGGTAGTTTTCCACACAATTTAAGACATATATTCATAAAGCATATATCGTCAGGCCATATTGCGTTTAGTGTTAAACAAACCGTCACATATATGTCCACATATATGTATATATATATCTCTCACTCTCTCTCTCTCTCTCCACAGCCCTATCAATTCCCCTTAATGTGATTCTCTCTTTTTCTCTCCCTCACTTTCTCTCTTTTTCTCCCTCTCTCTCTCTCTCTCTCTCTCTCTCTTGTTTTTTCTCTCACCCTCATTCTCTCTCATTCTTAATTTTTCACTCTCTCACACACACTTGTTCTTTCTCTTTCATTCTTTCTCTCTCCCCACTCTCTCTGAAATCTCTCTTAATTTCATCTTCTTTCTCTTAATTTTCATTCACATTCTCTTTTCTTCCTCTATCTCTCTCTCTGTCTCTCTCTCTGTCTCTGTCTCTCTCTCTCTTTCTCGGTCTCTCTCTTCCCAATCTTCAGTATCTCTCTTAATTTTATTTTCTCCCCTTTCCCTCACTCTCTCTCACTCTCTCTTTCTCGCTGTCTCACTCTCTCTCTCTCTCTCGCTATCTCTCTCTGTCTCTCTCTCACTCGGCCCTTCTCTCTCTCTCTCTCTTTCTCTCTCTCTCTCTCGATCTCTTTCTCGGTCTCTCTCTTCCCAATCTTCAGTATCTCTCTTAATTTAATTTTCTCCTCTTTCCCTCACTCTCTTTTTCTCGCGCTCTCTCTCACTCTCTCTTCCTCGCTGTCTCACTCTCTCTCTCTCGCTATCTCTCTCTGTCTCTCTCTCTCTCAGTCGGCCCTTCTCTCTCTCTCTCTCTCTCGATCTCTTTCTCGTTCTCTCTCTTCCCAATCTTCAGTATCTCTCTTAATTTGATTTTCTCCTCTTTCCCTCACTCTCTTTTTCTCGCGCTCTCTCTCACTCTCTCTTCCTCGCTGTCTCACTCTCTCTCTCTCGCTATCTCTCTCTGTCTGTCTCTCTCTCTCAGTCGGCCCTTCTCTCTCTCTCTCTCTCGATCTCTTTCTCGTTCTCTCTCTTCCCAATCTTCAGTATCTCTCTTAATTTGATTTTCTCCTCTTTCCCTCACTCTCTTTTTCTCGCGATATCTCTCAATCTCTCTTTCTCGCTGTCTCACTCTCTCTCTCTCCCTCTCTCGCTATCTCTCTCTGTCTCTCTCTCATTCTGCCCTTCTCTCTGTCTCTCACTGTCTCTCACTGTCTCTCTCTGTCTCTGTCTCTGTCTCTGTCTGTCTGTCTCTCTCTCTCTCTCTATCTCTCTCTCTAGCTCGCTCGCTCTCCCCACTCTTAATTTGATTTAATTTTCTGGGCGTGGGTGGGAACTGTAGAGAAATACAAATTTGAAATAATGACATTTCTCAAACGTAAGCAAGCATCCAATTAACATAAGAGGACAAGTAAACAAATTTTCTTCTTCTTAAATGAAATCTTCAACAGCATCAATTATTTCGAAATAATAATGAACGTGGGCGGAATAATTATTATAATTATTATTAATATTATTAAGTGAAGAGATAAAAAAAGCCGAGACTGGACTGTATTAGCACTGGTAACAATGGCATTAAAGACAGCACTGTAGTAGGAGCGGGGGTGGTTAAGTGAATAGTATTGTTTTCACCAAGCATTTATGACTGCTATTTTTATTTTATTACTAATTCTACTTAATCCTATTTTTGTTGCTTTTTTATTTACAAAGTAACGATAGCGAAAATGATTTAAACATTTCAAAATAAATGACTCTCTTGTTGCTAGAGAGCAAAATAAAGATGGCGTACCAAATGAGTGAAGAATGGGTTGGTAGAATAATTTTCGACGCTTCCTTAGCCGAAACTGTTAGGTCGACGTCCATGAAGAGAATGTTATAAAGTGTGAGATATGCGTTCAAGGCATCTTATTAATTTTCAATTTAGTGGCGTTTGCCATGTTGGTGGGAGAATATATGGACTAAAAGTATTCTGATTAAAAGGAACAATAATAAATTTTAAAAAAAGAAGAAAAATTATAGTAATGAAAATGATTCATTTGTTACAGTTAGTATTATCGCTGCTATTAAATGAAGTGAACGTATTGGCAATGGTAACTGTTGACAACTACGCGCTGCTGGCGAATCTTATGTGTGTTGTTCTTGTCCTAAGTATTATCGTTCATTACCAACCATCGTCTGATTATTCTATTCAGTAGCCTTCCTTAGGTTACAATATATATATATATATATATATATATATTTTAGAATTGGACATAGCCCGACAATTTATTTAAAGAACGTTAAACATAATATAAATGTCTTTAAATATATATATATATATATATATATATATATATATATATATATATATATATATATATATATATATGTTATAGCATACCTACTGACAATAATGGGTATGTCCCCATACACATAAATAATAAATACTGTATGTTGGTCTGCAATTGGAGATTCGTCTCCAGATGTGCTGGTCAGGCAGAGAGGATCCCCAGATGAGGCTATGTCGAAGGGCGGTGTCTCATCTCGAGAAACAGCTACACGACCCCGTTTTATACGGGGTATAAGGGAATTTTTGGCGGGCTCGGATACCCCACATTCAATTCGACCTCCTGCCACATCTGATCGCGTGGGTGGGTTGGTAGATATCCTGCAGTTGGAGATCCATTGTGGAATTCTACTAATCCTCGAAAGTTTCAGCACTTTCCTTATTATTATTATTATTATTATTATTATTATTATTATTATTATTATTACTGATTTCTGTTGTATAAACATTTCCTTCCGGGTCCCAACCAGAGACCTAAAGTCAGAAATGGCTTCATGACATTTTACACTGATCATTTTTTGTAAAGAAAATACAATAAAAAAGATCATACCTATTTTACATAGGTAAAGCTCTTCGTAACGTGTGATCTGAACTTGTGAGTACAGTATTTTGTGTTTCTTTAAGGCGTGGACTACCAGGGGCCCCTTCAATGAATCTATCGGAACATTTTCAAATCAAGCCGATCTCTGCAACTACTACTGAAATTTTGAATGTCCTCATGCGCCACATTTTTGAGATTTCTACTTCATCATCCTTGTATTTTGATAGTTTTTTGAAGATCTTTAAAGACAACTTTCAATCTGCAGGGACTGCCATATCAATAAAAAAAACACATTCTGTTTTTGAAGTCTTTGCTCACGATATCCCGACGAACGGCTTTGATTGTTCTGTCTGTGTGTATTTTAATGCCCCATGAAATTGTTACAGGTCCTATGTCTGTAACCAGGTCTGGGTGGTGTTCACAACAGTTCCTTGCAGTTTCCGTCCTGTAAAATTTGCATATTTTCCAGCGCAGATATTGGCCCCTCTATCATACCGAGATTTATATTCATGCGACCTTATAACACGATGGTCAGTTATTTCTGGATATTTATAATAAAATCTGCATTTAGGGTTAACACAATTTTTCAATATGTGTGCTTGGTAATTTCTAGTTAGCAAGCATTGGTCCGGTACAGCAAGAATTGAACCATCGGTTTCAGCTGTTAACCCAGCACTACGTAACCACTGATGGATACGGGGTTTTTCGACATCAGCTTGTTTTGTATGGACAGAGTATTAACTATAAAGAAGCGTATCTTTCCATCATTTTTGCTTTTGGTACATTGCTTTTGCATTTACTTTCTTTTTTAGGTTCTTTTTCCCTACAGCAGGTGTATTAAGGTTTATTTGCAATTCTACACCCACTTGAAATTCTTTTTTGAATTTGTTAGCTTACTTTACTACTGAATAAAGTTTCTTATTTCTTTCATGTTCTTTGACACAGATCATCATCTATTTTTTCCAGGTGTTGTGGTTTTGTAAGACTGTTCTAGTTGAACTAATCCACTGCCTCCTTCAGATCTAGATACATACAGACGATGAATGGTGCCAAGAGTGTGGCACACTATCAAAGGATTATTATTATTATTATTATTATTATTATTATTATTAGGACGATGTATACGGTGGCAAGTGAGAAACTTTCTCATTCTGACATCCATTCTCTTAATATGGTCCAATTAAGGATGTTGAAACTGTATTGCACCACAGGGACAGCCTAAGTGTTTATGGCTGATATTCTGTTTTATGAATTCAACTCGGCATTTAACAGCAGACGCACACGCTTATACTATTCTTTTCTTACTTTCTCCATCATTTGCTCTATTCCATCTCCTTCGCTGACTTCTAGATATTTATAGGCTTCTTGTCACAGTTCCTTAAAAATTGTGACAAAATCGAAATATATTGAGTGTGTTTCTGTCATTATAACTTTCTTGAATGTTACTTTTGCACATTTATCTAATCTGGAATCTTTACTGATGTTATCACTGAAACATTCTACAGTATTGAGGGTACCCTGCAATTCAATGTTGTTATTTTGGCAAAGAGTTTGATATCACCCATGTAGAATAGGTGATTAAACACTTTCTTTTTTACCTTGTATCCACTGTTATTAATGTTTAGTTCATGAGACATTGTACATTTATCTAATCTGAAATCCTTACTGATGTCATCACTGAAACATTCTACAGTATTGAGGGTACCCTGCAACTCATTGTTGTCTTTTGGCAAAGATTTTGAGATCACCTATATGTAGAATAGGTGATTAAACACTTTCTTTTTTACCTTGTATCCACTGTTATTACTGTTTAGTTTATGCGAAAGAGTCTTAAGGATAAACAGAACAGAAGCGGCGACAGGGAGTCTCCTTGAAAAATTCGCATCGGATATTCAAACAACTGAAGGTGGCTGTACCTTCGGTGGGATTTAGGTTTAATGTGGTTTTCCAGTTTCATGCTATATTTAACGAAATCTACTATGAACGAGGAGACTTTTTTGCAAAGTTTTAAGGCTCCTAGAGTGTGGCACACTATCAAAGATTATTATTATTATTATTATTATTATTATTATTATTATTATTATTATTATTATTAAAAGAAGAAGATATTGACAAAGTTTCAGCGCCCTTCATATTTCATATGCTGTAACTAATTTAAGTTTACTGGAAAAGATGCCAGTAAATTGGTAATCAATGTTTTTGAGCAACAGGCTTGATGGAACATATACGAATATGCTGAAGGCTCTAATTGATGTTTCATGGAAATAACACATAACTAACAAAGAACTCTACGGAAAATTACATAAAGTTATGGAATCACTATAGGTTAGAAGACTACAAAGAGCTAACAAACAAAAATGCTTTTGCCGGAGCCTAAACGCAGAAAACGGAAGAGAGGGTTGGTTTGGTTTATTTTGTTTTATGGCATATTAGCCTCAATGGGTTATTTAATTCCAACAAGATTTTTAGGATCGGTTCGTGTAGAAGAGGGTCTTTGACGAGAGTCAAATGTATTGTTGGTAATATTTTTTTTTACAAAAATGTATTGCTGATATTTTTACTATAAAAATCTATTTTTCTACATTCGTGGTTTGAGTCTAGTTTGATGGGGGTAATTATTTGCCCATAGCTGTGACCCTAATAGGTGCTACCACCTCCGATCAGAGTGGATCTGGGAACAACAGCAATTAAGAGGTGGTCTCTCGCTCCTCAAAACCTCCCGATCAGAGGCTTTGTTGCTGGATGCAGGTTATCATCATTCCCAGGATGAGCGCGCAAGTGCGAGGGAGCTCGACTAAAATACATGACGATCAGCTGAAACGATGTTAGTTTGTGGGGAGAAGAACTCACAAAGACCATGGGAAACAGAAAAGAACGGAAGATGCTGGTGTTCTTTGGCCAAAGAAGAAAGTAAAGAAGAAAGAAAATAGACACGTTATGCACTTTTGTAAATGCATTTACATTGAAGTCAGATCAGCTACAGTCAACCAGAGTTTAAAACTATTTACTCACTTACCAAATAGGTGGATATAGATCCGACAGTATGAGGAAAAATATGGGAAAACAAAAAGTCCGAATATGCAAGTTTACTGTTTTTAATGTTGTTTCAATGTCGACGTCAGACGTTTCGGTCTAGTAGACCTTCTTCAGGACATAGTTATTAAAACATAATTAAAATTAGACGATATTCAAGTCAACATGAAAAGACGATAGACATAAGAATAATCAAAACAAAATTACTGAATTTTAAGATCAGCGTTCCGTTTTTAAATGCGATCACGTCGGTGTCACGTGGGCGATGTTGTGAAAACGTATTCCTAAAATAGAGTTTATTACCATTAATGAAAGAGAAGAATTTTACTAGAAACTAAAGTTTGTAAGTACGTTTGTCCAGCATTAATCTTGCCAGAAAAGGGGAAATATTAAAGAAGCCGGGTCTAGTATTCACCGTGCGCGAGATAGATATTATGCCTGCCTCATAAATCCGTCTAAGATTTTTATTATGAATATATTTTAAAATCCTCACAGAATCAAAGTCGAAATTATGATCAGATTTAGTTATGTGTACAAATAAAGGATTGTTTAAATTACCGGGGTGAATATCTCGTTTATGTTCGAAAACACGAGATTTTACGGACCTACATGTTTCGCCCACATCTTTTAAATCACAGTTGTTGCATGAGATTTGGTAGATGCAAGCATTTGATGTAATATGTTTGTTGCTGGTGTTATTTAATAAACTGCGACTAGTTCTAGTAGGTAATATAGTAGTTTTAATTTTTAGCGCATTTAAATTATTGGAGATACGTTCGGTCAAAGGGTTATTCGGTAGAAAGATGCGAGCGAAAGAATTATCCGGGGAAGCTGAAAGTGTGCCTTTCACTGACGTAATTGTAGTAGTAGTATAGTGAATATAGTCTAATTTTAATTATGTTTTAATAACTATGTCCTGAAGAAGGTCTACTAGACCGAAACGTCTGTCGTCGGCATTGAAACAACATTAAAAACAGTAAACTTGCATATTCGGATTTTTTGTTTTTTCATATTTTTCCTCATACTGTCGGATCTATATCCACATATTTGCTTACATATATATATATATATATATATATATATATATATATATATGATGAGTCACAAATATAGGACGAAACGGCCGTCCATTGCTTTCTGCATTCTGTTGAGGTTTCAGACTCCTTGGTATTACTTAATTATAATTTTCAAATCCTCCTTATAATTTCTATCATTTATATATATATATATATATATATATATATATATATATATATATATATATATATATATATATATATACATGGCTATTTTTGTAGTGATTTTATAACATATTTATATTATAATTTTCAAATAGATTATTATGTTTGCTCTACACTGTGTTGAGCACTCTTTTAAGAATAGTATTTGTTGGTTATTGGGATTTATTCATTATACACCAATCCTATACTTGAAAGTTGAGCTAAATTCAAAGGATAAGCGATCTAAAATCCGAAGAAGAAGCTTTGAAAGCTCTTTGAATTTAGCACTAAGTACTGTCAAGCATCCGTTCAATATAATGTTCTGGGGATGATTTTCTTTTCATGGAACTGGTTTCTTAAAACCTGTTGAAAAGACCCTCAGGAGCGAGCAGTACAAGATAATTTTAGAGTCTTGCCTGCTCCCTTCTGCTGAAAGGGTGCAAATCGACCCCACCAAGCCCATTTTTATGCAGGATAATGCTCCCTGTCACAAATCAAAATTGATGAAGGAATACTTTGATGAGGAGCAGGTGAGTGTTATGACATGACCGCCCCAATCTTCTGACCTCAACCTCGTAGAAAACTTATGGAACATTATAAAGTACAGGTCCTCGAGAAAGCAGTTGAGCAACAAAGAGGATTTGATTGTGAATTTCATATCCGAATGGAATTCAATGCTTGGCGATGAGATTTGCCAGAACCTAATCAAGTCAATGCCAAAAAGGGTTGAAAAGGTTATTCAAAATAAAGGAGGACCCATATATTATTAAATATTTCGAACTATATTACCTATTATAAATAAATTATACCTCTATTATTCTTTATTTAAAGCTGTTCGGTTATGTATCTATTGATTACTAGATGCAGGAAATAAGTGAGTCACTTTTTTTGCACAGGGTTTTTCCCTAAATATCATTTATATCCAAAATTATAATTATCAGTAGAATACCTTAGGGTGAGTAAACTTTTTTACTAGGTGGTCGGGAAGGGGTCTTTATATTAGTCAGATTAAAAATTAGTTTGACCCCAAAAACAATAGGCGAAAAAAACTTTACGTAAAAAAAAATCAGGTGAGTCACTTTTATCGAACAGCACTATATATATATATATATATATATATATATATATATATATATATATATATATATATTACAAAATCCGTAAGTGTAAGGATTAATCCAAGACGGTTTTTTAATATATGTTTTATAATATTAGTCGGCCTGATAAGTTTATATAATTTTAGTCGGTCGGATGAAGCAGGTATAGATATGCATATCTGCTGAAATAAATTTATGAGCGATTTATATGATTTTTAAGTTTTTTTCCTTACTACATATATATATATATATATATATATATATATGTGTGTGTGTGTGTGTGTGTGTGTGTGTGTGTGTGTGTGTGTGTTTTAATCACTGATTTGATTGATTTGCTTTTTAGATAATAATTCTTTAGTGATACAAGTCCGACTAATTAATCCATAGGTGGGGTTGGGGAGAAAAAGTTGATTCCTACCTTTTCCAAGGGTATTTGAGCGTAAGTGAATATAACGAATCCAACTGAAGGCGAAACTAGGCTCTCCGATTTCCACTTCAGCGTCGTTATCCATTGCGCCACCCACACACCCAAGTTTACAGCACCTGCTATTCCCAAGCGGTCAGCCACCTTGGTACTGGACAGACTTGATGCTGTTTAAATTCGGTGATACGACCGCTGTTTCAATGTGTAATGGCAGTAAGCTAAATGTTAATCACACCGGAAGAAGATGAGAAAGCCAACCGACCGAAATTTGATAGAAACAATAAAGACGCCAGTGACTGTCTAAATCGGTCAACAGAGTTATTCAAAATAATTTATCTTTTAAATCAGCTTACAAGGAATCCACAAGAAAGATTAAGGTCTAGACCGGAAATAGGCGACAGTCAAATTTTATAGTTAGAATTTTATTTATTATTATCGATTTTATTTTTAACTTTATTTATTTATTTTTAGTGGTGGTGATGGTGGTGGGAGTGATATCGTCTGCTGGATAACAAAATTTCCATTTTTTTTTAATTTCCTACAAAGGCATTATTAACATATTTTAGATTTTTTAAAAATTAATAATATTTTTTTTTTTTAAATAGTAAAATCAATCTTGCGCTTTGTCAGTCGTTGCGAAGGAACGAAAATAACAAGTTTCGAAGCAAATGTTTTCCAAGAAAAATTGAATTCAGTTTTAATGATGAAATATTTTACATTTTAAAAAAAAGAAAAGAAAAGAAAAGCGAAACGGACGCTGCTCTCTCAGAAGCCATTGTAATATCCCCAATGGAATTCGCACTCAGTCACACTGAAGACATAAATTCACATCAATATCAAGGCTTACTCAGAATAAAATGAATAAATCAAACGAGGATAAAAATTCTGCAATTAATTCATAGTTCAGAATAGACATGAAAGACATTTTACGGATTAATCTGTAAGGCAGGCGAAAGTTAATGAAGCAAAAATATGCTTATAATTAAGAAAAAGGATTTGTAATTTAGAGTGAAACTGAGAAAACGTCACAACGCAACTTTCTTTGTACGAGCGAAAACTTTACAATGAATAAATTATCATACTGTTCAGAAATTACGCAGCTTTTTAGACATTAACTTTAAAATGACATATTTCAGTTTAGATTTGATTGACTGACTTGTTTTTACGGTTTATCAACCTTTTACTCATTATTAAAGTAAGAAAATATCTTTAGTGTGTAGGATTTTATTTTTTTTTATTTAGATAATAATGACTTACTGATACAACCCATAGGTGGGAGGGAGAAGAGATAGATCCATAGATTCCTCAAGGATGTTTGTGCGTAAGTGAATATAACGAACTCGACTGGAATTGGATCTCGGCTCTCCGATTTTCAATTCCGAGCCGTTATTCATTACACCGCCAGTACATCTAAGCTTACAGCAACACTTGTATCCACAAGCGGTCACCCATCTAGTTACTGACCAGGCTCGGTATTGGTTAACTTCGGTTATCGCACGAGAACCGGTGTTTCAATATGATATGGCCGTAAGCCATCTACGTTTAGAATAGATTTTACTGAACGAAATAAAACCTTTAGAATCCACGAATTTTTGCCAACAATGTCTTAACCGTTTGTAGAGTGGCCGAGTTTAAAGTAATGGCAAAATTCAAAGGTCTTTAAATTGACAAAAAAAATGCATTTTATATTAAAAATTATTAATTGGATAGAAAATTTAAAAAAAACTTTGTCAATGATACATACCTTGCATGAGATTTATTCTTAAAGATCTTGAAACAAATAAAAACTATAAAACGTATATTGATTTTTGTCAAAGCTAATAATAACAGACCAGATCTTTCTTCTGGTCAACAAGAACGCAGTCTCCTTCCGTCTTTACATTTCTTATTACTTTAACTAACTCTGACTGTCCCTGACTACGATTTCCCCTACACGATTTTGCATACTAGGAGATAGCAGATTTGATAACATTTTTAACCATGTTGCAATGTAGTAACACTCACGAAAGTGCACTGTCTGTATCTGTTTAGATCGTGGCACATGCGACAAGATTTCAATGTGATGAACGTTTCTAGTGTAAGCAGGTTTTACGCAATGCAGACACGCATCTGCTATTTATGTCCTATTAAAGCAGGAGCTCGCAACGATAGGTTTACATATAGTCCGGTTCACACTCCTCTCCAGTCTTTTGAACAGGTTCATCCCTTGTTTCCTGTTTAGGATTGGGTTTCAAGTTCCATGTAAAGTCTACTACAACTCTATACTTCTAACTCTGAAATGTTATTTGCTCTTTAAATCTAGAATTCGCTTTTTCTTGTTATCTTGCACTTTATTACGCTGATATAATCCCACACAGTAACCCTCTACTTTGAGTGGCCATTGGGCCTTGTTTTGGATGAAGAATAAAATATATGCCCCACACTAATCGGAAATATTTTATCAGTATTCCGACCGCCTGAAAATGTAACATCACATTTGAAGATGAAGAAGTCTAAATTAAAATCTTTGAATGACGTACGTTATTACGGGTGAAAGAAAATGACCTTAACAAATTAAGCTTTTCACGCGAACAAATGAGACTATATATCGAGCAATCAGATTTTAAAATTGTAAAGAGTAAAATGGATCACAAAATTCAATGACATTTTTGCCCCTGCTTTTCTTTCAAGATTTTGTCAAACTTTCTTGCTTACGACATTGGGTCCAAACGATTCTGATGTTTTGCTATCATTGACAAAAGATAACTGAATCCAGATTAATATAAGTATATTGTTGCAAATGGAATGAGAGGAGACAGAGTGCTTTTCCATCAAGTCTCGGAAACGTATACAGTGCCGCGCTAAAAAAAATCCTCCAAAGTCTTGCTCAGAAAATTGAATCTGAAAATCTTGGTCTGTCCATAAATTAATATCTCACTTTAATTAATCATCTGACATATTCTCTAAATTGTAGGAATATGAATTTATGAATCAATCTTCTGAATATTTCATGTCCCCCGTGGCAAAATGTCCATAAAACGATTCTAACATTATGGCCAAATTGAGTTCCAATTTCTTTAAGAATACTAGGAGTTGTGGATTCAGCATTATCAACATTGGCATTTGTCTTAAGAAACGTTTATCAATATGAACAGAATAGGACATTTACATCCATTAATAGACGTAATAAACACTGTCTAAAATAAAAATGGGCTTCAATTTCAAGCATGCGTATCCATAAAAAAATTTGACATAAAAGAAATAACAAATTGAAAATAAACCCATAAATTATTTAGGGATAGATAGATAGATAGATAGATAGATAGATAGATAGATAGATAGATAGATCTGAATAGAATGACATAGATAAAAAGATCTGAATAGGATGAGATAGATAGATAGATAGATAGATAGATAGATAGATAGATAGATAGATAGATAGATAGATAGATATGAACACACTGAGATAGATAGATAGATAGATAGATAGATAGATAGATCTGAATAGAATAACATAGATAAATAGATCTGAATAGGATGAGATAGATAGATAGATAGATAGATAGATAGATAGATAGATAGATAGATAGATAGATAGATCTGAATAGAATGACATAGATAAAAAGATCTGAATAGGATGAGATAGATAGATAGATAGATAGATAGATAGATAGATAGATAGATAGATAGATAGATAGATAGATAGATAGATAGATCTGAATAGAATGACATAGATAAAAAGATCTGAATAGGATGAGATAGATAGATAGATAGATAGATAGATAGATAGATAGATAGATAGATAGATAGATATGAACACACTGAGATAGATAGATAGATAGATAGATAGATAGATAGATAGATAGATAGATAGATAGATAGATAGATAGATAGATTTCATGGAAAATAAATGAGAACCATAAAGAAAAAACAACCCTTAATAACATCAACTACGAACACGACAGTAATGTATTGGCTGTGTTCGGAAATTAAAGACATACGTACGTAGTCACCTACAATCCATTTTTAATGGTACAATGCAAATCTTTAATAATGACTAATAGATTCTCGGAAAAACGCTGGAAACGAACAACCATTTGGATATTATCTTCACATATGTCTCCAAAAGAAATCTCTTGTCTTCACACATATAAAATACAATAGAAAAACATGTCATATCTTTAAAGTAATATGTAGTAGAAAGGGATATATCAACCCTTCTTGGACTATTTCATGTCGAACTATGTTTTTTTATTATTATTATTATTATTATTATTATTATTATTATTATTATTATTATTATTATTATTATTATTATTATACTAGAATCCATAGGCACATATTGGCCTTGCTTACATTCGTGTCCCTAATGATTTTAGATGCACTCTTGTAAGAAGCTCTTAATACTTTACACATGGTGTACTCGTCGTGTTCGAAGCTCTGCCAGGAGGGTAAGCTTAATATAGATTGCTCGAAGTTGAATTTGTAAAAAGTTAAAGTAAGATTAAAAAACAATTAAAGAAATTTAAATATGGCAGTGAAGACCACAATGAACTTAAAAGTTATGATATAAACATATCACCGAACCTGTTTCATGCCTTTTGAGTTCGCCATACCGGCCATAACATTTTTAAAACAATGTAAAATGGTTCGAGCCTCTTATTCAAAATCAGTTGCTGTCGATTAAACTCAAAAGTAAACGATTCAAGTTTAACTTACGCCTAATCATCCCCACTGTAAAATAAGATATCAGATATAAAAACAAAGATCAAGTATTTTTTATATAATTATTTTTCCCATAGCAACGCTCTAGTGTTACTAAGACACAAGGGTTTACTGAGAGTGGAAGAGAATGAGAAGAGTCTAGTGAGGAGAAAGGACAGCAAATGAACACGAAGACAGAAGAGGATTGCCGTTGCATTTCAGTTTTTGAGGATTGGAGGTATGTGTAGTGTGTGAATTTGCGTACGTACGTATGTGTTTGCGTGGGTGTGTGCGTATTGTTCATGGGTTTCCCAAAGAGAACGCGTGTTCTCCGCAAGAGTTTACATTTTGATGAAAACGCGGATAAGATCAGAAGTGAGTGATTAAAAAAATTATCGCAGAGTATTTATAGTCCTGAAGGAGCTGTGTCGAAAGTTAGAAGGAGGTAACTCGACACGAGAAACATGAAGAAGTTTCCAGTGTTGATAAGTACGAGGAAAGAAACTATTTTGAATTTTGAATTGAACTTACGGTTACACCTAGCTATTTCAACAGTAAAACGATGAGACCTATTTGCCAATCTAGTAATACGTTTAAGTTCATGCGGTCGAAGTACCAAGCGGGGAGAAAACATTAAGATAATTGCCATGAAAATATTTAGAGAAAAGACAAAGGGAATTCACATCACGGGGGTGGGAAAGTGACTGAAATTTAGATGCCAGATCAAGACTGATAATATTACAGACCCTTCTTTGGATTGTGTCGAGAAAGTTTGTCTGGTACCACACAGTGAAACCAATTTCCTAGATCTAATATAAATCATCTCACTTCAATTCAGTAGAAAACGTGAAACCTAGAAGGCGCAATGAATTGCTCTCCTGGAGGTTAGCATCAGCCATGTGGATGGAAGTAAAATGCTTCTCTTTGATCATTAAAAGAAAACCGTTTTGTTTTGTTTTGCTTTGCTTTCTTATACGTTCCTGACAAAAAAAACGGTATTGATAAAGTTTATTTGCAAGAATAATTTTATATTTACAACTTTCTAAAAACTAATACAATTAAGACGAATGCTATGCAATATTTATCATTTACCAATTTATAAAAAAATAAATATAGAATCAGGTCAATACTATTACATTTTCAAATGGTGTTTGTATTAAATTTCAAATTAAGAAAAACATTACAATTGCAATAGAGCAATATTATTTCATAGTTTCAAGAAGGGGGGCGAATAATTTCCATACGAGTGGATTATTTCGGGAGGGAGAGAATAAATCCCATACGGGTGGATTATTTCGGGAGGGAGGGAATAATTTCCATACGAGTGGATTATTTCGGGAGGGAGCAAATAATTTCCTTACGAGTGGATTATTTCGGGAGGGAGCGATTAATTTCCATACGAGTGGATTATTTTGGGAGGGAGCGAATAATTTCCATACGAGTGGATTATTTCGGGAGGGAGCGATTAATTCCCATACGAGTGGATTATTTCGGGAGGGAGCGAATAATTCCCATACGAGTGGATTATTTCGGGAGGGAGCGATTAATTCCCATACGAGTGGATTATTTCGGGAGGGAGAGAATAATTACCATACGAGTGGATTATTTCGGGAGGGAGCGAATAATTCCCATACGAGTGGATTATTTCGGGAGGGAGCGAATAATTCCCATACGAGTGGATTATTTCTGGAGGGAGCTAATAATTCCCATACGAGTGGATTATTTCGGGAGGGAGTGATTAATTTCCATACGAGTGGATTATTTCGGGAGGGAGCGAATAATTTCCATAAGTGTTAGGGCGAATAATGTTCGATCACCAATTTTTAGAAAAATCTGTAATTATGAATAGATGGAAATTTCACGAAATATTCAAAACGGAATAAACTATTTATGGTAAATTCAGTAAGTATTTGCAAATATTCGCATTTCCTCAGAAAACATGCAAATATTCAGTAGGGTTAAATAATTCTTTCCCACATCTGAATATATATATATATATATATATATATATATATATGAACTTTATTTCAATCCTTAATAAGCTTCCGATTCTTAGCTATGATTAATTAATGATGAACCTGTTATTTTTGTTTATGATCGATTTCACCACGATTCTTCTATTAAGCTTTCTTTTTGCTCAAAGTACAGTCCAATAGTGTTATAAAAAACCTCAGAGAATTCCAGTAAGATATCTTTAATCATTTCTAAGATATAACGGTTCAAAGCTTAATCTAACAATTGGACAATTTTGCTGTTACACGATTTGGACAATGTTGCTGTTACACCCGGTATAACTTTAAGAATGTACTGTTTGTATTGAGCCTTGCTGTTTGAAGCATATGAATTACAAATAAATATAAAATCTCAATCTGAGTAGAAGTGAATAAAATTAATTAAAATTAAGATGGAAGAAATACTTGTCAAAATTTAATGTCTGACAATGATCTATCTAATAAAATTCAATGTGATATTACCTGTTTACGAATAACTATAAAATCTCAGTCTGAGTAGAAGCGTTTAAAATTAATTAGAATTAAGATGGCAGAAATACTTGTCGAAAGTTCATAATGCCTGACAATGGTTTATCTAATAAAAATTCAATGTGATATTACCTGTTTACTAATAGCTATAAAATTCCAGTCACAGTAGAAGCGATTAAAATTAAGATGGATGAAATACTTTTCAAAATTTAATAACTGAAAAGACCCTTGAGCTATTCAGCTAGAAAGAAAACGGGTTAAAATCGTTTTGTGTTAGCCCCACTATGTCTTTCCAACTGATTAATGGTGTGAGGGAAAAAAGATCATTCAGGCCTTCGGTAATAGTATCAACACGGTTTCCATCTTCAAAGCCCATTCATGAACAATCAAGACAACGGTGAATAAGTTCAAAAAAGAGGGAACAGTAGAGAGGAAAACTGTATCAGGACGTCTCAGCAGCAAGAGGGATCATCATTTCAACTTAAAGCTAAATACATTCTAATTGTTCAAAGTAAAGTCTAATAACGCTATAATAACATCGGAGAATTCCAGTAAGATATCTTTAATCATTTGTAAGATACAACGGTCCAAATGTTAATATAACAATTGGACAATTTTTCTGTTACACCCGGTATATAGAGAAGAAAACAGAATTCAGAATAGAATACATTCGTTTCTTATAGATAACAGAAATGTACATTGTCTGCAGAATTCGTCGATCTCTTGTGGTTTTGTCTGAGAAAAACGCACCGGAAAAAAATTTACAGACACAATAACTTAAACTCCGGCAAGTTACACTATCTTGATCGCATAATACAATATAAGCGGGTTGTACCAATTTGACCCCACTAGCAAAAAAAAAAAAAAAAAAAAAAAAAAAAAAAAAAAAAAAAGAAAATATTGAGGTGACAGAAAAGTTGACATTAAAAACAAAATCACCGGCATATTCAAGAACCAGCGCGTTCAATGGTTGTTTACCACATAAAGCACGATTCGCCGCAATTGCGTGTTTCGATCCTTGGTGACTGGCGCACAAACAAAAACAAACTCCGCTATAGGCTGCTACGCAATGTTACCGAAAAATTGTTTCACTCTTGTTTTCCTCTTCGTAGTTTTTAGTACCATTCTTCAGTGTAAATAGATACATAGATATGAATAAACACACACACACACACACACACATATATATGTCTGATTGAATAAATTACAGATATTATATCTGCTAATTTTTAATAAAATGCGTTCATACTCACGAAGTACTTGAGAAAAGAAAAATCAAAGAAATGTAAACAGCTATAGCACATTTCTCTCATCCTTTAACATGAAAGGTTATTCGTGAGTATGAACGGATTCTGTTAAAAATTAGGAGACATAATGTCTGTAATTTATTCAATCAGACATGCCTAAAAGAGAATTTGCTGCCTAAATACACAAATTATATATATATATATATATATATATATATATATATATATATATATAATGTCATTCACAGACAGTACTGTTTTGCTGTATCACAGCTCCTCAGTGCGACTAGACTTCTGGATGCCTCAAGCCAGGATTGAAACACAACTAATTTTGTGCCAGCCAGAGCTATCTTCACTCGGTAGAGTTACAGAACTAAATCTAGCGTATTGATTTTCACAATTGTAAAAAATGCCAATCTGCCAAAGTGCTCCATTCATTTTACTGAAGAGTTTTGCATTAGTACAGGTGGCTGTTGTTTATAGAATTAGCTTATCACTCAACAGTGCTCAATTGAAATGTATTTTCAAGAGCTAAATTATGTCATTCACAGACAGTACTGTTTCGCTGGGTAGTGTTAACCGTAATTTGTCAAAGCTTTACAAATTCAACTCTTGTGCCTAAGAAGGCCTGCCTCGTTCGCAAGGTTCGTGTGCCTTATGCATGCAACAATAAGTATTACCTACTCTGCAATGGTTGAAGAGCTGCTTCGCATTGCCCGTTCCACACTACAAATTCAGGATTTTCTTCAAAAGTTACAAAATCTCCCTGACCACATGAAAAAAAAGGGAGCGGTTAATCTTATATCAAACCGTTTTCATTTTCTTTTTCTATTTTTTTTTTTTTTTTATCATTTCACCCAAAAAAAAGCGTTAATGCCACTAAGTCACAAGCGGTTATTGGGAGAGAAATAGAATGAACAGACCTTAGGAGATGGAACTGGAAATCCAATACTAAACAGGAAACAAGGGATAAACCTCTACTCCTGTTCAAAAAACAGAGAAGGTGAGTAAACCGGGCGATAGGCAAAAGGAGGATCATCGACAGCCACCAGCAAAGTTTTCGTCAGTTTTTGAAATCAACAGAAGAAATAATTAACAATACAATCTGGCTTTTAAAAAAAAAAGTTCTTTCCTCTCCATCATCCAACTGGTATATTTTCATTGTTCTCGATAGAGAAGTGGTGATCACTACCAACAGTCGACCAACGAAGAAGTCTTATTGTTGATACATCGACTTCAAAATAGACATATTCGAATTAAAAGTGTCCGAAACCCTGACAGGTCTCGAACTGATAAACTGTACTTAAAAAAAAGACAGCACTGGCAAAATGTTATAGCTTTTTACTAAGCGTGGATTCAATACTCTATTCAATTGAAATTGATCTTGAGAGACAAGCTTGCTAACTATTACACCAGGTCCAAGTGGCCAGGAGAAATATTATATATTCCAATAAATTCTGGCTTTCCTTCCTACTTGTTATATGTGAAGGCATATGTACGTTTATATATGTGTGCATATATATATATATATATATATATATATATATATATATATATATATATATAATATATATATATATATATATATATATATATATATATATATATATATATATATATATATCCCACGCCGGCAGTACGACTCGGGGTTCCATGCACTAGGCAATCATCAGGTATAAAATCTGATCAATTCAGGCATGAAATCTCCGAGTTGTACTGTCGGCGTTGGGTATTATGCACATTTATTAATATATACTTAATATCTGTAATATTGCACTGAGCGCTGTTTATTTACACCAAAGGATATATATATATATATATATATATATATATATATATATATATATATATATATATATATATATATATATATATATATATATATATATATATATATATATATATATATATATATATATATATGTGTGTGTGTGTGTGTGGAAATAAAAGAAAGATCTGTGCACTTCGATGTGGTGTAATAGTAACCTTGTTTTGCGAAATCAATTAAGATCGAGTAGTGAGTTCGATCCTCACTGAGTGCTCCATTCTTTCGGGCTTGTGCTACGCTTACGCTTATAAAATCACTATATAAAAGAAATATTATATTTTGTCAAGAAATTGCCGACCAGGGTATTTAAGCAAGATAATATTTTTAAGACAAGCAGTCATTGTAATTATAGACTTCAATATCAAGAGATACACCATTAATAGCAATGAATAAAAATAATAGTTACTTTTCTTGTTTCGCGGGAATAAGTGAACATTTAATTTTCCTTTTATATATATATATATATATATATATATATATATATATATATATATATATATATATATATATATATATTAATATATATATATATATATATATTAATATATATATATATATATAGGTGCCTTTCGGTATGTGTGTGTGTGTGTGTGTGTGTGTGTGTGTGTGTGTGTGTGTGTGTGTGTGTGTGTGTGTGTGTGTGTGTGCTTGTGTGTATTTATGTAATAGATAAGAACAGTTAGATTGATGATCCAAAGATCTTTAGTATTTTTGTTTTTATTTTAAAAAAAACAATACTCGATACAGAAGTAGAGCTTAAAATTATAAGTAACTTTTTTTTTATCGGTGGAATCATATTTTGTTTTAAATAATTATAAAAAATACACACACATACGCACACACACACACACACATACATATATATATATATATATATATATATATATATATATATATATATATATATATATATATATATATATATATATGTATATACGACAAATATACTTTTAACATATGCTATATTCATGAGTTAAAGTGCTCAATATCATGGATAGAGCATATGTAAATATAAATGTGGACATTGAGCTCAACACCCAGCGGCGATCGCCTGTTTCATGCTTAGCCATGGCCTGATGCTTGCGTTTTAGTCATGGCCTGACTGTTGATATATGCTTCCACACACATGTCGCTAGGTAGATAGATATATAGATAAAGAAAGATTGACAGACAGACAGTTAGACTGCGTATGTGTGAGTGACATTGCTCGACAAATTATCAACAACAACAATAATTAAACGCATGTGAACATTACCAATTTATTATTCTAATATTGTAATTGGTGCCTGATGAAGTCGTTCAATTTCCAGATTATTGTTTGTGGAACATTTTCAGAGATGGACGTTGAAATATTTTCCAGTGCCGAAATTCTGATTTCGGAAATGTTCGTCTGCTTATCTCTTTGTGAATTTGAACAGTACGGCATTGTTGGCATGTTCTGATAACTAACCTCTCGTCCCGATTGAGCATCATCTGGGGTCTACTATCTCCCGTCTTAGGCCCATATCTTTTTGGGTCACACACGCACACATCTATCTGACTTCCATTAATTCGATCCGTTATTGCGCGTTGTGATAGCCCCTTATTCCGTAGTTCAACAATCGTACCTCGACCGAAATCCTTCCTTCTCGGTGCATTTGTTCCGGTTATATTAATCACACCCATATAACATTATGCAGGAGTGAAAAGTAAGCTAATAGGCTACAAACGAAGACGGATAGAAAGACGGTTGGAGTGATCTTTTCAACGGGAATATGAAGTGACGTCAAGAAACTCGTAAACCCATTAGGGTCGTGTGGACATCATATATACTGCAGAAACAGCAGCAGTGGTGGAGTGTTTTCCTCCCTCTACAGACTGGTTTTCCTTTTCCGAGAATGGTTGCCACCCCAGGGGAAGATTTCAGTCAACGCTCTTATGTAACCCATAGCTAGGGAGAGAAGGGCATTTCTTCGAAAGTGAATGTAACGAATTCGGTCGGAATTCGAACTCAGTTAGCCGATCACTTTTTCTGTTACACCATCCGCACATCCTGAAATTGGAAGTAACTAAGATGGCACCAAAGCTTTTATTTTTCTCTTTGTTGTTAATTCTAAGTCTCCGAGTTTTTATGACCACAAACTCCTCCTACTCCTTGTTCTTCTTTTCATCTTTCTCATCCTTCTCCTCCGTCTTCTCCTCCTCCTCTTTCTTCTTCTTCTTCTTCTTCTTCTTCTTCTTCTTCTTCTTCTTCACTTTCTTTTTCCCTCCTCCTCCTCCTTCTTTTTCTCCTCTTCATTTTTCACTTCCTCCTCCTCTTCCTTTTTCTTTCTTTTCCACATTCTTTTTCTCCTCCTCCTCCTTCTTCTTCCTCTTTCTTTTTCTCTACCTCCTCCTCCTTCTTCCTCTTTCTATTTCTCCTCCTCCTCCTTCATATCCATCTTTCTTTTTCTCCTCCTCCTTTTTCTCCTCTTCTTTCTTTCTCTGCTTCTTCTTCTTTCTCTTTCTTTCTTTCTCTTTCTTTGTTGGATCCTCCTCCTCTTCCTCCTTCTTTTTTCCCCTTCCACTTTCTTTTTCTCCTACTCCTCCTCCTTTTTCTTTTGTTTTTTCTCTTCTTATTTCTTTTTCTCCTCCTCCAACTCCTCTTCCTCCTTCCTCTTCTTCTTCTTCTTCTTCTTCTTCTTCTTCTTCTTCTTCTTCTTCTTCTTCTTCTTCTTCTTCTTCTTCTTCAAGACGTAGCGTTCATGAAGGGACGTGGCACATCGCATGTTTTATTCCTCCTCTCCGGTGATTGGCATCGAGAAAACAGAATTATACGCGAAATCAACAAACTTATTTTCCTGAAATATTGCAGCCGATTTTTGCATTATATAACAATCCAAAATCATTTCGACACAGTTTTTTTTTCTGTAGTGATCCTTCATAAAAACTACAATCAAATTATATAATAGGTAATAGCCTATTGCTTTTTCGGAATTGTTTCTGCTAATGAAGATTATAATGTTGCTAATTTTCAAGAACGCGTAAGAGGGAGAAACAAAATATCCTGAAGACATATTCCTCAGAGGCTCGTTAAACGTCTTAAATGGGCCTGCGTGGAATAATATTGGTAATCGAAATTCAACAAGGCCATAATTAACAATTATGATCCTTAATTAAATCGTTCTGGAACATGTGCTGGCGAAGAATTGACTAAAAAGAATTAATAACAAACAAAAAGAAAAACAAAAGGATCTGGCGTTTCATTATTTACATTATCGTTCTCTTTACTTTTCTTTCTTTCTTGTTTCTTTCTTTCTTTCTTTCTTGTTTCTTTCTTTCTTTGCCTGGATTCCTCTCTGTCCATTGGTTTATCTGTCTGTATGTCTAATATTCTTTCTTTTTGTTTGTCCACATTTTTCTTTCCTTCTTTCTTTCTGCCTATCGATTTATCTGTCGGTATTTCTTCCTTTCTTCTTTTCTTTCTGTCTGTCTATCTCGCTACTTGTCTGTCAGGACCATTATTATTATTTCTTTCTGCTTGTCGACATTCTTTCTTTCTTTTTGTTGTCTATCGGTTTCTCTCTCTCTCTCGCTCTCTCTCTCTCTCTCTCTCTCTCTCTCCCTCTCTCTCTCTCTCTCTCTCCTCCTGTCTGTTGATTGGTTTATCTGTCTTTATTTCTATTATTCTCTCTTTCACATTTTCCTTTCTTTCATTCTTTCTTTTTCTTTTTTCTTTCTTTCTTTCTTTCTTTCTTTCTTTCTTTCTTTCTTTCTTTCTGTTGTCTATCTATTGGTTTATCTCTCTGTCTGTCTGTCTGTCTCTTATCCTCCTGTCTGTCGATTGGTTTATCTGTATTTCTATTATTCTCTCTTTCTGTTTGTCCACATTTTCCTTTCTTTCTTTCATTCTTTCTTTCTTTCTTCCTTTCTTTTCTTTCTTTCTTTCTTTCTTTCTTTCTTTCTTTCCGTCTGGATTCCTGTCTGTCTATTGGTTTATAAATATTCTACAGCATTCATTGCCATATAAGGAGCACTGATATTACGTAACAACCCAGCAACTTACGTTTGTTTCTAACGAAATCTTTCCTGTTTCTTTGCTTAACTTCTGGAAGGTCTCTTTTGCTATCCTGTTTTTCTGTGACATATATTGATGTCTTCTGTTAAGACACTTCCCAGATATTTAAATTTTCGTATTTGCTTGATTTTGGTATCTCCAATTCGTAGCTCGCATCTTAGGTTTTTTTCTCTTCCTGACAACCATACATTCTGTCTTCTTACAATTGATGTGTATTCCTTCATTCTTGCTTTCTTTTACTACCTCCTGTAGGTTTTCCTACAATTTTATTCCTGTGTTTGATATCTGTTCTGGTGAGATTTTCTCCTTGGTACCTCCATTGCATGAATTTAAGCTTAACAGATTGGAAACCAGGTCTCACGTTTTTACTGTTGAACGGTATCTCAACGGTTGAACCAGCAGATGATCAGGACTACGCATGGAAGACATTCTACAGAAGGCGCCACTCGAAATTATAACAGAGCCAGCGGCAGTCTGTTGTAGTTTCATAACTTGATTCTGCATTTCTCATTCCATACGTACCGCAGAGAAAGGTCATGAGATCAAGTGTTTGGGTCACTTCCTGGCAAGTTGTTCACTTTAAACTCGCTAACGCCATCGGCTCTTTCTTCTACTCTGATTTTCTTTCACCCCCAACCAACCCTTGCAAAGCAAAACGGCGATAGGAAATGGATGGCGGGAGAAGATTTTGGTGGACATGGAAACTTCTCGTCCTGAACCTGCACGTTGGCAGCGAATTTAGTTACCCACGCCATCACCATAGAGGAAACGACCACAAAGAAGAAATCAAATTCTTGGATAAGAGATAAAACCGCCGACGACGATGACGATGACGACGAGCGAGATGCAATCATAAGCTTTAATCTAGCAGTTTTTTCGTTTCTCGCTCTGCTCGCCTTTGGGAACCTCTTCCTGTTTCTTGATTACCTGCCACCTACAATCTTCAAAAATTTAAATACAAGGCCCAGTCGCCATTTCGTGACTTCCTGGACCCCGTTTTTTGTTATTGTCCTTTCTCCTCACTAAAGTCTTCTCGTTATTTTTCACTTCTACAAGGTAACCAAAAAAGTTCTGTCCGTTTTTTTGATTAGTCATTGAATGAAGTTGAAATATATACGAAATGCGTGTAGCAATTGTTTTCAAATTCGGACAGTCGGCAGTAGGAACATCAGACGTTATAAAAAAACACGCGCACCGTGCCTGGCCATCAGTTATAAGCCGGACAGCTGTGAGAAGGATGGAAGTGTCTAGAGATCTCGTTTGGGGCTGTTTGCTTTACGACTTCAAAGTGGGCTTATCAACAGCTGCATCAAGTCGCCGCATATGTCAAGCGTTTGGGGATAGTGCTGTGGATGAACGTACTGCAAGGCGTTGGTTTCGAAAATTCAAGTCGGGAGATTTGTCTCTCCATGATGAGCCTCGCAGTGGACAACCACAGGTCTTGAATGACGGAGTCCTGAAGGCGGCCATTGAAGAGGACAGTAGTCTAACGTGTGGTGAACTTGCAAGACAGTTCAATGTTTCCGATGAAACAGTTAGACTTCACCTGCACCGCCTAGGTAAGACGTACAAACTGAGCAAGTGGGTTCCGCAAACGCTGTTGGAGGTCCACAAGGGACAACGAGTGGCAGCCTGCGTATCGCTGCTTTCTCGAGACCGTACTGCATCCTTATTCAATCGAGTGCTTACCAGTGATGAAAAGTGCAATAAAAAAAATAATCCATCGATGTGGTGTAACGGCTGTGTCGCTAGATCAATTACGACACTGTAGTAGTGAGTTCGATCCTCAGTGGGTGTTCCGTATTTTCGACCTTGTGCCAGATCTAAGCTAAGCTTAGTAAATCACTTTTCACCGATTGAATTTAGTTTTATAAGCCTTCGGAAATATTGAGATGTTAGGAAAATGTGTTCATAAAATTAGGGAAACGACCATCGTTCAGTGTTTAATTGCTTATCTTCTTATGTTTAATTACTGTCCTTTTATTGTCCTTTGTACTCGCTAAAGTCTTTTCGTTCTCTTTCACTCCCAGTGATGCATTGCGTCTTAGTGGCATTATCACCTTGCTTGGGGTGATTTGATGGCAGTCGCCTTAGATCCTTCAAAGACTTCCCTTGGGATCAAATACATTTATTTATTGTTAGGGTAATTATTCACCGATTGAATTGGGCACTTCGACGTGGTGTAATGGTTAACAAGCTTGTTCCGCTAGATCAATTACAACTGACTAGTGGGGTGCTCCATACTTTCGACCTTGTGTCAAATTTAATCTATGCTTAATAAATCACTATTCACCGATTGAAATCGGTTTTATAATGAAATATTGAAATGTTAGTAAAATGTGTTCATGAAATTACGGAAAGGGCCATTGGTCAGTTTTTAATTATATTCTTGTGTTTAATATCTGTTCTTTTATTGTCCTTTCTATTCACTAAAGTCATTTCGTTGTCTTTCATTCCTAGTAACGCATTGCCTCTTCGTGGTACTATCGCCTTGCTTGGGGGTGAAATGATTTTTTAAAAATACACTATATCATCTACTTATTTTATGTGGTGAAGATTGTTCCCGCCAATAATAGATACTGGTAGGACTTAATGTAAATGGTGGGCCTTTTTATACCATTAAATACAAAACCTAAACGGGCCAACAACACTTGATCTACTATGACTCACTTAAGAAAAATAGAAACGTCCATACAGACATGGGAAGATTTATATGAAAAGGCTTAGTAAAATAATTGGATTGTTTATCATCCCCGAATCGTTATCATGAATTAGATAAGGGATTAAAACCGTTAATCTACTGTCATCCCGTATATATTTTACCATTTTCTGATTAAAGGGTATTGACCCCAGCCAAGGTCATATCAATAGAAATGTAAATGCAAACAAAGGTAATAGTTAATAACCTTATTTCGCAACACAAGTTTTTAAATAATTTTTCACCTAATACGAGGCTCAAGAACAACTCAAGGTAGAGGATTATTGAACGTAGCTGTTGTTTGAATGCAAAAGGAAGTGTTAATAGCAGCAGTTTATGATATATCGAAAAAATATCGGTTAACCCTAGGTCCGAAGAACTTAAGGTTGCCTAGATCAGGGAAACATCCCCTCGGGAGTCTGTCCCACAAAGTAGCGATTCTTGGGAAGAAGCTGTCCAAGTAGAACTTCTTTCTTACTAATGGAATACGAAGTGAATGGGGATGATTCGTCTCAGTGTATGGGTTTTAGCCGTGAAGGTCTGAACCGGTGCAAGTAAGGATTGACGTCTGCCAGAACATTTTTGATGGAAATAACGATAGATTAGCGAGGGGCTTGCGACATTTCGTCTGTTGAAACGGAGGCCGCGTATACGCTTTTCAATAATCAAAATTCAGTTTTGGTACTGCACGTTTATGCCCTTGATAAGCAGTTCGTCTATAAACCAGAAACCGTCTTACATATTTGCAAGTCTAACATACGTCCATGCTTTGAATATTGCTGCCAGATATGGTCCGGTGTTCCTGGTATATATTTAGAGATTCTTATTAAAATCCAAAAAAGAATCTGCAATGTTATTGATTTTGACCTGGCATCTCGGCTTCTGTCACTTTCCCACCGCCGTAACATAGATTCCATGTGACATTCGTATGAATACTTTCATGGTAATGGTTATGATGAACTTTCCACTACGGTTAAATTCATTACCTACCCCCACACTAATTGTATATATGGGAACTTGTTAGGACTTCATAGAGACTATGAGGTATTATGATAGCTGTAGTAAGAAAGGTAAATAAGAATGTGTTTTTTTATTGTAAGAAATACTGTAGTATGTTTGGGTCAGTAATTGTGGATACCTAAGTTTAAGATAAAACAGATTGAAGACCAGCTTTTCCCCCATCCCCCTTTGGCCTTGTGCCACATTTTTTTATTTATAAAATAAATATTAATTTTCTCTATGGTACCTAGACGTTATGGATTTAAGCGCAGTACTAGATTGGCGGTAAGGTCTCATCATTTTTATAGTTGAAATGACTAGATGCAACCGTAAGTTCTATGCTAACAGTTTCTTCTATCGCACTTCTCGCTTGTGGAAGTCACTTCCGGCTTCTATTTTTTTTTGTTAACTTTGATCTTCAAAAATTTAAGTGCAATATCAATTGTTAGCTTCTGTCTTCTTAATTCTTGTTCTTTTATTGTTCCTTCTCTCCTTGTAGTTTTTCCTCATATTCTCTTGGGTTTTTGATGGCTTTATTGGCTTGCTTTGGGTGAATTGATTTTATAAAAAAGCCACTTTTCTCAAATTTGATTAAACTGTAAGCAACTCCACTACTGACATGGTATGGCTTAAGCTACCACCCCCAACAAAAAAAAAGAGTGACTAGTTCCATCATTCCCTCCTCCTCTAGATATTAAGAAAATTGAAAATGATGCCAGTGAAATATTCAGCACCGTTGAGATCAAACCAAATCTAGAAAATATTCTGCCAGAGTTCGACGTAGAATGTGTTGAAGACCAAAGTAATGATGACGACACGCCAGATGTAAATCGTATTTTGTTTTCGTTGCTTTTTGGACAAAGGAGAACCTACTTTGTTTTTTTTGTTGGTTTGTTTTTTTTCATTTAAGATGATTTAAAAATATTAAAGTTGTTTAGTTCTATTGAAATTCCTTTTTTCTTCTTCTTCTCTTTGATTGTGCATTGAAGACAAAGTAAATAATACAGAAAATAATAATTCTTGAAGTACAATTGAAGGCAATTGTAAATGTACTTACATGCCTCAATCATTTTTGATGCACCGGATACACTCAACATGCACACGCTAAAATACACACACATATATATATATATATATATATATATATATATATATATATATATATATATATATAATATAAAAGGCTCAAACACTAATATTCCATGGTTATAATTTATTACATTAGAATCGTAATTTTATATTATATTATATCCTTGCTCTGTCATGGACATGGAGCTCTACCTGGAATTTATCTATCTATCTATCTCTCTATCTATCTGAATCGATTCATATCTATCTATCTATCTATCTATCTGAATCTATTCATATCTATCTATCTATCTATCTATCTATCTATCTATATATATATATATATATATATATATATATATATACATATATATATGTGTGTGTGTGTGTGTGTATGCGTATGCATATATATATATTATATATGCGTGTGTCTGTGAAATGCGTATGTATATAAATATATTGTGTATATTTAGGCAGCAATTTTTCATTGATGCATGTTTCATTAAATTGTATAGACAAGTTTTGTCTATTTATTTTAAGTAAGTTCCTTTCCTATTGTCTGATAAGCTTAATAACATTATCATTGAAAGACGGAAGGAAATCACCATATTGATACATGTTTAAATCCTCTCTAACCTTTCGGCTTACATAAGCCATTATCAAAGATGACAATTACATTTCAATATATCAAACAATACGCTCAACATCAGTGATAGAGTTAACATATTTAGTTGGATTCATGTGAGTTTGTGACCCTGGGTTTCACGCTTTTGCCATCGTCAAATATTGTGAAACCCAGGGTCACAAACTCACATCAATCCAACTATATATATATATATATATATATATATATATATATATATATATATATATATATATATATATATATATATATATATATTATATGTATATATATACCTATAAGTATCTTCAATAGTACCTTCAATGGTCCGCTAAAAAACGAGCAAATCATAAGATTTCTATAAGATTTCTAAAGTTGAATTGCATTTATTTATGCTGGGGTTATCACTATTTATTTTGTAATCAATGAACGTTTGGAGAGAGAGAGAGAGAGAGAGAGAGAGAGAGAGAGAGAGAGAGAAAGAAATAATGCAAATATAAAATGTGTTACTGGGTTTGAGGTCCCAGAGTCAATCAAGGCACAGAGCTTCCTCGAGAGCACCTACGTTCATCCTGATTGGTGGTAGTTCGAGGTCAGATCGGTGATAATGGAATGTAGCTAGCTTGGTCTTAGATATTCGGCAGATTACCGTTCCTGGGTCCTGAGATATATCCTATTCTGAAGTAAGTTGTTTGCGTACAGAAAATCTCCATCGGGTTACCTATTGGTAAACTGGTACGTTCTCCTAGAGATGAGTTCGGGACCAGTCTCTCGCTGACTACTGATAGCGATTCCTTCGTGGGTACAAAACAAACACACCAGCTCACTATCTGGTTAGATTGAAAGGGATGACTATTTTTTTATTATCTCCGCGAAGTGGGCGGAGTTTCGGACATATGATGGTGACTTTCCTATTAATGGGTCAACTATATCCACAAGGAAACTGAGATATTCCAAAAAGCCATGGCACGTGTCATTAGAACAATCTACACCGTAGAATAACTAGAGGGTTCGGTTCGAAATTTCAACGTATATCACTTGAAGAAGGCTGGAGCGTACGACGACCGAAACGTCGAGAATATGGCAATAAAAATGAGGACAACAGTCTGAACGATGATCATTAGTGAAAATAATTACAATACCTTATCTCTGAAATATATATATATATATATATATATATATATATATATATATGATGCATGTAAAGTTTCCATTTTATTATTGACATATAGTCTGAATCCTTCGTAGAATAAAGATTATTTTATGATAACACAAGAAGCAATGGAAACTTTTGCATACACAGGATCTCTCTCCCAACTATCTTTCCCTCTATCCCCCTCCCTCCATACTTACATACACACACAGACACATGCATATATATATATATATATATATATATATATATATATATATATATATATATATAATGCAAATATAAAATGTGTCACTTAGTTGATAGGTGTAACCTTCAACACCCTGACTCTAGAGTTTTGTAGAATAGCCTTCCACCAATCACTCTGTCAACTCATCAGGAGATATTATCAAGACACACACAGAGACACACACACACACACACACACACACATATATATATATATATATATATATATATATATATATATATATATATATATATATATATATATATATGATGCGTGCAACGTTTCTCTTCCATTTCTGAAATATGATCTGAATCCTTGGTAGAATAACGATTATTTAATAATAATACAAGTAGTATTGGAAACTTGTGCATGCCTATCTCTCCATTTCTCTCGCTCTCGTTGTCTCTCTCTCGCGCGCACACGCGCGTTCTCTCTCTTTCTCATTCCCTTGTTGCTCTCTCTCTCTCTCTCTCTCTGTCTTACACTCACTCGCTTTTTGCAACTCGCTTTTTGCAACTCGCTTTTTGCAACTCGCTTTTTGCTTTCGTTGGTTTTTGAACCAAAGAGAACATACTACAATGTTCGTTGTTCTTTTTTGTTTTTTTCATGAAAGATGATTTGGAAACCTCAAAGTTGTTTAGTCTCATTGAAATTTCATTCTTTTCTATCTGTTCCAAGCATGAAATATTTCAGCAAACATTGATTCTTGTGTCAACATTAAGCAACCTTGGAATTAATCAAATTCTTAAGTTGATTATAAAAGTCCTGCATTGCCGAGAAAATAAATAATACAGAGCATAATAAGTAAGTATTGATGTACAATGCAATTGAAAATGTACTTGCATGTTTCAGTCACTTTTTGATGCCACGGACACACACACACACACACACACACACACACACATATATATACATATATATATATATATATATATATATATATATATATATATATATATATATATATATGGAGAGAGAGAGACATAAAGAAATAATGCAAATATAAAATGTGTTACTGGTTTGATTGGAGTTTCCTTTTGTTTCGTAGACGAGCCATCCAGCGATCACTTCCTGCACTCTTCAAAGAATATCATATAAATATATATATATATATATATATAGAGAGAGAGAGAGAGAGAGAGAGAGAGAGAGAGGAGAACACAGAGATAATTTTGATATAGAGAGTTCATGTGCCTGCATAAGTTTACAGTGCTTCTTGTATTATAGAATAACAATTATTATTTAGTAATAATACAAGAAGCAGGTAACCAGATGGAGATTTTCTGTACACAAACAACTTACTTCAGAATAGGATATATCTCAGGACCCAGGAACGGTAACCTACCAAATATCTAAGACCAAGCTAGCTACATTCCATTCTCGCCGATCTGACTTCGAACTACCACCAATCAGGATGAACGTAGGTGCTCTCGGGGAAGCTCTGTGCCTTGATTGACTCTGGGACCTCAAACCCAGTAACACATTTTATATTTGCATTATTTCTTTCTTTCTTTCTCTCTCTCTCTCTCTCTCTCTCTCTCTCTCTCTCTCTCTCTCTCTCTCTCTCCATACGTTCATTGATTACAAAATAAATAGTGATAACCCCCACATAAATAAATGCAATTCAACTTTAGAAAGCTTATAGAAAAACTAAAAATTAACATTCCCAATTACTACTAAAGCTAACTCTACAATTTTTACCTACTCAAATGTAATATTATCCCCCATCTCTATCTTCCCTACCCTACCTCTCACTATTAGGACGCTTGTGAGTTGATGTGCCTAAACTCTTGACCGATGTTTATCAGCGGGAAAAAATTTCCACAGAACAATCAACATTAAACAGCCGGTCCATCCATCAGCAAACTGCTATCAACAACCACAATTGTTTCCCTCAAATACTTAAATATATTTTTGCATGTATATTTTTCTTCTCAAACAAATTGAAAAAAGGAAGTGACGTTTCACATCCGGCTTGCCTACAAGCAGGATTGTTCATAACCATTTTCGACCCTCACCCGTCGATGTGCAGTTGAAATGCACTGAAACCAAGTTGCATGTTTGTAGTGAGTAAAATGGTTTTGACTATATGATAAAATTATAATAAATATGCTTTCACGGTAATTGCTCCGAGGAGCTGCTTTCGCTTGTCCCTAGGCCTCGTGAATTTAAATGTCCTACGAGGCTGGCATCCCGTTCCCACCCCTTCACCGTTGAAACTGTTAGATGTAGACGTCTCTTTTACTCCAATAGCTTCATGTCTCGCACATCTCGCCTATGGAACTCCCTTCCCTATTACTGTTTCCCTGACAAATACAATCTCCAACGGTTTAAGTGTAGCGTCAATCGACATCTCCAGTTACCTTGATCTATCCACTTCCCTTCTCCACATCCTTTCATCTTTCATTCCTATCTGCTCTCGCTCCAAATCTTCTGTAACCCCCTTGCCTTGATCGACCCACTGTCTTTCTCTTTCTCCACATCCTCTCCTTTACCACTCCTATCTGCTCTTCCTCCAACCCTTCTGTAACCCCATGCGTGATAGTGGCCGCCAGCCTTGCTTGGGGTGATACGCTTAAAAAAAAAAAAAAAAAAATATATATATATATATATATATATATATATATATATATATATATATATATTCTGTGTATTTAGGCAGTAAATATTCTTTAACTCTGACGAGAAATCTTTCACACTCACCATTGTTCTGGACTCTACTGCTAACATAACATAAACAGTATTTCTGGTGTTTTCATTTTTACATACTGTACGCCAAGGATTTAAAAAACAATTATTTTATAAGCAATTTTATTCAAATATGACATAAACCTCAAGCAATTCCACTCCTCATGTCAGTGTAACTTAACCAACTCAAAAAAAGGAAATAAAATAAAAATGCAAATTAAAATAAAGGAGTCGACCGCAGTCGAGATCATGAAGACAATGCGAATGATACTTTTCTTAGCTGCATAGTATGTGCTTCGCCAGGACTACATATAGTTTTGAATTCAGAGTTTTCCTTCTTCTGGAGCAGTTGTCACCTAAGGCTATAAAACACAGTTTATCCTACTATTCACACATAGATGGAGGAGAAGTTGATTCATACCTTCACCAATGCTATTAGTATACGTAAGTGAATGTAATGAACTCGACTGGAATTTGAACTCGGCTCTCTGACTCCGAAAAACTGAGCCACATTCCATTACTTTTCTTTACTTTACTCTTTCTGTCTTCCTTTCTTTTCTTTTCTTTCTTTCTTTCTTTTCTTTTCTTTCTTTCTTTTCTTTTCTTTTCTTTTCTTTCTATCATTTTTTTTTCTCTTTTCCGCCCAAGTATAAAATAATTAAACAACTTGAGTCATTATAAAAATAGTCTATCCTCTTTCCCTGCTAAACATTTTTTAACTATTCGTAGTCACAGTGCAACACCCTTTGTTTATTTATTAAACTTTGCTAAGTCTGCCCCAAGTTAGTAAAGTTAAGCAGTATCAATCCTGGTTCATTTGTGAACGAGTGACTGCATAAGGTCAGTTAATTAAAGGAAAACCGGTTCGTTCGGCGGGAGCCTGATTTGTTATGCTTTATTAAGTCTCGCAAAATATTACAACAGAAAAAGGATCGAACTCACATTAGCTTAGCAATAGCATGCATGACCAGCTCATAAACCATTACTCCCCGCGAGAATCTTAGTTTTATCTTCTGGATATTGGTTGACTCTCTCACCCGACCCCGAGTGCTTTTTGGTTCGGCGTCATGAAATACGCTCACTCTGTTTTTCCAAGACAAAGCACCATTTATTCTTGTCAATTATAAGATGTGCAAGAAACCATTTCTCGCTCTACCCCTCACCGCTTCCATCTTAGGGTAATGCAAGTTTATGCGAATGCATGCAAATCGATTGATTGATTAATTGCGTCTGTCTAATTAAACTTCCAGTTAATAAACATAGCTGAGGTCAGGATAAGGGGTAATTGATATTAACAAATATAGCTGAAGGATACTACATGTAGGGTTAATGCAAATATAAAATTTGTCACCGATGTTATATTCAGCACCTCTACGCAGGAGTTTCGTAGACGAACCATTGCGTAATCGCTCGGTCTACTCGTCAGGGGATATCAGCAATTGTCTGCCGATTTTCTTATTTTTGTTATTTTTATATTAAGGTAAAAAAAATAATTTAAGTGCTTTTTATTACAGTTTGGTTGATTTTTTTCTTGTGTATGCCTGTATGTGTGTATATGTGATAAACGAATCCAAGTCTTTACCAGATTGACACCCAAACACTCTCAAAATGTTCGTATTGTAGCTTTCGGCGTGAATTCCAAGAAGTACAGCATGCCGTTTCCAAATTTATGACGGAGTGAATTGCGTCGTGGTGCTCCTTTTCACACAGACTGTGCCCAACTGACCCTACTGCACTATACAGTCGACAAAATCAAAATCAAACAACACTTACATGATATATCGAAGACAAGATTATAAGATGGAAGTTGTGATCAACCAACACGTCTGGCTTGGATGAATATATAGCGAAATGACAATGATAGATGGTAACGTGTTAAAATTCACTAAGAAAGGCAGGAAGTTATGGAGAGACATGACCGCCGACGTCCCGAAAGAACATGGCACATAAAAGAAAAATCATTTTAAAACAAAAATATCAAAAAATATATATAAGAATACACCCTCTTATGTTGTTATAATCCCAACATTTCGGCCGTTGTTCTCTCAGGCCTTCTTAAAGTGTCTGTTAAACATTCTCGGAACTGAGCCATTTATTCAGTCTGGTTCCTTGACAGTTGTGAGTTCAATCCCTGAATCCCGCCCAGCTGTAAAATCCCCTATTCTGGTTCCGTTAAAGAAACGTACTAGCGACACAAAAGGTGAATAAGGTGATTTTCTAGGCGTACCTTAGATGAGGAACAAAGCCGAACGTGTAGGGTACCCAGGGAGGATCGAACTCACTACTCAGTCGTAATTGTTCTAGTGAGACAAGCTTGTTAATCATTACATCACATCGAAGTGCCCCATAAAAGATTTTCTATGCGTAGCTTAGATGCGGTACAAGGCCGAAAGTGTGAAGCACTCAGTGAGGATCGAACTCACTACTCAGTCGTAATTTTTCTAGTGAGACAAGCAAAAGGTGAATAAGACTGATGAATGAGTTATCCCCCCCCCGCCTAGTATGGAAAGCGAAATGAAAACAACTCCTGAGCATTGAATAAAGAGTTCGGTTCCAATTTGCGAAAAGGCTTCGGAGTATGATGACGGACATATGAAGAAATGATAAAGTATAACGGCCGAAGCTGTGTGTACGGCGACTAAGACGCGCCTATTCTCGCCCCCACGAGAAAATTCGATAATCATGGTAATTCATCATCTTAAATAAATTATCCTTCTGATGAGTTTGCTATCTTGTTTTTTCTTTTGCTCCTTCTCCATTCGTTTTTGTTTATTTTTTTATTTTATTTATTTTTTTTTTCTCTCACATTTCACTGAAAAAGAAAAAAGGGAGAAATATAAGAAGGAATTGTAAAAAAAAAGGTGAACAGTCACGATCTTTCACTCGTTCTACATCTCTTTCTTATCTTTCTACTTTTTCTTTCTTTTTTCGTTCATTCTACTTTCACTTCTTCTTTCACTTTTCTCCATCCCCTATATTTTTCATTAGGTTTCCTTCTTCTTGTACATCCTTCGCTCTTTCTCTTTTACCCTTTCTTCTTCTTCTTCTTCTTCTTCTTCTTCTTCTTCTTCTTCTTCCCTCCTCCTCCTCCTCCTCCTTCTTCTTCTTCTTCTCCTCCTCCTCCTCCTCCTCCTCCTCCTCCTTCTTCTTCTTCTTCTTCTTCTCCTCCTCCTTCTTCTTCTTCTTCTTCTTCTTCTTCTTCTTCTTCTTCTTCTTCTTCTTCTTCTTCTTCTTCTTCTTCTTCTTCTCAACTTTCAACTGCTTTACGTCACCATTGATGATCACGCTTCAGGGCCATGTTTACATTCAAACGATGCAATCCGTTGTCCTTCAACACAGTTGCCACTCGCCTCTGAACACTTGAGAAATGATGAGACCGACGTCTGTTTATTGTTGTCTAAATATCAACAGTATCTCAACAACCGCTGTTGCCTCTCCCGTCGTCACTTCCCCCGACGGGCGGAGATGGGAAACAAGAGAACGTTTCCTGACGGGACTTGCAGCCAAATATTCTTGAAAAGCCATCCGTGAAAATAGATCAAATACATGGTACTTATCTATTTCATTAATAATTCAAGATGTGTACGTCAAACGGACGAGATAAATTTGACGCATTGGCTTTTCGCGTGCGCGCACGCTTGTGTGCTGTCACTGGTGTGATGTCACTGTGTGTGTGTGTGTGTGTGTGTGTGTGTGTGTGTGTGTGTGTGTGTGTGTGCGTGTGTGCGTGCGTGTGTGTGTGTGTGTGTATGTGTGCAAAAGAGAAAGAGAGAGCAAAGGTCTGTAAACCCACTCAGACTGCGCGTGCCTGCACGTGCGCGCGGACACGTTGTATTATAGAAAACACGAAAAATCAATTCCATATGACGAAGTGAGTTTCCTTGTCTTCATCGCTTTTGAAAAATATAGATGACGTCATGAAAAGATTCCTCGTCGCAAGGAATTGCTTAAGGATATTTTCGAGCTTGTTGACAATTCCAATTTACATCTGAGAATCTCACGCTAAGCATTGAAAAATCCATAATGCAAAAATATTCCTTTCTTTCTTTTTTCTTTCTTTTTTCTTCCTTTCTTTATATATATATATATATATATATATATATATATATATATATATATATATATATATATATATATATATATATAAATACAGTGATGTGTTAAAAGATTAGGAAACTGCTACCTAATAACTTCTAACTCATCCCCTTGTTTGAATTACGGCGTTGACGCGACCTGGCATGGAGTTTACGAAGTGGGGGAATCGTTCCGTGGTAAAATCTATGCAGTTAATCTAAGTGTCATTAACTGAGTTATGTGTGTTAGGTATACCACGAGAAATTTCGTGAGGTCTGCAACATATCCTATACAGGGTAAATGGGGTGTTAATCGCGACAGAATTTGGCTCGATGTAGTATCTGGAAATCAACCAAGCGTTTCTCGAGTCAGTTCCGTGTCATCCATCTCTTATTTCTATCTTTCTCCCCTTCTCTTTTTTTCATCCCCCTACTCTTCCGGTTTTCGTATCCTCCTACTCTTCTCTTATTCCTATCCTCTTACTCTTCTCTTATTTCGAGTCTCTTACTCTTTTCTCTTCCCATCCCACTACTCTTCTCTTATTCTTCCCTCCTACTCTTTTCTCTTCCCATCCCACTACTCTTCTCTTATTCTTCCCTCCTACTCTTTTCTTATTCCCATCCTCCTACTCTTCTCTTATTTTCTGCCTCTTCATCATTTCTTCTCCCCATCCTCCTACTCTTCTCTTATTCTCTTCCTTTTCGTCATTTCTTCTTCGCATCCTCCTACTCTTCTCTCCCTCTTAGTCTTTTCTTCTCCCCATCCTCCTACTCTTCTCTTATTCTCTCGCTCTTCGTCTTTTCTCCTTCCCATCCTCCTACTCTTCTCTTATTCTCTCTCCTTCTCTTTTATTCTTCTCATCCTACTACTCCTTTTATTCTTCTCAGCCTACTACTTTTATTCTCATCCTTGCTCTTCTCTTATTCTCATCCTCCTACTCCTTTCATATTCTATTCCTCCTAGACCTTTCTCATTCCCATCCTCCTCCTCCTCCTCCTCCTTCTCTCAACATCCCCATCCTTCTACTCTTTACTTATTCTCTCCCTCCTACTCTTCTCTCATTCCCATCTTCCCACGTACAATGACGGCTTGCGTTATGTTGCCAGAATTAGCAATCACCACCGGGGAAACACAGCGAGTATAAAGCGTGTCAAAGGTCTGATCTGTGCTTGTCACACCTCTCAAGATAGACTGCAGTTTCACTTTTGGTTCTAGCCAACTCCAACAGAACACACAACACGTCTTCACCGAGCAACACATACGTCTCCTCTGACGCTTACATTACCCGGCCCATCATTATTGGCGTAATTGGAATAGCCTCCAAAATTCTGTTTTTTTTTTAAATGATTGAATGTAATAGAGATTTATCAGAGAACGGAAACTATTCAGTCAACAACATTATTTAAATCATAATTGGGAAGAGAGGGATGCCGTATGGTAAAGATTTGCTATAGCTTTATCTCCCGTGCAAACATCTGAACATTCAATAATTACGTAGAAGAAATTCTACGTTATACAACTCTAATAATATTCTTATTCTAATTAAAGTTCTATCACCACTAATCTTCGTTACTAAATGATGTTGCAAGAACGTACAAGGAAGTATCAAGAGTTACATATTATGAGAATACGTAGGTTAAATAACGGTTAACCCTAGACATTTTTTAATCAATTTCACCCGGAGCAAGGCAGTAAAGCCACTAAGACAAAAAAGGGTTACTGGGTGTGGAAAAATTAGGAACAGAAACATTACTAATGAGCGGGAAGAGAAAAGAGTAATCAGGCGGACGGTAGATAGCGATTGATCTTGCATTTAAATTTTTGGAGATTAATGATACCTGGAAAGAATGAAGCTGGAAGGGAGTTTCACAAGCGAGAAGTCTGAGAAAAGAAACAGTTAACATAGAATTTACGGCTACATCTAGCCAGCTCAACTGTAAATGGATAAGATCTCGACGCCAGTCTAGTACTGCAATTAAATTTTAAAAGTCTAGGCACCATACCGAAGAGCGATATTTATTTCTGCTTATTTACAGAAAATATGGCACAAGGCCAAAAGTGGGAATTGGGAAAAGATTTCTGTCTTAAATTTAAATTTAGATAGCCATAAACACTGACCCAAACCTACCACAATATTCTTAACACCAAAACAATACATTCTTAGTTATCTTTCTTACAACAATCACCATAATACCTCATGGTCTCTATGGAAATCCTAACTAGTCCCCATATGTACAATTCATTGTCTATTGTAAAAGAACAATTTAAAAACTAGCCCCAGTGAGTATTTACAATATGAATATAAATCTATTTAGGAGAAACAAAACAAAACAATGTTAGTAATAAAATCCACCACCACGCCCACAATGCTTAACTGTGGCAGAAACATCAGTTAACTGTGAGAACGAAATCAATACGAGACTATAATAATATAAAACATTCATCCATCCCAAGCACTCACACAAACACACAGTCAAACATACACAACAACAAATACCATACCGAAGAGCTCATCCGAACAATTAGCATGCAAGTATTTATAAAAAAAAAGGTACAGAGAAGCTACAATACGAGGAAGTGAAGCCGAGACGCCAGATCAGGATCGATAATATTGCTGATTCTTCTTTGGATTTTATCAAGGAGCTAAAGGTAAATAGCAAGGGCAGCGGACCATTAGCGACAGCAATATTCTAAGCATGGATGAATGGTTGATCTTATAGATATGTATGATAATCTCTAGAGAGAGAGAAACATTGTCTTGCACGACACAGTGAACCAACTTTCTCAACAACTGGCCTAGCAATAGATTCAATCTAGTCTTTTTGCTTCATGTCAGCTGAGAACATTAACCAAAGAAGGCGCAACAAGTCACTTTAGCATGATGCAAGGCAGGAAGGAGTCTCTCAGATGATTAATGGAGAGAAGTTATTTATTTTCAAAGGCGTTAAAATTAACAAACCATCTCTTGCTCCAGTTAAAGCTGATCTAAGGTCGTTTTGGACATCGGCTGCCATTTTGACCTTATCAAATAGATCAGCCTTACTATCGAAAAGGGACTAAATGGTTGTGTCAGCGTAGATACCTTCAAGAGCTTAAGATTGTAGTGATTAGTGAAGCCTCTTTTCGAGCGCCTCTTCCACGATGTAACAGTTCTGGGGAAGAAGGTGCCTGGGTCGAACTTTCGCCTTACCAATGGAATATGCAGGAAATAAAGAGGATTCAACTCAGTGGGTGTGGCATGGCGGGTCCTAGCAGTGAAATGGAACCAAAAAATATAGTCCCCTCCTAAACATTTGCTATGTGAGAATGTGGTTGCTGGGTGGGAAACAATTCACTACCAACAAGGCCGCGTAAATTCTTTTGAACTCTGTCAAAGCTAAAAAGATAGAGTAGCTGGAGTCGGGTACTTTCTGTACAATGAACATCATCAGCGAGGGATCATATAGACGAGGAAGTCTCACTAAGAGTCCACACTTCCATTATGGCTAGAGTAAATTCAATGTTTGCTCAGTGAAGTTTTATGTATAGCTGTTCACTCGTATTCGAGGATACCTGTCTACTAGGACGGTTAGCCAAATCTAGCTTGCTCAGGCGCATTTGTGTTTTGCTCAACACCCACAGAGCCCACCTGTGGTTTATGCTTCAACTATGCTGAGGAGACCTTAGTTACAGTTTCTGGGAAAGAGCGTGTTATCTAGCGTGATCAACAATTTGAACAAGGCCAGCACGCTCAAGCCACGATGACTTGTGACTTCGTGCTAGCACAGCTATCGACGGCACCCAATTTCACTCACAAGGTATGGTTTTCAAGCAGATAACACCAGGAAGTCTCCTTCCTAACAAATCGACCATGGTGAGATTCGAACCCGGGTCTCATGGTCAGAAACGTTCAAACCACTCGACCACGTGTGCCCATATGGTGAACTTGTATAATAATTGAACTTCCTCCTTACCAATGGAATATGAAATGAATAAGGATGAGTTAACTGAGTGTAGGTCGCATGGTGGGTCCGATCCTTTTCCCAGGCATATTTAGCGATGGATCGCATATACGAGTTCCATTTGAGATCTTTGTGAATTTGAGTCCAAATCGACTATATAAAATGTAATAGTATAAGAGCAGACCCTCCAAAAAATTGATCTTAAATTTAATCGTAATACTTTTTTCGTCCACTGTTCACCCAATGCAAAGCCTAAGAGCCACTCAAAGTAGAGGGTTGGTAAATCAGGTTGTTCAATGGATTTAAGATAAGAAGTGAACATTACGAGGGTAACCATCATAGAGAGCCATTTCTGCCTACCATCTGCATGCCGATGTTAAACTCCAGGAGAGCAACACACTGCGCCTTCTTGGCCTCACGTTTTCCAATGACTTGAAGTGGGTCGACTACATCGAATCAATAGCTGCATCTACTGCTAGGAAAATTGGGTCACAGTGCTGTGCCAGAAAATTTTTCTTGTCAGAATCCATCTTGCACATTTACAAATCTACCATTCGTCCGTGCATTGAATACTGCTGTCATAACTGGCCTGGTGCTCCTGCTGATCATCGCGAGATTCTTGACCAAATCCAAAGAAGGATCTGTAATGTAATCGATCCTGACCATGCATTTCATCTTCAGTCACTTTCTCACCGACGTGACGTGGCTTTCCTCTGTCTTTTCTTCAAATATTCTCATGGCAATTGCTCTGACGTGCTTTTTTTTCCCCTGGATGAACCGACTTCATGAATGTAAGCTTGCTACTAGATTGGCATCTAGGTCCCACAGTTTTACTGTTGAATTAGCGAAATGCAACCGCCGCTTCTACAGTGCTACAGTTTTTCTCGCACATCTACCTGTGGAACTCCCTTCCGTTTACTTGCTTCTTCAAAGATTTAAATGCAATATCAATCGTCATCTTCTGTCCTCTTGAAGCTCCTTCATATTTTGTCATTTTCTCAATCCTTCCCACTCTCAGTCTTCTCTTTCACTTTCAGTTTCACTCCCTGTAACCCCCTGCGTACTACTGACATTCCAAACTTGCTTGAGGTGAAATGGTTAAATAAAAATGTAGCTTACATCCTCTTCTTACGTCCATAAAACAACCTAATTCAGTAACCCTCTACCTTCAGTGGCTCTTGGGCCTTGTATTGGGTGAACAATGGCGTAAAAATATTAAACGCACTTTCAGTCAATTTGTCTAGATATTCTGTCAGGTGGCTTTGAACTGACCGAACACCCAAATATAATAATCATCTAACCTTGATTGGTTTGACCAGCATGATTAGATATTCGTCTCTTTAGCTTTGAGAATAGCGAAGTTAATGAGTGAGACGTTTGTTTACTCGCCTGTTCAAGGTCGGCCTTTCACTTCAGTTCTTTTTTTCTTGGTCAACGTCAATTTTGATGAAAAGATAACTCCTGCGCTTGCAACAATTAACTAAATTGTTGATTTCTTATCTATTAGCAGTTAAAATGTCCCATCAACCATCGGCAAGCACGGTCTTGTCTTTCTCTTTAATTAACTGTAAGACAGACCGTTACACTCGCTAATCAATAAAGATAGCCATGAAATAAATGGCAGAAAATCCATGACATCTGACGTCCTTGTTCAAATAAGAAAAAGATATCGATGATAAACAGTAACCCGAGACGAAGCATCAACGTTTCTATCTGGTCGACATGACTATGAACAAATCGAAATTTCCAACATGTTATTTATTTATCGATTTATTTTTAGTTCGTCACCCCAATTTGTTTCTGACAGCAAAACAAAAACAAATAATTTCGTTCGGTATTTACATTAGTCGGACTATTGTCCTCATCTTTGTCGCCATATTTGTCGCAACGTTTCGGCCGTTGTACGCTCCGGCCTTCTTCGGGTCGTTGGAATTTAGAACTGAACCCTTTATTTCGATCACTGGGGTAGACTGTTCTAGTTCCACGCCCCATGTTTGATGGATGTCAGTTATCAGTTATCTCCTGCTAATTGTCCCTCTGAAAGTTCTCCACTGCCTTAACCGGGTATTAAATACTGTACATATGACCTCATCTCAGAAATATAGACAGAATTATATTCTTATATGTCATCCTTCTTTTATGCGCCGTGTCCTGTCTTCAATATGTCCTGTGAGTGCTAAACTTTCGAAGCCTTCTTTTCTCAAAATGTATACCAGAAATTCCAGCTGTTTACATTCTGATTTCAAGTACAGTTGTATTTAAGATTTCTTTTCACTAAAACGTCCTCGTTGCTCACATATTCAGTATTCTCGACATCCTTCTGTAGAACCACATCTCTGTAACTTCATGTCTCTTATTCATCTGTCAGGTAATTGTACATCATATAGAAGAAGTGAAATCACATAACAGTTCAGTATTCTGATCTTTGTTTCCGTAGTTCTGGATATGACGATAAACTACATCCAGAGCAAGACTTTTGATCGGGAGATTGGGGTTTTTGAGGAGAGTGGAACCACCTCTTAACTGCTGTTGTTCCCAGGTCCACCCTGACCCGGGGTAATAGCATCTGTTAGAGTCGCAGCTACAGGCAAATAGTGAAACCCCAAAACAATATACTATGAAAGTATAAAAATAGGTTTTATAGTAAAAAATACTAGCAATGCATTTTAATATAAAATATATATTTCTAGTGAAATTACCGACAATACCTATCAATAGTAAAGTTACAAACAATACATTTTATCTGTAGGTTGAAAGCATACAGTTGCATTCAAAATGTTTAGATTTCGGAATTAAATAACCGCTAAACAAAATCAACCTAAATCTTTGTTTCCAACGAAATCTTTTTATTTTTTAATACTTTAATTAACTTCTGAAAGGTGTCTTTCGCTATCTCGACGTGTCTTTCGATTTCTATGTAAGAATTTCCGTCTTCTTCTTCTTCTTCTTCTTCTTCTTCTTCTTCTTCTTCTTCTTCTTCTTCTTCTTCTTCTTCTTCTTCTTCTTCTTCTTCTTCTTCTTCTTCTTTCTTCTTCTTCTTCTTCTTCTTCTTCTTCTTCTTCTTCTTCTTCTTCTTCTTCTTCTTCTTCTTCTTCTTCTTCTTCTTCTTCTTCTTCTTCTTCTTCTTCTTCTTCTTCTTCTTCTTCTTCTTCTTCTTCTCTTCTTCTTCTTCTTCTTCTTCTTCTTCTTCTTCTTCTTCTTCTTCTTCTTCTTCTTCTTCTTCTTCTTCTTCTTCTTCTTCTTCTTCTTCTTCTTCTTCTTCTTCTTCTTCTTCTTCTTCTTCTTCTTCTTCTTCTTCTTCTTCTTCTTCTTCTTCTTCTTCTTCTTCTTCTTCTTCTTCTTCTTCTTCTTCTTCTTCTTCTTCTTCTTCTTCTTCTTCTTCTTCTTCTTCTCTTCTTCTTCTTCTTCTTCTTCTTCTTCTTCTTCTTCTTCTTCTTCTTCTTCTTCTTCTTCTTCTTCTTCTTCTTCTTCTTCTTCTTCTTCTTCTTCTTCTTCTTCTTCTTCTTCTTCTTCTTCTTCTTCTTCTTCTTCTTCTTCTTCTTCTTCTTCTTCTTCTTCTTCTTTCTTCTTCTTCTTCTTCTTCTTCTTCTCTTCTTCTTCTTCTTCTTCTTCTTCTTCTTCTTCTTCTTCTTCTTCTTCTTCTTCTTCTTCTTCTTCTTCTTCTTCTTCTTCTTCTTCTTCTTCTTCTTCTTCTTCTTCTTCTTCTTCTTCTTCTTCTTCTTCTTCTTCTTCTTCTTCTTCTTCTTCTTCTTTTCGTTTCGAAATTCCAAGGGGTTTGAATACAGCTTCTAAAGAGGGCTAAATGGATTCAGGACCACATCATTGTGAATATAACAACCAACCTAATCTGAATAGTAAGGCA
>OZ038494.1:59665974-59675974 GCA_964036315.1 Acanthosepion esculentum
TATATATATATATATATATATATATATATATATATATATATATATATATATATATATCATCTTCAGATCTATAGAGTCAATTCATATATATCTATCTCACTGCCCCCTTTCACTGTTTTCCCCTACTAATATCCTCTTCTCTCTCTCTCTCACTCACTCTCTGTCTGTCTCTCTTTCTCTCTCTCCCCCCTCTCTCTCTCTCTCACTATATATATATATATATATATATATATATATATATATATATATATATATATATAAAGAGAGAGAGAAAGAGAGAGTGTGTGTGTGTATCAGAAATACTTTTACAAACTTTGGGGGTGGGTTCCTGACACCCAAAAAAGATAAAATGTCCACATAAACATATGTCCAAAAGGTCATGTAGAACGTGTTCTTCGTGTTCAGGCGTACGAGTGGATCTCGATCTTCTTCGATCCATAGTTTGTGGTGCCACGGATCCTGACTCAGCAAACGCGATGATAAACAGCAGCAAAGGTTGGATGACTCGACTGCCTTCGGTCTGGAAACGCAATCTGATGCAGCAGTTCTGCCTCGCGTCTATTACAACTCGCGCGGCCGTGTGTAAAAGTCATATCCGCCTGATCACGATATGACTGTCCTGCCATTGTTAAACGGAACACTTCTCAGTTAACTCACTACTACACACGTTAAACTTTGTAGAGGTACTAGCCACAAATGTACACGAATGACAAATGTAACCAAGTCTATATAGCAAAACGACGCCATCTACCGTAGACTATCCTTAAACTTAATAACTCAAAAACAAAGGATTTGCGGGCATATATTTATATGGACTTTAGTCCTTGTTTTGGTGTGAGGAACACGCCCCCAAAGTTTGTAAAAGGTATTATTGATACACCCTTGATATGTATATATATTATTTAAATTTGGATGAGAATCTAACAAATTGTCATCCAATGACATATTTCCGAGTTCGCCGATCAAACAGCGTCATCAGAAAATCGAATTTTATTTCCCCTAAGTAACAAAAGAAAAAACTTAGTGAAAATAAGCCTAATATTCTGCTTACGCAGTTTGATTGACGAAACCAGACAAAATAGAAGTTTTATACACACACACATATATATATATATATATATATATATATATATATATATATATATATATATATATATATATATATATATGAAGAAATATAGTTTAAGGTGGGCTATATTTATGGAATAAAGTGCTGAATACCAGGGATAGAGCGTATGTAAATATAAATATAAAAGTGAATATTGAAGTCAACACTCAAAGGCAACAGGCTGTTTCATACTGAACGCAATCGTCGATTGCGTCGAGCATGAAACAGCCTGTCACCTCTGAGTGTTGACTTCAATGTTTACTTTTATATATATATATATATATATATATATATATATATATATATATATATATATATATATATATATATATATATATATATATATATATATATATAGCAGAATATTAGGCATATTTTAACTAAATCTTTTCTTTTATTACAATGAAAAGGCTGTTTGATCGGCGAAACATATCAATATGTCATTGTATAAATATATATATATATATATATATATATATATATATATATATATATTGATATTGAACAATCGCATTCTGACCATAAGACACGGGTTCGAATCTCACCATGGTCGATTTGTCAGGAAGGAAAGCTCCTGAAAACCATACCACGAGTTGACCCAAACCTTGTGTGTTGTGAGTGAAATTGGGTAGACAGAACCCTTGCGTGCCGTCGATAGCTGAGCTAGCATGAGGTCACAAGTCATCGTGGCCGAGGGCTTGAGCGTGCTGGATCACGCGAGATCTTTCTTGAAAACTGTAACTAAGCTCTGCTATGCATCGTTGCAGTATCAACCACAGGTGGACTCTGAGGGTGTTGAATAAACACAAATGCGCCTGAGCAAGCGTCTGCAATAGGGATTGGCTAGCCACCCTAGTAGACGGGTATCCTTGTGTGTCCAGCTATATATTGATACAGCCTGTATATGCCCGCAAGCGTGTCTGTGTGTGTGATGTTATATTACAGTATCTACTAAATTTGACCTTTTTTCTTATTTACGCGTAAATCACCTGTTTTAGCCGGGCGTTACGATGCTATTCTTTAAACAATATTTTAAAACACTTGTCTCGCTTTAATGCTTAATAGCGAACCCTACATTCAAAAGGAATGAAGAGAACGAATCCGTACAAATCCAAGTAAACACTCACTTTGGCTCAAAACAACGCTGATTCATGTTCAAGGCGCAGCGTTGATTCCTTGTTTTTGTCATTTGATGTTTCAGACACTTGGATCTTATTCGAGATTGTTTGCTCGAGAAACCGGCCACAAGTGTCAGAGTTTACTAGATTGTACTTTTGTAAAACTCTGTCAATTAGAATCGGAATAGAAATAACAAGCAAGAAACGACATTCAATAACACAGGAATAATACAGAAAAAGCGGCTTAGATAGATAGATAGATAGATAGATAGATAGATAGATAGATAGATAGATAGATAATGTAAATAATATGAAAGGAAGGAAGGAAGGAAGGGTTAGATAAAAAGAAAGAGATAGATAGATAGAAATTGAACACGCTGAAATAGATAAAGAAGTAGATAGATAGATAGATAGATAGATAGATAGATAGATAGATAGATAGATAGATAGATAGATAGATAGATAATGTAAATAATATGAAAGCAAGGAATGAAGGAAGGAAGGAAGGAAGGGTTAGATAGATAGATAGATAGATAGATAGATAGATAGATAGATAGATAGATAGATAATGAACAGACTGAAATAGATAAAGAAAAGAAGTAGATAGATAGATAGATAGATAGATAGATAGATAGATAGATAGGAAGAAATTTGGATAGATACAAGTTGTGTTTAAACTTTCTTGGCCTGACTCACTTCCTATAAACTAACCAAATAATAAAAACATCAAATCGATTTGAGAACGGTTTCGTGACAGTGAGTCACGCCTAATTCGATCATCACGCCACATGGCCTGATGATCGCTTAAGAAGAGACAATGCCAGTCACCATGTAGTCTATCCTCTTATTGACCATACTTCCTCTATCAACATAGCATATTTTAACAACACACATATATATATATATATATATATATATATATATATATATATATATATATAGTAATGCCAAGCCGCTCGTATCCGAGTATGTCTGTTCGCTAGAGCGGCTCGCCCTTCCCTGTTGTAGACGCCTGATCAGACAGATTTGTATTTGTTCAACAGCCACAGAGCCCACCTGTGGTTTCTACTGCAACTATGCTGAGCGGACTTTAATTACAGTTTCTGGTAGAGCGCGCCTTATCTGGCGTAAATCAACAGTCTGAAACAAGGCCATGCAAGGCTGCAAACGTACAACCACTGACGATACACCCACAAAACATACTTATATATTTGACACTGGATGTCGGAGTAAACAGATCGTCATCAAGTGTACCACTTATTAGTAATTTTAATTTTAATGTCTTTTAATTGGCTTCATCTGGGATAAAAAAGCATCGCCATTGGTTCGTGGGAGTGTGGTGCAGTGTTACCTGGTCAAACAAGTCATGTTTCAGGGCTTTTTAAGCAGACTGTCTCATGACTACAGGAAATTATATGCCGCACTGTATTCAGCCTGTAAAGGTTTGTGGGTGTGGTCTATTAGAGTTTGCAATGACCACATTCGTTTATTGCTATCATCAAACACGTCTGAATTCAAAACTGACTGGACGAGGGGCGAGCAACTCTACAATGTAGTATGTTCTATATATCTAATAATGTAATGGAGAATGGGTGAAAACCAGCAGGACGTTTTAAAATATTTTGTTTTGTTGTCAGAGTTTCGCTCTGTGCGAGCATCCTCAAAACACCCGATGTCCAGAGAGAAACGTTGACAACAAAAGAAAATTTAAATATCCAAGGGATTTTCAGTCATTTTGTCATATTTACTAAGAAGTCGCAAGTCATCGTGACCGAGGGTATGAAAGTGTTGTCGTTGTCCTTGTTCAGACTGTTGATTACGCCAGATAACGCGCTCTCTCCCAGAAAAATGTAACTAAGGTCCGCTCAGTGTAGTTACAGTATAAACTACAGGTGGTCTCTGTGGGTGTTGAACAAATAATGTGCCTGAGTAGACGTCTGCAATAGCCGCCCTAGTAGACGGTCATACTCGGATACGAGCGGCCAGTCATCATTACTCATATATATATATATATATATATATATATATATATATATTGCGTATATTTTGGCAACATGTTTGCGACAAATTTCATTGAATAATTTAAACATTTTTGTCTACTTATATTAAAAAAACTGAAACTAAACTTTAATATAATTAATTATGAATACTGCAAAAATGTTTTAAAATATGTACAGTAAATAGTTTAAAATATCGCAGTTTGTACCAATAGATTTTAATACTTATTTAAAAAAAAAAACTCTCGACAAACTCATAACTTAATTACCTTCCCTGAAGCTTGACTCAACTATTGCACTAAACTCAGCGTTCTTCATTTCACTAGTAAAAAATTAACTTTCTAATGAACACAGCAATGTTGTCCTTTAAAATGATAAACACTACTGCATTTGACTTGAAAAAAAAACTGATAATGACATTGTGCTAATGTCAAAAGTACATGGAATTAATAATATGTATCAACACGGTAATCTTCTCACTTCCTTTTGTAATTGTTATGGTCCAAGTTCCTTGTACCACGGTGATGGTCCAAGGTAGAACCAATGAAGAATAACTCGAACACAGGTATGGAATAACACAGATATATTACAAACAGAAATATGTACAAAGAAGTAGAAGTATTAGTAATGACTATCAGATTTGGTTACAGTGAACCATGTTGTCTCGACAAGTATCACTATTCTAATGTCTTACAGTAATCGTCTGACTCTTGACTCTGTCTCTGACTCTGAAGTATTTAGTGTCCTCCCCACGAGGGACAGATGTGGCACAAGGCCGGGTTTAAAGTGGGGTACCCGAGCCCGTAGGCTCGGCCAAAAAATAGCCCGTAGATCCCGTATAAACGGGATCGGGCCGGTCAACCTCCCCGAACGAGGCTCTGCCCTTCGGCGGAGCCTCGTCCGAGTTCCTCTCTGCCCAAAGGCAGAGAGTTCCCCTCTGCCTCAGAGGCAGAGAGTTCGACCGTCAAGCCGAGTCGTCCAAAAAGGACTGACTCTGAACTCTGAAGTATTTAGTGTCCTCCCCACGAGGGACAGATGTGGCACAAGGCCGGGTTTAAAGTGGGGTACCCGAGCCCGTAGGCTCGGCCAAAAAATAGCCCGTAGATGCCGTATAAACGGGATCGGGCCGGTCAACCTCCCCGAACGAGGCTCTGCCCTTCGGCGGAGCCTCGTCCGAGTTCCTCTCTGCCCAAAGGCAGAGAGTTCCCCTCTGCCTCAGAGGCAGAGAGTTCGACCGAATAGCTGAGACGTCCAAAAAGGACTGACTCTGAACTCTGAAGTATTTAGTGTCCTCCCCACGAGGGACAGATGTGGCACAAGGCCGGGTTTAAAGTGGGGTACCCGAGCCCGTAGGCTCGGCCAAAAATAGCCCGTAGATCCCGTATAAACGGGATCGGGGTGGTCAACCACCTCGAACGAGGCTCTGCCCTTCGGCGGAGCCTCGTCCGAGTTCCTCTCTGCCCAAAGACAGAGAGTTCCCCTCTGCCTCAGAGGCAGAGAGTTCGACCGAATAGCTGAGACGTCCAAAAAGGACTGACTCTGAACTCTGAATGCTGCTCCCTCTTGAGGCGCAGTATTTATGATGTCCGGAATAGTCCATTATTCTTATGGGTAAGTTCCCATAACAGTAATGACACCAAAGAGATTGCACGTGAATATGAAAGAATCAAAACTTGTCTAAATTATTCAATGAAACATACCTCTCTCTCACTCTCTCTCTCTCTCTCTCTATCTATCTATCTCTCTCTCACACACACACACACACACACACACACACATACCTTACATTGATTGCACAACTCTGAGTTTCATGCCGATGCAATTTTCAAGTGATGGCATTTTTGGGGTTAACACTGGTTTTTTATTATTTCTAATTATCACGAGATATTTTATTGCTGGGGAGGCTTATTATTAATTTTTAAAATATTTAAATGAATTGTAGTTTAATTTTAGATTTGAATTTAGGCCCAGGTTAACATTTAAGATTGAAGATATTCAGACAAGGAAGATTTAATTAATTTTGAATTTAGTTTATCCAGCATCCTTACGTTTTTTCCATTTTGTCGGAATAAGGCAGTACAGAAATGTCCCACACTTTTCATTGTCTCAATCACTTTCAGCCACTTCTTTAGCCTTTTTCATGGGGATTTTCTTTTTAGTTTTTTTTTTTTAGTTTTTCCTCAGGTTGTTGACTGTTTAAGTTGTATTTTATTTTTGTCTTCTTTTCAATAGGAGCGTTTATTCCGAAACTTCGCGTGTTGGGCGCAGCTGGAATTTGCGTCAGCCTCTTTCTATTTAAAAAAAAAAACTTCGCGTGTTGGGCGCAGCTGGAATTTGCGTCAGCCTCTTTCTATTTAAAAAAAAAAACTTCGCGTGTTGGGCGCAGCTGGAATTTGCGTCAGCCTCTTTCTATTTAAAAAAAAAAACTTCGCGTGTTGGGCGCAGCTGGAATTTGCGTCAGCCTCTTTCTATTTAAAAAAAAAAACTTCGCGTGTTGGGCGCAGCTGGAATTTGCGTCAGCCTCTTTCTATTTAAAAAAAAAAACTTCGCGTGTTGGGCGCAGCTGGAATTTGCGTCAGCCTCTTTCTATTTAAAAAAAAAAACTTCGCGTGTTGGGCGCAGCTGGAATTTGCGTCAGCCTCTTTCTATTTAAAAAAAAAAACTTCGCGTGTTGGGCGCAGCTGGAATTTGCGTCAGCCTCTTTCTATTTAAAAAAAAAAACTTCGCGTGTTGGGCGCAGCTGGAATTTGCGTCAGCCTCTTTCTATTTAAAAAAAAAACTTCGCGTGTTGGGCGCAGCTGGAATTTGCGTCAGCCTCTTTCTATTTAAAAAAAAAAACTTCGCGTGTTGGGCGCAGCTGGAATTTGCGTCAGCCTCTTTCTATTTAAAAAAAAAAACTTCGCGTGTTGGGCGCAGCTGGAATTTGCGTCAGCCTCTTTCTATTTAAAAAAAAAACTTCGCGTGTTGGGCGCAGCTGGAATTTGCGTCAGCCTCTTTCTATTTAAAAAAAAAACTTCGCGTGTTGGGCGCAGCTGGAATTTGCGTCAGCCTCTTTCTATTTAAAAAAAAAACTTTGAACACTCCATTTACACTGTTAAATAAGGTGAGGTTGATAGTAGTTTATAGTCGATATATATATATATATATATATATATATATATATATATATACATATATATATATATATATATATATATATATATATATATATATATATATATATGATTAATACAAATATAAAATGTATAACTTTTTTTTTTTTTAAGCGTATCACCCCAAGCAAGGCTGGAGGCCACTATCACGCAAGGGGTTATAGAAGGGTTGGAGGAAGAGCAGATAGGAGTGGTAAAGGAGAGGACGTGGAGAAAGAGAAAGACAGTGGGTCGATCAAGGCAAGGGGGTTACAGAAGATTTGGAGCGAGAGCAGATAGGAATGAAAGATGAGAGGATGTGGAGAAGGGAAGTGGATAGATCAAGGCAACTGGAGATGTCGATTGACGCTACACTTAAACCGTTGGAGATTGTATTTGTCAGGGAAACAGTAATAGGGAAGGGAGTTCCATAGGCGAGATGTGCGAGACATGAAGCTATTGGAGTAGAAGAGACGTCTACATCTAACAGTTTCAACGGTGTAGGGGTGGGAACGGGATGCCAGCCTCGTAGGACGTTTAAATTCACGAGGCCTAGGGACAAGCGAAAGCAGCTCCTCGGAGCAATTACCGTGAAAGTACTTGTAAAAAAGGCAGAGCGAGGCAACATCGCGTCTGTGAGAGAGCGACTGGAGACGATGATGACAGATCAGGGCCAATCACATTGCATATCCGTCTCTGGATCTTATCAAGAACCCTGAGGCAAACAGCAGGGGCCCCAGACCATATGTGGCAGCAATACTCCATGCAAGGGCGAATGGTCGATTTATAGACTTGGAGGATCGATTCCGGGGAGAAAAATTTCCTGGCTCGGCACAGGGAACCAACTTTCCTTGCGGTGGATGATGCAACTGACTCGATGTATTTGTAGCGGACAGCGTGAGACCGAGCAGCCGCAGAGAGGAGCTCTCGAGAAATTGGTCTTCAGACATTATCTTATTGTTGTTATATTCAGTAACTCAATTCAGGAGTTTCGTAGATGAACCCTTGTACTTTTTCGTTCTACTCGCCAGGAGATTCCATATTACGACCGAAAAAATGCGTGGAAATTACGATAGTGTACTGTATTTCTCAGGCTAGCAGAACTTCTGATAAAAAGTGCTCAGTCGTTTTTTGTTTGTTTTTTTATTTTCATTTTTTTAAGCATTTCACCCCAAGCAAGGCGAGATGCCACTAGTACGCAGGGAGTTACAGAGTGGGAGCGAGAGTAAAGAAGTCTGATGGAGGAAAGGATGAAGAGAATGGCAGGGTATAGTTCAGGGCATGCGGAGATGTCGATTGGCATTACATTTGAATAGTTGGAGATTATATCTACCAGGGAGACAAGTAATAGAAAGGGAATTCCACAGACGGGAGGTGCGAGACATGAAGCTATTGGAATAGAAGAGACGGCTACTTTTAACCGTTTCGACAGTGAAAGGGTGGGGCCGTGATGCCAGCCTAGTACCACGCTTAAATTCATGCAGTCTTGGAACTAGCAATAGTAGCTTGTCGGAGTAGTTACCGTGAAAGTATTTGTAGAAAAGACAGAGGGAGGGGACGGCATGTCTGTGAGAGAGTGAGTGAAGACGAGATGCCAGATCAGAACCAACCACATTGCTTATCCGTCTCTGAATCTTGCCGAGGACTTTAAGACGAACAACGGGGGCACCAGACCATATATGGCAGCAGTATTCCATGCAGGGGCGAATGGTTGATTTGTAGATGTGAATGATGGACTCAGGCGAGAAAAACTTTTTGGTGCGACACAGGGAACCAACTTTCCTTACGGTGGATGAAGCTATTGATTCAATGTAATTGTTCCATCTCAGGTCAGCGGACAGTGTGAGACCAAGCAGTCGTAAAGAGGTGCTCTCGTGGAGTTGAGCATCAGACATTCTAATTTTTCAGTTTTTTGTCTTAGAGGCATTAAAGTTAACCAGCCAACTCCTGCCCCAGTCTACAACCGATTGGAGGTCCTTTTCAAGGACTAACGGCCAGGTTAGTTTTGTCAGCGATACCAGATTTTCTATTGAGGCAGGAGTAAATGGTAGTGTCGTCCGCATAGATGCCCTCTTGGGAACTGATGACATCGGGGAGATCGTTAATGAAGATAAGGAACAGAGTAGGGCCGAGGAGAGAGCCTTGGGGAACACCTGCGTTCGTGGGAAAGGAACTGGAGGAGAATCAGTTAAGGACGAGCTTCATTACACGGTTTGGCAGGAATGATCGTTGAAGGATTGTCTTCGAATTTCAGTAGTCACTTATCTCCAATTTTCCCTCTGTTTGCCTTTGTTCTGACCACGTTTTGAAATGTTTTTAGTAATTTTTTTCTTTATTTACTAACTAAAATTCTCTGTTGTTTTGAAAAGTCTGGATTAATTTTTTGGATTTTTTTCCTCGTTAACTCCTTCAATATGAACGATATGACAGCTGGCTGACGGAAGAGGCATACTTCCAAGTAGCCAGAATACAATAAACAAAGTAAGGATCAATTAACTTATCTGGTTGACTGACTCAAAACGTCGAAACTCTCATCAGGCCCAGATTGTTAATAAATCTATTGAAAATAGCAGATCTCATATTTATAGTCTATAAATATATTATTATAGTTGATCTTATTTACTATAAATATGAATCGGTTAACGA
>OZ038494.1:59680974-59745974 GCA_964036315.1 Acanthosepion esculentum
CTAGAAGAGGCATGACACGTGGAACTAGAACAATCTACCCCGGTAGACAAAATAAAGGGTTCAGTTTGCAATTCAAGTCACCTGAAGAAGGCCGGAGCGTGCAACGACAAAACATCATGAATATGTCAACGAAGATGAGGTCAACAGTCCAAACAATGTAAAATAGTGTAAATAGCTAGCGTCTTTGTATGCGCACAATCGTGTGTGTGTGTGTGTGTGTGTGTGTGTGTGTGTGTGTGTGTGTGTGTGTGTGTGTGTGTGTGTGTGCGCGCGCGCGTGTGCGTGCGTGCGTGCGCGGGCCATTACACTTATTTTTACTTGGACTGAAATTTCAAATAAGTTCTTCAATCACCTGGTCGGACAAGTACGTCTTTCGCTGTGTTAAGAATGAATTTTTTTTTTTCTGTTTTTCCGGGCGAGAGTAATTTTGTATGTGTGTGTGGGATGGGGGTGAGGGAGGTGCTGTTTGTATATTTGTCGATGTGCATGTTTTACGTTTGTGTGAGTGGGTGTTTCGGTGTTATTTGTCGGTGTCTGTGTCCGTGCGTGTATGGGCGGCTCTGAGTGTCTTTGTGCACTTGTGGGAACATGTGACCTTGTGTAGGTATGGGTGTGGGCGAGTACATGTGATTGTATTTGGGAAAATCGACCACAAGGGGTTAATCAGTGTATTTGTGAATCAGCTTCCAAAAGAAGAAAATAAACCTGACCAGGTTGAGTCTTGTTAATCATTTACATGCATAGATTTTTTTTTTTTTTTTTGTCCTTGCTCATTTTTTTTTCATTCTTTTTTTTTCTTCCATTTTTTTCCCCATATTTAATTATCATTCTTTGGTCATTTCACACTCACCCTCTCCCCCCGCACACCGGAATTTTGCCATGAGTAAAAGTCTTATCACTTGATCTTTCAAAGGGAACAGATGAAAAAAAAAAAGAGTTCACGTGTGTATTCCTTTCTTTTTCATTACTCTTTAGGCTCTCTTTCTTTTTCATTTCGCTTTCTTTCTTTCTTTCTTTCTTTCTTTCTTTCTTTTTCATTTTTAACACTTTCGCCTCTCTTTCTTTTTTATTCCACTTTCCTTTTTTGTTTGTTTCCTTCTTTTTCATTTCTAACTCTTTCGCCTCTCTTTCTTTTTAATTCCTTTCATTCTTTCTTTTTCCTTTCTTTCTTTTTTTTCACGCAATGTTCGCTACCCCCTCTGTAACTCATTTTTATTCTCTGCCTGTGGCTCACTTTCTCTCTGTATATATCTCACTGTCTCACTTGTCTTTTTCTTTTCTTTCTGTCTATAGTCATATTCCTCTCTCTCTCTCTCTCTCTCTCTCTCTCTCTCTCTCTCTCTCTCTCTCTCTCTTCAACAACAACAACAACAACAACAGATTAAATTAAATTAACAGCATGAAATAAAATGAAATGTTCACTTATCTCTCACTACTCTGAGTTCCACGGAGATGATATCCACTTGTGACGGAGGTTGAGACTAAAATCAATGAATGAGCTCGCTGTGAGAATTTGCTTCATTTTGTTTATTTAAGAAGGTATCAACGTATACATCTGAAAAAGTGTTAGTCGAAAAAGTATCCTTTAAAGAATGCGTTTTTGTATATTTAAGGCAATATACAAATTCCATGGGTCAAACCTTTGTTTAATATATATATATATATATATATATATATATATATATATATATATATATATATATATATATATAATTTAAAGAAAAAAACAGACCACTTTAAGGTTCCATTAGTTATAATTTATTTCACCCGAGATTTTATTTTTCTCTGAAATCTTCAGACTTCACTTTCAAGGGTGAAAAAATGAATTTAAAACTTACACTTTGAAGGGCTCTATTAAGCTTATATAAGGTGACATAGAGGGTGGTGAGGGATAGTGTGAGAGACATGGTCAAATTTAGAGAGGGGAGGGAGAGTTTTAAAATTTATTTTTATTACAATGCTTAATATTGAGGAGGAGGGGTTGTAAGGATCAGACATTGACCTATTTAAGATTTAAGAATATAATAGTTCAAAAGTAAAGCAAATATTTTCATATAGTGCTCAATATTAAAATAATATTAATATTAAAAATAGAGCATTGACAATATTATATACAGAAAAATTACTTAACTGTAAATATCAATTTTTATGACACTTCCGAACGAATACGTAAAAAAAGCAAAAATTCATGAAAGTGCCCGTGTAAAAAATGTAAAATTCATGAACGTACACACCGGATTAAAAATGATGCGAAAAAATTGAAAAACATTGGGAATAAACTTCAAACAACAAACCCCTTGAAAAATGGACAATTCCAAGATAAGATATCATGGCTTTGAAGCCAGTCAACTCGCAGACCTGCACACTTTGTTGCTTAGATTGCAATCGAAATCAGGCTAGAAATCAAAGTGATATATATAAGTGAACACTGAAGTCAACACTCAAATGCGACAGACTGTTTCATGCTAGGCACAATCTCACCGATCAAAGTTCAACAAGGTGACATTTAAACCGGTATGGTATCGCAGTAACCACAATACACACGTCAATGAACACGGTCACAATGTACTGGTCGTATTTGGAAATGAATATATATTTTTTCAGTGACTTTTATAATATCTACACACCATTTATTAAAGTAGTATAACAAAAGATAATCCTTGAAAATGACTAATAATTTTGATGAAATCAATCGGAACTAACAAATATTTTTTGCATTCATTATGACCAGAACAGAAGACACTTGTACGCCTACAAGAAAAACATAATAAAAAACTAAACAAAATTACCTTGTTTGTCTGGCTCAACAAGATAGATAGATAGATAGATAGATAGATAGATTAGATAGATAGATAGATAGATAGATATGAAACAGACTGGGTTAGATAGGCAGATAGTTATGAAATATACTGAGATAGATAGATAGATAGATATATAGATAGATAGATAGATAGATAGATATTTTAGTATGTGTGTGTGTGTGTGTGTGTGTGTGTGTGTGTGTGTGTGTGTGTGTGTGTGTGTGTGTACTTCGTGAATATATTTTTGCATATGAACATGAACAATCTCTTCTCGTGCCACCTGGGAGCTAAATAGCAGAATAAACTGCGATTTCCCGCCTTGTGTGGCAGCCAATTCAGGAGAAAAACAACTCTGAATTCAAAGCCGTGAAGAAAGCAACGTAAAACCACTCTACTATCTTTTCCAAGAAGTCATTGAAATTCATAGATATTAAATGGAAAAAGAACGTGGGGACAATCATGATGAGTTATGTCCTGAAAACCATATGGCATTTAAAAAAAATAACATACTTTTCCTTGCGTCCAGATTATTATCCTAAGTAGTAGTAGTAGTAGTAGTAGTAGTAGTAGTAGTAGTAGTAGTAGTAGTAATTGTGGTTCGCGTACACATGGCCTGAAGATCGAGTGATTTAAGCATCGTATGTGGGCTGGTTCCTTCAACCGTTTTGTTCTCCACTTAAATTCTCTATTATTTTTACTTTACTCTTGAAAGAATGTTGAGCTGAGCTTTCTCTCCTCGTTCAGACAAGAATAGAATACAGTGTAACCCGGATATAAGAGAGTTGTCGTGACCGGAGAAGAAGTATCTTATATCCGGGTTTATCTTATATCCGGGTTTTCTCTTTTATACATATGTAATTGTCTTCTTAATTTTATAATGTCAATTGCCCGCATATTTACTACACAATGTCACAAAGATTTTACTACAGTATGCCATTCTATAGTTTCTTCATTAGACTGTTGTTGTTGTTTTTTTGTTTCATTTTACATTCAGTTTTGTTACACTAAACATACTGATGGGGGTCAGCTTGTGCTGTATCTTAGTCTACAGAAAATATATTCCACATTCTTGAAATTAGAAAAATCTTATCGAATTTTGACATTGGGCTCTGCTTCATGTAGCAAATAATGAAAGCGTAGAGTAGGGCAGGTTCATTTTTCACTTTTTTTTCTTTTTTTTTTTTTTAGAAAATCAACATTGCAGTGTGAAAAGCTAGGTTCTTATGTGATAAGCATTGCCACCGAAGATTTATAGCTTTTACCAATTTTTGAGCGTTTTGTTTTAAATCTCGTCTGAAAAATGTACAAAAATACTTAATTTCCACAGGTTTTGATTACAAACTGATTCAAATTTTACTATTTCAAGAATAAATCCAAATAAAGTTAATATCTTTAGTATTCGATACATTGAATGAAAAATATATTCAAACCACAATTCTGATTATAAATCACCACAAGCAAAATATTCAATTTTTTACTGGGTTCCTTTAAGTAAAAATTCTGCAAAAAAATATAGATTACAAAACAGGCTAATCAATGAATAAGATCTGTTAGATCATTTGTTAAATCATAACAAAAATAGATAAAAGTGTATATAATACTATAATACTGCTGAGAACAAATTATAAAACAAAATGTTTTAAATTTGAATTGTTTATTATAAATCGCACTAAAACTCTTGCACTGTATAATATATTACATTATAATATAGCTAAATTGTTCATTATAATTTCCCTTTGAAGCAAATAATGGTCTTCTTATTTGATGGCACAATGATTTAGTAATAATGTGTTTGTGCCATTCATTTTGTCCATATAAAATTTGTAAAGCTTCAGAAAATAATAAATTTTATAAGGCTGTGTTATAAGGCTTTCACTGATCACCGTAATGAAATTGTAACGCTACGATTTTGAACCTAAACTTGATCTTCAAATTGGTTTCCTCAAAAAAAATGTGTGTCAGTATTTATCAGGTCAAACCCCAACTTTCAAATTGAGTGAAATATCACGATTCCAAAAAAAGACCTACAGTGCTAAAAAAAAAAAAAAAAAAAAACTTGGCATATATTTTCTTATATATAGCATTTAATGCTAAACACTTTCCTCACAGGAGAAGAGGAGACAAAATGTGACAGATATATAGTTCTGTAGACATATACAGAAAATTCCATGGACAGAACATGCGAGTAACGAAGAATTTTTTTCATTTGGGTGAAAGACGCAAAGAGTTACAGAACGGGAAAGCAACTAACAAAACGTTGAGGCGGGGAGAGAACAATAAAAAAATCCAGAATTCGGTGAGACAGAAGATGTCGCCTGACGTTGCATTTAAATTTTTGAAAGATCGCAGTTGACAGGAAATCAAGAAGCCAGAAGAGATTTTCGCAAGCGAGAAGTGCGAGTGAAGAAACAGTACAGAACTTACGGTTGCACTTAATAATTCCAACTGTAAAATGATGAGACCATGAGCCAATCTGCGCTTAAATTCATAGGGTTTAGGTACCATAGAGTTCATCGTATACAGGACCAGCAGATTAAATGCCCCCTCCATCATGGGGGAGGTTAAGGTTAAACATTAATGCACGAGGCATCTGCAGAAATGTCAATGCTAAGGAGACTGAACTATTTTGTGCCTCTGTTGCTATGTACGTTTGGAATCAACTTTAAAATCGGACATGCTATATTCTGTCCGAGAGGGTTTCCGGATAAATCCCTATTGAATCCCCTGCTACTTGCCAACGAGATTTATGGCCATTACACGTTGAAACACCGGAGTTAAACAACGCCTAGTCTGGTCAGAACCTAGATGGGTGACCGCTTGGGAATATCAGTTGTGCAAGCTTGGATGTGGATGTGGGTGGGGTCATGGATAGCGACTCGAAACTGAAAAAACGAAGAGTGGAGTTTCAATTCCCGTCGGGTTCGTTATATTCACTTATACGCAAATACCCTTTTTACCCCACCAGATTTAAAAAAAAAAAAATAACATTGCCAAGGAGTGAAGGTAGTTAAAATAATAGTGGTGTGAAGTGTCAAAGGAAAAAACCGTCCATCACCGTTTTTTTTTTTTTTTTTTCAGGCTCGAAGTTTAAAGTCTGCCAAATGTTCCTTGTCCGTCACATTTAATGAAACATGTATAAGCCACCGAGTTTACTTGTAAAACTTTTTTGTCCGTAACATTTGTTCTACTAGAATTAGTTCCTTTGCAATGCTGACATCTATGAGAGCGAGCGGGTTGTATATGAAGCCTGACTCACCCATCGAAAGGGCAAACTGTAACAGTAATAATTGTAAGAAAATATTCAATATGCGAAAACTTTCTGTCAATTGAAAACTAAATATCTTCTTCTATGTGCCGTGTCCCTTTAGGATCATGACTCTCCACAATTTCCTGTCCTTTGTAGCTCTTAATACAGTTTGTCTTTTTATTTTATTTTATTTATTGAGTAAATGAATAAATAATGTTTACGATTTTGAAACAAGAAGCCACAATGGGAGATCAGGGCTTTATTCTTTTTTTTATTTCCCTATTCCTCTGCCACCTCTCTCTATCTATATCTCCCCCTTTCTCTCTCTCTCTCTCTCACTTCTTCTCTTACTCTCCCCTCTTTCTATATCACTCTCTCTCCCCTCTATCTCCATACCTCTCTCGCTTCCTCTCTATACCTCTATATTTCTCACTCTCTCCCCATTTCTCTCTTTTTTCCCCTCTCTCCCTCTTCACCCTCACTCTCCCCTCTCCTCCTCTCTCTATCTCTCTCTCTTTCTCCCTTTTTCTCTCCTTCTCCCCTTTCTCTCTCTCTATTCTTCCCTCTCTCTCTTTCCATATCTCTCCTTCTCGCTCTCTCGCTCTTTCTCCTTCTCTCCCTCCTTAATTGTCTATCATATAAAACCAACTAAACTGATCTTGTTCGTTTGCCTTTCAGGCTTTCATCTGCAACTTTACTCGCCGGACTTAAGTTCCTTTTATCCCGAAATGCAACCGGCTCACATATCTCGAGGCGTTTCAATTGATGAACCTGCTGAAAACTCATCAAGTTTTATTATCTGCGAAACATTCTCGGCGTACGTCTTTGATGTCTGGCATTAAAAAAAAAAAATGGACGTTTTTTTTGTTTTCTCCCTTTCCTGCTTTCTCCTCCACGAAAATATAGAAATAGTATTTAACATTGTACAGAATATGACACAGAATTGTTTCTACTGCTGCCCTGCAAAAATGTCTATTGCACTTCAACGGTAACTGCAGGCATCAGGAAATTCCCCCGATTATTTTTTTTATGTATTTATAACCCCAGTTTATATAAAATGACACAAACTTTTTATTGTTGTGTATAATAATAAAAAAATAGAGAAGGCATATCTGTAAAAATATAAGGCATGAAAAAAAGGCTCACTATATTCGCCTCTAAAATTGTTTTCTTCAGACTAATGTTTTTTTTTATCGATGGAGTTAGTCTTAAATATATATATATATATATATATATATATATATATATATATATATATATATATATATATATATATATATATGTTTTCTAACTGGTGTACGCAATTTTGTTAAAAATTGTTTCATGCCAAGACGACCATGCCATTAGGATGCATGGGGTTAGAAGGAGTGAAAGAAGGATAAAGGAACAAGGTTCAGATGGACAGAAGATGACGATTGACGTTGCATTTAAATTTTTGAAGATATCAGTGAAGCAAGGAATCGTAATGGTGTTCCATAGGCGAGAAGTGCTAGAAAAGAATCTATTAGAATAGAAATGGTATATATATATATATATATATATATATATATATATATATATATATATATAATCAAGTGCATCCCAAGCAAGGTAGTAAAGACACCGCGACGCAAGGTTGTGGAAGAGTTAGAAACAGGAACATTGACTGAGAACAGATGAAGAGTAATCAGGTAGACAGCAGATAGCTATTGACATTGCTTTTAAATTTTTGCCGAGTAAAGTTGGCTTGAAATCATGGAGCCGAAAGGGAGTAACCTATCAATGGATTTATTATAGTTTTATATATCTATCTATATATATATATATATATATATATATATATATATGTATGTGTGTGTGTGTGCGTGTATATATATATATATATATATATATATATATATATATATATATATATATATATATATATATATATATGAGGGGAACATTTATTTTTTGTTTTAAAACACAAGGAACTAGATAATTTCGAAAGAGATTTATGGCTCTCCTGGAGAGCAACTCTTCTTGGACTCGCGTTTTCCACTGACATGAAATGGAGTGATTATATCGAATCAATTGCTACGTCGACTGCACGAAAAGTTGATCCATTGTGCTGTGCCAGAAAGCTTTTCTCGTCAGAATCTTTCTAGCACACTTATAAATTCGTCCGTGCATCGAATATTGCTGTTATATCTGCTTTGGTGTTTTTGGTATATATCTTGAAATTCCTGACAAAAGTCAAAGAAAAACCTGTAATGTAGTCAAGCCTGACCTGGCATTGCGACTTCAGTCAATTTCTCGCCAGCGTTATGTGGCTTCTGTGTCTTTTCTACAAATATTTTCATGGCAATTGTTCTGATGAGCACTTTTACTTAATGTCTCAACTACACAAATTAAAGCGTGCTGCTAGATTGGCAACCATGTCTCGCAATTTTACTGTTGAACTAACTAGATGCAATCAGTCAGTCAGTCATGTGCCATGCATGAAACACGCTTAGGCGATCATGTATCTTTTGATACATGACTGACGAGGCAGATTTTTTTCCAAAGGTAGGTTCCATTTCTTTCTGCGGTAGACCAGTTGCCATCCAAATCTGTAGAACCCGGTCTGTCCTGTTATTTACCCATAGCTGAAGGGAGAAGAAGAGGATTTATACCTTTCTCAAGTGTATTAGCACGTAAGTGAATGTAATGGCATCGACTAAAATTCTAACTCGGCTCTCCGATTCCTTAATCCGAGCCGCTATCCATTACTAATCACCTCTTCTATTCTAGATTCTTTTCTTGAACTTTTCGCCTATGGAACTCCCTTCCGATTCCTTGCTTCACTGATATCTTCCAAAATTTAAATGCAACGTCAATCGCCATCTTTTGTCTAACTGAACCTTGTTCCTTTATCCTTCTTTCCTTGCTTCTCCTTGCTAATGTCCTCGCAATTTCTTTGACACCTTCTAACTCCATGTGTCCTAATGGCATAGTCGTCTTGCTTGGTGTGAAACGCTTTTCTAAAAAGATTTCCTACACCAGTTAGGGCAGCTACTTAGAAAACACATGCGAGAAGCTTGACAGACGATTTCCATTACAGAACTTTTGGAGGGCCAGATTTCTGAGAAGAACGACGAGGGTCCCAAGGAAGGAACACCAGGCGGCTCGAAAGAGCTAAAAGAATTATTTGGGTTCTAAACAGCCTTAGAAGTGACTGAAATTTTGTCATTTGTCTTATACCGCTGGACATTTCAAGGAATCTATTGCAAGATGATTAAGTTTATTTCTTTAATTGTATCATAGAAATATCCCGCATACATAGATTTTGGTAGTTTGAAGCCATTTTTTAAAGTAACTAAAATATTCAAATTTAAAAATGAGAAATGTTTAAATTTTAACTGGTAACTTTTTCACAAAAAACAAAGAAATTAAGATGTTTATTTCGGGGGATAAAGCTATTTTTATCCATAATTGACCTCTAATAGCTTTCAGTGAACATGGAGGGCAGCGTTATATTGCTGATTATTTCTGTTAAGTTACCCTTAGGCTGATATTGAATATAACAGGGTAGCATCATTGCATGAGAATATCTAATGATGATTTGAAGCAAGTAATAATTGAGATTAAACAGGGGAAATCCCACGGAAACTAATTAAGTGTTGAGGAGAGTAAAGAAAGAAAGAGAAGTTTAAAATAATAATTAGAAGTCATAAAACAAGTTCGGAGAAGTCTCCACGAAGATTCGAACCTGAAATAAACTAAATAGAATTCATTAAAACTTAAGAAGACTAATATGAAAAAGATTTATGATTTTCTGAAAGTTCCCCAAAAAGAAATTGATATGTTTATATAAAAATAATATCTGTCCGAAACCTTCATTTCGTTACCAAAATTCAGGCACGGTGTTCAACCTGACCAAATTCTGGAAAAGACCATGTGTTACTAAACAAAAGATGGTTATATGAATACCTTATCGACAAAATATGCGATCAACCAATGTCAAAGACGCGGAAACGTCCTTGTATAAACGCGACGGATGCAGCTGGAGCCAGGGAGAAGGCAACGAGAAAACTAGAAAAGAATTCCATTCATCGACCGCTGTCCATCGCTGCTACTGCTTCTGCTGCTAACGAAACCACAGACACAAACCCAAATAGACAAGAATACAGTGCGAAGATCAAACTACCTTATTTCGCTACAAATTACTACTAGAACACTCCTCTGTCTCTAAATCGTCGATCAAGTTACATAGATTAATAATTCTTTATTCGTTATGTACTAATGTTCCTTGATTTGTTCTGTGAAATTGGTTTTCACCAGAGACAGATTACCATGGCTCGTTGATTGCCACACCTGAATTCTGAGAGGGAATCACAACGACGAGTGGGCGAAATCTCTATAAAATTTGGTTAGCTCCCAGCGTGCTGATTTCTGTCTACAAGCGATGACCATGAAATTCAATAACATTGCCAAGTGACATCGCCAAGAATATTGATAGCGCTGGTACGGAGAAGGGCAGATCGACGATAAGAATGTGTTTTACCTGAACATAGTCTTTCCACTGACCTACGGTGACCTCAAAAGTCGAATCTGACCTCATGGGTCGTCCAATTTACTAGGTTGAAAAAGAAATTCTGAAAAAGAAATTATACAAGATAACCAAAAAAATTCTGTCCGTTTTTAAAGGAAAAAAGAAAACACTTCACAGTATGTCTAACTTATATTTACTCTTCGAAGTAATCGCCATCGGCATCCAGCACCTTCTGCCAACGTGTCTGCAGCTGTTCAATGCCATTGCGGTAGAACTCGAGGAGTTTTGAAGCAAAGAAGTCCGTGAGGGCTTTACGCAAGTCTGCTTCATTGGTGAAGGATTTCCCACGAAGATGATTATACAGGGAGTGGAAGAGGTGGTAATCGGATGGCGCAAGGTCAGGTGAATAAGGTGGATGGCACGAAGTCTCCCACCCAAATTGCTGTATGGTATCCCTGACCACTTCCGCGACATTAGGCCTGGCGTTATCATGGAGGAAAAGCACGCCTTTGCGATTCACCAGTGCTGTCTCCTTCTGGTGCAATGCGTGTTGCACACGTTTCAATTGCTGCGAGTATAGGTCTCCAGTGACCGTTTGGCCCCTTGGTAGCAGTTCATAATGAACCAATTGACGACCTGTCCACCAGACACAAAGAATAATCTTGCGTGGGTGCATAGGCGGTCTTGCGGTGTGAGGGACAGCATCCTGAGGAGACAAACAATGTCTGGAACGCTTGGGAGTTTCGTACAGAACCCACTTTTCATCACTGGTAAGCATTCGATTGAATAAGGATGTGGTACGGTGGTGAGAAAGCACGCTGCCACTCGTTGTCCCTTGTGAACCTCCAACAGCGTTTGCGGAACCCACTTGCTCAGTTTGTACGTCTTACCTAGGCGGTGCAGTTGAAGTCTAACTGTTTCATCGGAAACGTTGAACTGTCTTGCAAGTTCACCACACGTTAGACTACTGTCCTCTTCAATGGCCGCCTTCAGGACTCCGTCATTCAAGACCTGTGGTCGTCCACTGCGAGGCTCATCATGGAGAGACAAATCTCCCGACTTGAATTTTCGAAACCAACGCCTTGACATATGCGGCGACTTGATGCAGCTGCTGATAAGCCCACTTTGAAGTCGTAAAGCAAACAGCCTCGAACGAGATCTATAGACACTTCCATCCTTCTCACAGCTGCCCGGCTTATATCTGATGGCCGGGCACGGTGCGCGTGTTTTTTATAACGTCTGATGTTCCTACTTCCGGCTGTCCGAATTTGAAAACAATTGCTACACGCATTTCGTATATATTTCAACTTCATTCAATGACTAATCAAAAAACAGACATAACTTTTTTGGTTACCTTGTAGTAAATTCAATATTTCAATTCATATGGCCAGAAATTGCCCTCCTATATGGCAGTAAATCCTGGACAACAATGTCCTCAAAGATGGTTTGAGATGACTTGAGGCAACAGAAATGTGGTTCTACAGAAGGATGCTGAGGATAACATGAACCGAAGATGTTAGCAACGACGAAGTTTTAGATAAAATGGAAACCAAAAGGAAACTTATACTTAACATCAGGAAGAGACAGTTGAAATTTCTAGGGGACATAATGAGAAAAGCGGGCTTGGAAAATCTGATACTCACAGGCCAGATTGAAGGCAAGAGGGACAAAGGAAAACAACGCATAACCTATTTAGTGAGCTTTAGTAAATGGATGGCGGAACAGGGTTTAGGAGAAATAACAAAAAAAATTATTAAGAGCTATAAATGAGAGGAAATTGTGGAGAGACATGATCGCCTACGCCCTGAAGGGACACGACACATAAAAAGGAAAGTAGCCAGAAATGGCAGTCTATTTTGATGACTTTTGTTAAGCTCCGAGGCCAACATTAAAAAACTTATTTCGCAAATGGGAGTTTTCATTCATGGCACCAGTAGTTGTCTCCCTTTGCTAAGGCACCCGTTCCGCCATCAATTTATACAAGCTTGTCAGGTAAGTGGTTAGCTGTATTCACCTATATCTCTTTCCCTCAATATGTCCCATAAAGGTTAAATTTCCAATCCCTCCTTACTAATTATGTGTCCAAAAAAATTCCAGCTGTGATTTTTTTATTCTGTGTATAAAGGTTCTTTCTGTTGCCATTTTCTTTAAGACTTCCTTGTTTTATAGCACGCTCCGTCTATGGAATTTTCAGTATCCTTCTAATTTTATACGGTGATGTTCACTCTGTATAATGCCCAAGTGCCAATGGGGGTAGAGGGTTACGCAGTAAAAAACACAATTTTTAGAGATATGTAAGGAAGATAATAACAAGCCGATATTATAGTGATCGAGGAAGCATCCTCGTGGGAGTTGGTTCCACAAAGTAGCGGTTCGTAAGAAGAAGCTGCTCGAGAGGAACTTGCATCTCACTAATAGAATACAAAGGGAATGAGAGTGGTTCGCTTCAATGTTCCTGGCATGGCGAGTCTTATCCGTGAAGGTTTGAACTGGCGGAAATACGGAGTGTAGTTCGTCTGAACACTTTCCATGGAAGCGACGATAGAGTAACAAGAGGCTTGCAACACCTTTTTTTTTATTGTGCAAAAGGAATTGTAAGGCGGAAAATTCATCAACAACAAGGATTCAGAGACTCGTTTGGATTCTATTGAGAGAGAAAAGTGAAGACTGGGTAGTACGCCATTTTCGACCGGTTCCGGCTCTTTTAAAGGTATAGGATAGTGGGAGGAGTCTGGTACCTACTGGAGCGCTACAGGGAACCGACCCTTTTTCCATCATCTTTAGCGATGGATTGTATGTACGACTTCCACTTGAGGGCCGGGTTGATTTCAAGTCTCAAAAAACACTCAATGCGCAGGGTCTCCCTGAGAGAGCTATAGCTAAAAATTAATGGTGGGTCCTCACTAGTTTTTTTTTTTTATGCATTGAATGAGACCAACCAATTTTTCCCCGATGAGCTGTTAAAGCTAGGTCAGAAGAGAGATCAGATACCAAGCTCTGGTCATCGAGAGTATTGGAGTTGCACCCATATAGTGGTGGTTTGTCCGATTCGACAGTGGCATCTATGTGCAGGGGTAAATTCGAAGGTCCAAGGCAGGAATGGCAAAGACATCCGCAATGCGGACAGGGAAACTAGCCCAGAGATTTGGGGGCTTTTACTACTGCCTTCCTTTTGTGCAGGAGCCTCATTGATACTGTTGCGTCGATTGTCTTCAAATGTCTCTGTTGCTTCGCGCGTCATTACGCCATCTAGTTCGATCCTATGCTTATTCTTCAAACTGATGGAGGCTATTCCAGAGTGGGCGATTTTAGCCTTGATATATTTCAATGGTGTACTATGCATTCTCTTTACATTAGAGAGCTCACCATAGAGAAATTGCTCTGGGATTCTGTCATTGTACATCCGTGTGATACATCTGAGTTGGGTTTTAAGGAACATGGCTTCTATTTTAGTGGTTTCTGCGCGGTTCAGGACCACAAGGTTTGTGATGCCCAGCATAGAGAAAAAGCTTCGCATAAGAAAGTGCCCCAACAGTTTGATATCTATACATCGCCATCGAGGAAACAGAGCTGATGACTGTGGTGTAATCAGTACCTGGGAAGTATCATTTCCAACGATGGCTCTCTCGACAAAGAGATCAACGCCAGCTTCTGCAAGTCAAGCCCTGAGCAGACTACGTGGTCGTGTGCTGAATAAACACAACATTTGTCAGTTGGCCAAACTCAAGGTCTACAAGACAGGTGTCCTCACCAGCCTTCTTTATGCATATGAGACCTGGGCTCTGCATAGAAGGCAACATATACGGTTGTATCATTAGCATAGATATTCACAAATGATCGGAGTATGCTCTTAGGCATATCATTTATGGGGAAGTAGAAAGAGGGTGGGGCCGAGAAGTAAGTAAGTGCAATGAACCCGAATCGAATTCGAACACTGCTCTCCGATATCTTCAATCCATCACACCATCCGCACATGCAGTAACATTTTAAGAAATCACGCCGTATGAGCATAATTGCTTTTTACATTCGCAAAGAGGGACCAATTTACAGTGAACTCACATATCAAACTTGACCCTCGGGGTAGAGGGTTACAGAGTAAGAGGTACCGTTTAAGAGGGCATGTGGGGACGATAAAAGCTAATTCTAGACTTGAATAGGTTAAGATTGTAGTGATCGGGGAAGCATCTACTTGGGTGTCAGTACTACAAAGCAGCGGTTTGTGGGTAGAAGCCGCTCGAGTGGAACTGACATCTCACCAATGGAATACGAAAGGAAGAAAGATGGTTCGATACAATGGCGGTTCTTAATGTTAGAACTGGTGTAATTAAGGAATGCAATTCGTCTGAACACCTCCCAAGGAAATAGTGATAGAACAGCGAGAGGCATGCGATGTTTCGTTTATGGGGAAGGGGTTGGAGAATGGAAAATAATTCGTCATCCACAAGGACGCGGAGACGCTTTCGGACAATCTAGACTGGAAAATGAAGAATGGGCAACTCCTGCCCATGCAAAGCAGCAGCACTCTATTTTCGGCCTGATCTATCTCATAAAGCTAGGAGATAACACGAGGAGTCAGGTACTACTGCAGTGGTACAGGGAACGACCATTTTTCTAGTATCATTATAGATCATATGTACTAGCCCCACTTGAACACTGCGTTGAGTTTAAATCCCAACAGGCGCTCAAGGCATGGGGCCTCTCTGAGGAAATACCCGTTCTTCGTGACAGGCGGAAATTCAGGGTCCGCTCGGTGATGATGGAACCTCACTAGTTTGGTTTTCGAGGAACTGGGTGTGAGCAGCCAGTTTCCCCGCCACACACACACACACACACACACACACACACACACACACACACACACATACACACACACACACACTGAGCTGTTAAAGATCAGATGTCAACCCTCTGATACTTTAGAATTTTGTAGGTGCACCCATATACCGTTGTATCATCGGCATAGATATTCACAAATGATCGGAGTGTGCTCTTAAGCAGATCATTTATCGGAAATAGAAAGAAGGTTGGGCCGAGAAGCAACCGCAGGGAGACGCCTGTGTTGATCGTTTCGGTCTCGAATGACTAGTTGTTAACAACTACCTTGAGAGACCTACCCGTTAGGTAGGATAATTATCTTCCAGTGATTCCATAGATATAGAGCTTGTGTAGCAACTTTCTACGCCACACCTTGTCAAAGGCATTTGAAGTATCTAAATGCCATCTTCTTTGAGGTGTGCTTGTTGTTTAGTGACTCACTGATACTGCGAGTATATCACTGATACAGTTAGGATATCAGCAATGGACCGAGCCGATCGAAATCCGTACTGCTTGTGGCTCAAGTGGTTGTACCTATTGTGATGATGAATAACGTTCTTGTTGATTAGGGCTTCAAAAAGTTTGCTAATGACACTGGGGAGGCTAGTGGGTCTATACCGAAACTAGGATGAATGGTCACCCGCATTCTTGAAAATAGGACATGCACTTGACCCACTATTGCTGCCTCTAATTTATTTTTAATCCGTGGGGAGACTGTCCAGCATTCACTGCTATATAAGAGGATGGATATCACGCAGCACTCTTGCCTTTGTTTCTAACGAATTTTTTTTTGTTTCTCACCACTTTGCTTAGGTTTTGGAATGTCCAATGAGAGTTTGAATCAATGGTTAGAAATGACTTCGAGCGAAAGAATTCTTTAGACCTTAAGAATGATGATCCTTCTTCAGACACTATAGACTGGTGCTTTAAAACCACAAAGATCTATATAATAATAATAATAATAATAATAATAATAATAATAATAATAATAATAATGGGAACATCAACAATTCCTGTTGTAGTTGGAGCCCTTGGACTGGTTGGAAAAGATTCCAGTAGGCTGATTGAAGGGATCCCTGGAAGTCCATGCCTCAAAGAGATACAAAACATTGTTCTGACAAGTACAGCCCACACTTTACGAAGGGCTTTATCTATGTAATTATTTTTTTTTTTTTTGCAGTTGAAAGTGTCATGATGCCATTTCTAACCTTAGATCACTGGGCAGGACCCGGAAAGAGATGTGTAAACGCCAGATATCAAAGGAAATAATAATAAAAATAATAAATCAAAGCTAACCGCCCAGACATTGTTATTAGAGACCGCAAACAAAAAATTACTTCCTTATTGATATGACTGCAATGTATCTTTGAAGATCTTCAAAAAACTATCAAAATACAAGGACCTTGAAATGGAAATTCAAAGATGTGGCACATGAGAACATCAACAATCCCTGCTGTAGTTGGGGCCATCGGATTGATTGGAAACTTCGCCGTATAGGATTTTTGCCGTAAGACAATTTCTTCGCCGTTTTTTTTTTTTTTTTTTTTTTCGATACCCTTATTTTGAACGTCCCTTTTGAAGTAATATTCAATTCAATATGCGAAGTGCCTTCTTAACAAGTATATATGGATGTCTTTTTTACAGGCTCAAACATCAGAAAAGAAATTAAAAAGTAAATATTTATCTTAAAAAATACGATTAAAAACATATCAAATTAAACAAGTCTATATGGATGTCTTTTTTACAGGGTCAAACATCAGAAAAGAAATTAAAAAGTAAATATTTATCTTAAAAAATACGATTAAAAACATATCAAATTAACAAAGAAATAATTTAAAATGAGTGCAAATTCTAAGCAATACTTCGTAAATAATGTGTTCTTTGGCGTTGGACTTTAATGAAGTATTTTCCGCTGAAGTCTTGTATTGATATCAATATATATTTTCTTCATTTGTACTGCATCCCCTAGATCTAAATCGCCACTTTTTCTTTTTTGCTAATGTCTCTTCCTTTTTCAAATACGCAATTAATTTCCACAAATTTGGGTGCATGTTAGTATAACTTCGCTCATGGTTAAATCGAAGTAACAATAATGTAAACGAGATATACTTGATAACATGGTACTTCACATATTCAAAAAGATGCTACGAAATTGTCTTACGGCAAAAATCCTATATGGCAAAATTTTCTACGGCGAAAATTTCTGAGGCTAGTTTTCCTACGGCAGAAATGTTTACGACCAATGTTACTAGAACCCAAACTCACTATCCCAGTTTATTTTGCAATTTCTTTTATCATTTCACGGCAACAAAGCCACTAAGACGCATGGGGTGCGAGTGAATATGTGAAAAAGAAAACATTATTAAAGAGAAAGAAAAAGGAAAGAACAGGAATTAAGAAGGAAGAAGATAACGATTGACATTGCATTTAATTTTTCGAAGCTAAAAGTTGACTGGAAAGCCGGAAGAGAGTTCGACAAGCGAGAAGTGCGAGAGAAGAAACGGTTAGCATAGAACTTGCGGTTATATCTAGCCATTTCAACTGTTAAGTGATGAGACCATGCCCCCGATCTCCTACTCCGCTTGAATTCATAAAATCTAACTACCAAAGAGGAAAGGTCATTAGAACAATTATCATAATAATACTTGTAGAAAAGGTACAGGGAAGCACGGTGGAGCACAAAAGTAATTAAAGTCACTAGGCAATCTGTAATGGATTCCGGGAATGGAATCCTGCACAAATAAATAAACGCCAGTAATTGGATAGAAAAATAAGTGTATTGAACGTAAGAATACAGACTTGAAGTGAAGATTAGTAGTCCAGGAATGCATTTTAGTAGAAAGTATATGTACAAGTCTCTGTAAGTGAAGCCGTAATTATCTCTCTCGCTGGACTCTCGTATAACTCTCTGTGAACACCCTGTGTACTGTCTCCGTATCTCTCACCCTGACTCAACGTATCTCAACCCGCAGGTATTCTCTCTGTCAGTATAAGTATACTTTGAACGAGTACATCTTGTGTAAAAAGGGGTTTGCCCCACAACACAATCAAAGAACAATATATATATATATATATATATATATATATATATATATATATATATATATATATAAGTAAAAGTTTGTCACTTAGCTGATTGATGTTACCTTCAGCATCCCGATTCCAGTGTTTCGCAGGCGGACCTGTTCGTCCACTCTTCAAAGGATATCAGCAATTTATTGCTTGAATATTTTGATTTTTTTCTTTTATAAATATATTTTTTCTTATATATATATATATATATATATACATATATATATGTGTGTGTGTTTGTGTGTGTGCGTGTGTGTGTGTGTGTGTGTCTGTGTCTGTGTGTGCGTGCATGCGGGTGTGTGCATGTGTGTGTATGTATTCCTGCAACAACAGAGTATAACTAAAAAATGGGATATAAAAACATGTTTTCCAGTGTTACGTATTTCATCTCTCTCTCTATTTCTCACGCACACACATATGCGCGTGCACACACGCACGCACGCATGCACGCACATACACACACACACACATGCACACACACACACACACACACACACACACAGGCATATTTACTCCCCCATATTTCCTTCTTGTCGATCCCTTGTATTCACATTTGTCATCGACTGCCTGCATTTTTCTTTTGCGTTCTTTTTTTCCTTCCTTCCTTTTTCTTTCTTTTTTTCTTTCTTTTTTTTTTCTTTCTTTCTCTTTCCCCTCTCTCTCTTTTTTATCTCTCTCTCATTTTCTACTGTTCTTTACTCTATCTTTATCTATCACACCCTGTATGCTTTGTTTAACACTAACAGTCGTTTCGGTATCAGTGTGTGTGTGGGGAGGGTATTTTATTATTATTTTTTTATTAAAATTTCCGATCTTACGTGCTTTTTTTGACCGTTTAAAAGATTTCCTGACCCCTTTTTATTACGAATCGGTTTATTGCATACTGAGAAAAATGTTGTCTCCCTGATTATTAAGACCCCCAACTTGTATAGGAAACATAAGAAGAACTCTTACCGCCATAAAATACGTGTGACCGTCGTAAATGGATATTAATCTACAAAACTAAAATGGGACCCCCATGCAAGACTGCGTATCACTTCAATTCACAATATCATTTTTTTTTTATTTGGTAAGGCGGTGGGTAATTTAACGAAGTCCAACAATTTAGTTTCTGAACTCGTTTCATTCAGCCAATCCTTTACTCTTTCTCTTTCTCTTTCCCTCTTTCTGCAATACTTTTTAACTTCTCCTCTCTCTTCAACAAACCTTTTACGCGCCTTTCTCTCCTTCCTCGCTGTAAACATTCTCTTTTTCTGTCCCTTCATTCAGTAATCATTCTCTAACTCATGCACTTTCTCTCTTTCCCACGCTCTATCTATCTATCTATCTATCTATCTATCTATCTATCGTTCTCTTCGCTCTCAAAAGGGACCTACTTTCCTTTTCTTCTTCTCCTTCGTCATTTATGCGTTCCCGTTACTATTTTTTTTTTTTTTTTTTGCTGGATTGAATTCTTTCTCTCTTTCTATTATTCATCAAATTGCATTCTCAAATTCTTTTTACTTAATGAACTTTTGATTTCTTCGCCCGCTACTTCTCTCTTGTCAGTCTTACTCACTCTGGTCCCTCTCTCTCACACACACATACACATACACACAAAATACACACACGCATGCGCGTGCAAAAATCGCCCCCCCCTCTCTCTCTCATTCTCTATTGCTTCTCTGTCTCTCCTGCCTCTGCACTCACTCATCGCTTAAAGTTGTTTGTAATCTTCCGACCTTCAAACCAAACGCTGAAAACAGTATTAAAAATGTTTTGACATCTTCTTTTACCGCTCCCCGACCCGCAACACTTTTGTCTCTCGTCCTACTCCTCCTCCTCCTCCTCCTCCACCTCCGTCTCATTTCTCGTAACAGTTTCTCCTTCTTTCTTTCTTTACTACCCCTACGTCGTCTTTCACTCTCTCTCTCACACTCTTTCCTCTCTCTCTCTCTCTCTCTCTCTCTCTCTCTCTCTCTCTCTCTCTCTCTCTCTCCTATTTTGCCTTTTCCATTCTCGCCTTCCTCTTTATCCCACTTACTCGTCTAAACAACTCCCCGTCTCATGTTTTATACTTTTGTCTATCAAGAGAAACGACCCAGACTTATTAAAATAACATGTGTGATTTTTCCACCCATGCCGAACAGCAGTAAACAGCTTCTTTGGTGCAAGAGAAGCAGCAGCGGTCGTCATCGAGATGACACGCGAACAGTATACCAGAATAACAGTCGTCGTAGCAGCAGTAGTAGTAGTAGTAGTAATATTTACTGGATTTCTACTCATATATACATATATATATATATATATACTCTATATATATACATATATATATATATATAGAGAGAGAGAGAGATAGATAGATAGATAGATAGATAGATAGATAGATAGATAGATAGATAGATAGATCTATCAGCGATCTGAACAGATTGAGATAGCCGAACAAACTGAGAGATAGATAGATAGATAGATAGATAGATAGATAGATAGATAGATAGATAGATAGATAGATAGATAGATAGATGATTGTTGATTCGAACTCGCTTATGAAGTAAACGATAATAGAATACAAAGTTCATTCATTAAGCTAAAAAGAAATACACACTCAACAATAAATTGGATTGATATTCGAATGGCCGAAACAAACAGAACTCGAATGTAAAGAAAGATGAAAGTAACTTCGAGAAATATCCTTGTGGAACTGATCGACATTCGGCGACCCAGAGCAAATTGTTTGTTTGCACGTTTTTTTCTTTTCTTTTTTTGGTGTGGGGGCGGGGGGCGGGGTCTTAGTTTGTTTATATCATTTATTCCAAATTTCATTCACAATGTTTTGATGAGAATTATCACCGAAAAATATTCATAAAATTACTCACGACTTGTTTACTTACTGAATGTGAATTACCTTGGATATACGGCTGGCGTAACGGTTATCGTTCGCGAAAAATGGAATCGCCGGGCAAAGTTCAAGTCGCCCCCAGTGCCCTTGAAAAAGGGGTCAAATCCATCTCTTCTCACCACATTTATGTGCAGTGTTCTCTAGCACAAGCCATTTCTTTGAGAAAAACAACTCTGATTTCAAAACCGTGAAGAAAACAACGGTGTACCTCTCCACTATCTTTCCCAAGAATAACGGCAATTCATAGATAATAACAATAAAAAATCCGACGGGTGGTCAAGATCGCCTACGTCTGAAAGAAAATAGCATTACAAGAAAAAAGTGTTTTTAAAAAATTATTAAATAAAACAACTCTAAGAATCCTCCATAGGCGAATACTATTTTTTTTTCGCTTCAATTATCAGTTAAACAGAATAGTAGAAATGGATAGTTTGAATTCTAAACCATGGAAAAAGCAAAAGGAAATAACTTCATTTTATTTCACAAGAAGTCCTGACCATTTACAAGTAGTAAAGAAAAGGAATCTGTAGAGAACCATGCTAGCACACGTTCTGAAAGGACATAGCACTAAAAAAAAAAAAAAAAAAAGGTATATACAGTGCGACACAAAGGACAACTCTAAATATTTTTAGATGGTTGGTTTTTACACTACTTACATTGTTCGGACTGTTGTCCTCATCTTTGCTGCCATATTCACAATGTTTCGGCCGTTGTATGCTCTGGCCTTCTTAAGATGATATTTGATGGAATTTCGATTTGGTTTGGTTTGGTTTACGGCATATCAACCTCAATGGGTTATTTAATGCCGACAATATTTTTATTGCTGGTAATATTTTTTTCTTCAAAAATCTATTTCTGGGAATATTTTTCCTTGAAGAAATCTACAGCTGGTAATATTTTTTCAAAGAATATATACTTGTTTGTATTGCTGGTACTTGTTTTTTTTTTTTAATTCCTGATAATAATTTTACCTTCCAAAATTATTGCTGGTAATAATTTTTTTTATTTTTTATTACAAAGTATTTCTGGTATTAAAACCTATTTTTACACAAGTTTGGGTGTTAACCATTTGCCCATAGCTGAGACCCTAACAGGTGCTACCACTCCAAGTCAGGGTGGACTTGAGAACACCAGAAATTAAGAGGTGTTTCCACGTTCCTCAAAACCTCCTGTTCAGAGGCCTTGCTGCTGGACGTAGTTTATCGTCTTAACCAGACGGGATGGAATTTCGAAATTATTTAATTGATATTTCTTGGAATTTCGAAATTCCAACGTATCACTTGAAGAAGGCCGGGGCGTAAAACCAATCAATAAAGATGAGGGCAACAGTCCGAACAATGTAATTCGTTTAAATAGTTCAGCGTAGAGAAACTTCCCTGCCTCCTATCAGCATGGTTGGTGCTCAACTCCACAAGAGCGCCTTCTTGGTCTCACGTTTTCCACTGATCTGAGGTGGAACAACTACATTGAATCAATAGCTGCATCTACCGCAAGGAGAGTTGGTTCTCTGTGTCGCGCCAGAAGGTTTTTCTCGTCTGAGTCCATCCTTCACGTCTACAAATCTACCATTCGTCCATGCATGGAATACTTTTGCTATATATGGTCTGGTGCCCCCGCTGTTCATCGTGAGGTTCTCGGCAAAACCCAAAGACGGATGTGCAATGTGATCGATCCTGACTTGAGGTTTCGACTCCAGTCACCTTCTCACCAACGTAATGTCGCTTTCCTCTGTTTTTTCTATAAATACTTTCATGGCATCTGCTCCGACGAGGTATTTTTACTGGTGTTCACGACTGCATGAATTTAAGCGTGCTGCTAGGTTTGCAATCACAGTTCCACACTTTTACAGTCGAAACAGTTAAATGTAACCGCCTCTTCTGCTTCAACAGCTTCTCCTCTCGCACTTCCCGACAGTGGAACTCCCTTCCTCTTACTTGCATTAAATTTTAAATGTAATGTCAATCGACATCTTCTGATGCCTCGATCCCCGTTCTTCTATCTATCCTTTCCTCAACCACCGTCTATACCCAGCCTTTCCCCTTACACTCTCCGTAGCCCCTTGCGTACTAGTAGCACTCCCGTCTTGCTTGAAATACTTAAAAAAAAAAAAAATGAAAATAGCTCATCTCAGAAATATACACAAATGTTTGATGTTACTTTTTAGCGACATATCAACATCTCCATGGGTTATTTAATGCTGAAATCTAAATATTTTGTACGAAATTTTATTTATTTATTTTATTTTATTCTATTTTTAGATAATACTGGCTTTAGTGATACAAGTCTTACTAATTAGCCCATAGTTGGGGAGAGAAGAGATGGATTCATACCTTCCCTAAAGGTATTTGCGCTTAAGTGAATATACCGAACGCAACTAGAACTAGAACTTATCTCTCCTATGAATAATTTCGAATCATTATCCATTACACCACCCGCACATCCAAGCTTACAGCTCCTTCTATTGCCAAGCGGTCACCCATCGAGGCAATGACCAAGCTCGACATTGCTTAACTGTAAGCAAAAGTAAATGTTCTGATTAGACTTTAAAATGAAATTCCGCCCGGAATTAAATTTAAATCAACTCGCGCAGTAGCATTACTTCCCTGTTCTTCACCCTCTCCCCGAAGACAGAGGTTTTGTCAGTAGCAAGCCAGACAGCGAACTGCCTGAGGCTAACTTGTCTGTTTTTATCAGCATAATCTCTATCGGAAGACAGAACCCCGTCACCCTCTACCCGAAGACAGAGGTCTTGTTTGCCGCGATCCTGGGATTGATTCCGATTCTATTACTCACAACATTATAACATGAAACTCTTTATAGTATTGGGCTAATTCATAGAGTCACCTTCATCTCACGATTTAATAAGACTGAATCAGTTAAAAAATTCGTCCCCAGGCACCATATTTTTTTTCAACTTTTGAAGAAGACCAGTATGGCAAACCCTGACGAAGGCTTACGAGATGTCCAAAGCAACAGCCCGAGATTCACCATTCTTATCTAAAACTTGATAGACTCTTTCCGCGATGATCGTCAATACATAAGCAGTTTGCCTACAAAAACGAAAGCCATATTGCTTGTGTGAAAGAAGGCCCTGTGTTGTGACATGCATAACTAATTCAGCATTGATCAGGGTCTCTACTAGTTTAATATAAAGAGGTAGAAGGTTAATAGGGCGATGATTTAGAAGATTGATACAGTTCACCTGAGTTCCTAAAAACTGGGAGAACAGACGAAGATTTCAAACAAGCAGGGAAGCAAGAGGCAGCGAGACATTTATTATACAGTTTAGAGAGAACAGGAGCCAGTTAGATTCTTTAAGAATAGATTCGATAAAGGTGGATGTAATATATTGTTTGTAACTTGTGTTTAAAGTTGGTAATATTGTTATTATTAATTCCTCGAAGTACTTTCCTAACGTAAAGAATTATATCCCTAGTTAAAAACAGGTTGTAGGTCAATTTTTAGGCCAAAAGATATTGGCTTACAAAGAAATAAGTGACAAATGCAAACAGGCTATAGAAGAATGGTTCAACGAAAAATGCGCAGAAATAGAAAGATTGAGTAGCACAGATGAAGGGGACATGCATAAAAAATAAGAGAACTAACAGGAGAAAAGACGCGCCCATCAACAGGATACATAAAATCCAGACGGAACGCTGATATTAGAGAAAGAAAAAAATACTTCAGAGATGAAATGAATATATAGAACTCTTCCACGACGAAAGAGAACAACCGGCAGTAAACAGAAATACCGACCGGGCAGAAATATTAAAATCCGACGTGAAAGCTGCACTGGCCAAACTGAAGAGAAACAAAGCGGCAGGGCCAGACGGAATTGTAATAGATATACTGGTAGCATTTCATGGTTTTGGCATAGAAAAGATTACGGAAATGTAATCGACAAGACTGGGGATATACCGGAAGACATAAGCAGATCTATTTTCATAACAATGTCTAGGAAATCAGGCGCTAACAAAGGTGAACTCCACAGGACAATCAGCATAATGAGCCATATAAAAAAACTCATCATCCGAATTCTGATGAATAGAGCTCGCAGCAGAATCAGACCAGAGATAGGACAAGAACAGTGCGGGTTTGTCAAACAGGTTAGACTGGGTACCGTGTTTTGGTTGGCAGCCAGTCAGGGAAAAGAACTACTTTGTACCGAAAACCTTGGAGAAGACAACGGGAAACAACTCCACTATTTTTCCCAAGAAATACTTGCAATTCACAGATAATACAAAAAAGGAAACTGTGTCGAGCCATAATTACATCCGTCATTAGGGATATAGCAAGTATAGATCTAATCCAGTATTTCACATATTCCATGATAAATGAGGTTAACAGACTTCATACATTATGGAAAGTAAACGCATTTCGGGAAAGTCTTAACAAAAATTTCCTGAAGTAACCAACAATAGATTAGTAATTTTTTTTTATTGATGGTTACTCCAGCACTTCGCAGTGTTTACGCTTGGTTTTAGCATAATGCTCCATATCTCCATTAAACTATTTATGTATTTTAAGGATATTCACTGTCGAGAAGCTTCATCGATGATTTCTTTTTACTGGTCTCATTACCATCTGTATTCTGATGGATAGAGCGCTCAGCAGAATCAGGCCAGAGATAGGACAAGAACAGTGCGGGTTCGTTAAAGACACCGAAACAAGGAACGCAATATTCATGCACAGAATGTTATCAGAAAGAGATGCAGAATGACGTGTACCTGTGTTTTATAAACTACGCAAAGGCGTTCGAATAAGTATTTCACAAAGATCAGCTAGAGCCGCTCAGCAACCTTGATATATTCAGGAAAGACATTAGAATAATCAAGAATCTATACTGGCATCAAGCCGCCTACATTGGGGACAGAAAATAATTTCAGCAGATACACAAAAATAGAACGGGGTGTATAACAAGGATGTGTCTTCACACTGCTTTTGTTTAACTGATACAACGAGGCAATTTTAAGAGAACTAGAAGTCCTACCAGGATTTATATCTGGTAGTCACAATCTTAACAATATAAGATATGCAGATGACACACTGCTGACAGCAAGCACAGAAAGGAAACTACGAACACTCCTACAGAAGGTAGCGAAGGAGAGCGAGAAGAAAGAACTAAGCATAAACTACAAGAAGACAGAATGCTATCAGCAAAAAATGAGCCCAAAATGCAAATTACAAGTCGGGGATACTTAAATGAAGCAGGTACAGAAATTTAAATATCTGGGAAGTGTTCCAACAGAGGATGGTAAGTGCAACATTGAGATCCGAAGATTTCTTGAGATTGCCAACGATGCATTCCAAAAACTAAGCAGAGTATTAAGAGACAGAAAATTTTCGTTAGAAATAAAGAAAAGAGTAATGAACTATTACGTGATACCTGTCCTCATATATAGCAGCGAATGCTGGGCAATCTCCTAAAAAGATGAAGAAGACACTTGAAGCAACAGAAATGTGGTTCCACATAGAGATGCTGAGGATAAATCCACAATCATAGGGAAGCTCTGAGATATTCCACTCCACCCTAAAGAATATGATGAGGATTTATTGTATAGATAACTTGAAAGAATGGGACTAGGGCATTGCGTTTCTAATGTTCGCAGTGAAGGAATACCTGCAAGATCATCTACATTGAATTTGCGCCCTGGCTCTTAGAACATTTCACCATTCCAGGCTAATTCCTGTTATAACAGTTGGGGGGATATCTAATATCAAAAGTGATTAAAAAAAAGGGAAAATAACAATCTAAATGAAATCTACTAGATAATTTTTTTAAAATTCCCTCAATTTTCATTCGTACGGTAGTGTTGTCACACCAACATAAGAAATTTATTCTGATGCAGTCCTGAAGGTCGAAACGCGCCATAATAAAACTTTTTCCACTTTGTCATACATCTTTCCCGAATAGTGTTTTAATATATAAATATATATTTCGTTATCTCATATATATATATATATATATATATATATATATATATATATATATGTGTATGTGTGTGTGTGTGTGTGTTTCTGTGTATATATATATATATATATATATATATATATATATATATGTGTGTGTATATATATATATATATATATATATATATATATATATGTGTGTGTGTATATATATATATATATATATATATATATATATATATATATATATATATATATATATTAAATATTAAAATATGCTCTATTTTTATGTATCAACTTAGGTAACTCTGTCGCTGTTTTCTTCTTTTGGATAGACATTGCGGTGCTGGTTGATTATATTGAAGCACTACGGATGTTTTTAATCTTTTCTCTTTTATTTATTGAATTTTTTCTCAAATATCAGTTCGTCTAATTTTTTTTTTATTTACAAATTGTACGATCTGTTTTTTTTCACACTGCCAGAGTTATAGTTTTAACATAAAATAAAATTATATATATATATATGTATATGCAATAACTTTGTATCACTGTGAAGTTCTCCGGAGCTGAGCGGTGAAAGCATTCCAGATTAGAGTGTTGTTTCTCCTGCACAGGAGGGGTCAGTTTCGAATCCTGCCAGGGGTGGATGCACTTCTTCTTTCTTAACTTTTATCTAGTGCGCGGGCCAGTAGACGAAATAAACACTATTTACAAAAAGGGAATGATTTCTCAAATACGGATATCCACTAAAAATAACATTCGATCTAATAAATAAATATATATATAGAGAGAGAGACGACACACCCATAAGTTTTCGACGTATGACGATTCAGCACCTTAGTTCTCAGAACCAATCTGCCATATGATTTGATTATAGTGGTGAAAGCATGTGCAGAACGGACCACACTCTTTGGTAGAACTGAATTCACCGTGCCACAAGGTCACCAAACGACCCTCATCAGTTTCTGAATTTTGAGTTGTCCTAGACCGGCTGCAACTCAAGGCTATATGTTCCAGTCTGTCCTGCTATGTACCCATAGCTGGGAGTGGAAGATATGCATTCGGATCTTTCCAGAGGGTATTCGCACGTGAGTGAGTGAGTGTAATGAATATATATGAAGAAATATAGTCTTAAAGTGTGCTATATTTATGGGATAAAGTGCTCAATATCAGAGATAGAGCGTGTGTAAATATAAAAGTGAACATAGAAGTCAACACGTAGAGGTGACAGTCTGTTTCATGCTAGTGCAATCGTCAGGCAACTCTCTCTCTCTCTCTCTCTCTCTATATATATATATATATATATATATATATATATGTATATGAAAGGTTGATTTCCAGATATGATCAAAATAGATTCCATATCTTTCTGGGATATTTAGTATAAATAATATAAAGTATATTTTAGGGAATAAATTGTCAAGCACACAAATATTTTTCATCTCTGTATTAATTCAGTCAGTAAGTCCAACATGTGATAGACGCTTCGACGATCTTGACTTTTCCGATTCATGACTGACGAGGCAGGAGATTTTCCTGAAATATGTTGGCGTTTTTTTCTGAGGTAGTTTGGTTACTAACCAAGGCTGTCTGTCCTGCTATTGAACCCATAGCTGTAAGTGGAAGGGTATGTGACTGTAACGAACTCGACTGGAATTTGAACTCGGCTCTCCTCATTCGGAGCCGGTATCCATTACACCACAGCACACCTCCCTGCATTATTTATATGTATGAAATTATAGACTACACCGCTCGGTTTACACAGTAATATTTTCCGCTAGCCAATCCCTGTTGCAAACGCTTACTCAGGCGCTTTTGTGTTTATTCAATACCCACAGTTCCCACCTGTGGTTTATACTGCAACTGTACTGAGCAGACCTTAGTTACAGTTTCTGGGAAAGAGCTTGTTATCTAGAGTGATCAACAGCTTGAACAAGGCCAGCACGCTCAAGCCCTTGGCCACGGTGACTTCGTGCTAGCACAGCTATCGACGGCACCCAAGGATTCCGTCTACCCAATTTTCACTCACCCGTGGTATGGTTTTCAGGCACTTTCCAAAGGTGCCGCATACTGGAATCGAGCTCGATCCATTCCGATAACATCAGAAAGTCGCCTTCCTGACAAATCGACTATAGTCAGATTCGAACCCGGGTCTCATGGTTAGAATGCGAACGTTCTAACCGCTTAGACACGTGCCAATTTTATTCATAGTTTATATAAAGACATTTTTATGTTTAACATTCTTTTTATAGATACAAGTATTTAAGTAAATGCTCTGTTTATAATAAACAGTATTAAATAACATTTACCGGCCTGAATGTCAGAGAAATTTTCATAGAAAATATTCGTCCTCGACAGGATTCGAACCTGTATCCTATACGGAACCATCATATATTTTATAGATACATGTATTTAAGTAAATGCTCTGTTTATAATAAATATTTATTTACTTAAATACTTGTACAGTGTAACCCGGATTTAAGAGTTGTCGGGACCGGAGAAGAAGTCTCTTATATCCGGGTTTCTCTTATATCCGAGTTTCTCTTATATCCGAGTTTTGTCTATTTTGTTTAGGTAAGTATGGCACTAATTTTGGACCAGATAAAATCTCTCTTATATCCGGGTTTATCTTATATCCGGGTTACACTGTATCTATAAAAAGAATGTTAAACATAAAAATGTCTTTAAATAATTGTCGGACTTTGTCCATTTCATAATGTGTCATAGTTTATAGAAAATCTGCAATGCCACCTAGTTTGATAAGAAAATATTGGTAACGGTGGTACTTCCAAATTTTAAGTAACTTCGCATTTTCTGTTTTGTGTTTGGTGACTGAAATCTAGTTTCTTTTTTTTATTTCACTTTATGATGTGTATCCTCCAGAATATATGCTGATGTATATCAGAAAAAAAGATATGCTGATGTATAATGAGAATTTTTAAACCAACTTTTCAAAGCAAAATTATGACTCGACTTTAGTCAATTTCTTTTTGTAAGTTGATATTGACAAGAGCTAAGAATTAGATTCACGCCTGAAAAACCTATTCACTCGTTAGGATCGAAAATATATGACATATAATAATGGAAATCTAAAGCGTCAATTATCATTAACTAGCTTCAGATTTTGGTGGAGTGAAAAACTGAAATCGGGCCCAAAACGATTGGCTTTAGATTTCTTTCATTGTCCATGTTAATGTAATCGCCTTTTCACTTTAAAAAATGTTGTATATCTTCCAGTATTATCAATTCAACGGCATTAAATACGCAAACAAAGGTCTCAGATAATGTAAAACCAATTTTCTTTAACTGAAATTCAAAAAAGAATCAAATTAATAAAAGATCAGGCCAAAGTTCACAGTGGTCACAAAGCTTTTCGAGTGGTGATCGCTGCTGGTTAGTTCCCCTGGAAGATGAGTCTGATGATCTTTCTTTCTTTCTATGTGCTGTGTCATTTCAGGACGTAGGCGATCATGGCCCTCCACCTCCTTTTATTATTACAGCTTTCAACAAGTTTCTTCCCTCTGCCACCTCCCCCAGACCACGTTCTGTCATCCACTTGCTTAAGGTCGCTAGATATGCCAAGTGTTCTTTTCCCTTGTTTTTCTTTCCCTCTATTCGACCCGTGAGTATCAGATTCTCCAGGCCCTCCTTCCTTATTATGTGTCCCAGAAACTTCCGCTGCCTCTTCCTGATATTAAGTACAAGCCTCTTCCTTGTTTGCAAACTCTCTAAGATCTCATCGTTGTTCACACACTCGGTCCATGATATCCTTAGCATCCTTCTGTAGAACAACATCTCGAGTCTCTCTGACGAAATCGTCCAACATTCGCTGCCGTAAAGAACAGATGTCACGTAACAGCTCAGTATTCTTTTTTTCGTTACCAAAGAAATCCTCTTGTCTCGCAATACTCTGCCCAACTTTTGGAATGCGTCCTTGGCCATTCCAATACGTCTACAGATCTCAGTGTCGAATTTACTGTCCTCTGTCAGATATTTAAACTTCCGAGTCTGCTTGATTCTAGTGTTCCCGACCTGCAAATCGCATTTCGGGCTCATCCTTTTACTGATGACCATGCGTTCTGTTTTCTTGTAGTTTATGCTTAGTCCCTTTTTCACACTCTCCGTCGCTACCTTCTGTAGGAGATTTTGTTATTTCATTTCCGTGTCTGCTATCAGTACTGTGTCATCTGCGTATCTTATGTTGTTAAGATTGTGGACGCCAATGCTGAATCCCGGTAGGGTTTCCAATTCTCTCAGAATTGCCTCGCTGTATAGGTTGAACAGGTCCGGTGAGAAGACGCATCCTTGCCTTACGCCCCTTTCTATTTTTGTATATTCACTGAACTCGTTCCCTTTGCGCATGCATGCTGCCAGTATAAGTTCTTGATTATTCTGATATCTTTCCCGAATATATCAAGGTTGCTGGGCAGTTCCAGCAGATCCTTGTGGCATACTTTGTCGAACGCATTTGCGTAGTCTATGAAACGTAGATACACGTCCTTCTGTATACACGTCCTTCTTTCTGATAACATTCTGAGCATGAATATTGCGTTCCTTGTTCCGGTGTCTTTAACGAACCCGCACTGTTCTTGTCCTATCTCTGGTCTGATTCTGCTGAGCGCTCTATCCATCAGAATACAGATGGTAATGAGACCAGTAAAAAGAAATCATCGATGAAGCTTCTCGACAGTGAATATCCTTAAAATACATAAATAGTTTAATGGAGATATGGAGCATTATGCTAAAACCAAGCGTAAACACTGCGAAGTGCTGGAGTAACCATCAATAAAAAAAAATTACTAATCTATTGTTGGTTACTTCAGGAAATCTTTGTTAAGACTTTCCCGAAATGCGTTTACTTTCCATAATGTATGAAGTCTGTTAACCTCATTTATGATAGAATATGGGAAATACTGGATTAGATCTATACTTGCTATATCTCTTATGACGGATGTAATTATGGCTCGACACAGTTTCCTTTTTTGTATTATCTGTGAATTGCAGGTATTTCTTGGGAAAAATAGTGGAGTTTTTTCCCGTTGTGTTCTCCAAGGTTTTCAGTACAAAGTAGTTCTTTTCCTAGACTGGCTGCCAACCAATGCACGCCATCCCAGTCTAACCTGTTATTTAACCCATAGTTGAGATAGTGTCTTTCGCACGGCCATCAAGTCGACGGTTTAAGCCCGAATTTAAACTCGTTTCGCCGATCCTAATGTCAATGGTAACCAATAAATTATTCATGTCGATGAATGATTTATTTGCTCCAAATCAAAACTTGTACATGAGATTAGCCTTCATTGAAGAATACACGGTATAACAGAAAGAAAGAAAGAAAGAAAGAAAGAAAGAAAGAAAGAAAGAAAGAAAGAACAAACAAACAAACAAAAACAAAAAGCAAAATGAAGGTATAAAAGGAAAAGGTGAAACGATTAAAAGAAAAAAGCGGGAAAAAGAAAGAAAGAAAGAAAGAAAGAAAGAAAGAAAGAAAGAAAGAAAGAAAGAAAGAACAAACAAACAAACAAAAACAAAAAGCAAAATGAAGGTATAAAAGGAAAAGGTGAAACGATTAAAAGAAAAAAGCGGGAAAAAGAAAGAAAGAAAGAAAGAAAGAAAGAAAGAAAGAAAGAAAGAACAAACAAACAAACAAAAACAAAAAGCAAAATGAAGGTATAAAAGGAAAAGGTGAAACGATTAAAAGAAAAAAGCGGGAAAAAGAAAGAAAGAAAGAAAGAAAGAAAGAAAGAAAGAAAGAACAAACAAACAAACAAAAACAAAAAGCAAAATGAAGGTATAAAAGGAAAAGGTGAAACGATTAAAAGAAAAAAGCGGGAAAAAGAAAGAAAGAAAGAAAGAAAGAAAGAAAGAAAGAAAGAAAGAACAAACAAACAAACAAAAACAAAAAGCAAAATGAAGGTATAAAAGGAAAAGGTGAAACGATTAAAAGAAAAAAGCGGGAAAAAGAAAGAAAGAAAGAAAGAAAGAAAGAAAGAAAGAAAGAAAGAAAGAAAGAAAGAAAGAACAAACAAACAAAAACAAAAAGCAAAATGAAGGTATAAAAGGAAAAGGTGAAACGATTAAAAGAAAAAAGCGGGAAAAAGAAAGAAAGAAAGAAAGAAAGAAAGAAAGAAAGAAAGAACAAACAAACAAACAAAAACAAAAAGCAAAATGAAGGTATAAAAGGAAAAGGTGAAACGATTAAAAGAAAAAAGCGGGAAAAAGAAAGAAAGAAAGAAAGAAAGAAAGAAAGAAAGAAAGAAAGAACAAACAAACAAACAAAAACAAAAAGCAAAATGAAGGTATAAAAGGAAAAGGTGAAACGATTAAAAGAAAAAAGCGGGAAAAAGAAAGAAAGAAAGAAAGAAAGAAAGAAAGAAAGAAAGAACAAACAAACAAACAAAAACAAAAAGCAAAATGAAGGTATAAAAGGAAAAGGTGAAACGATTAAAAGAAAAAAGCGGGAAAAAGAAAGAAAGAAAGAAAGAAAGAAAGAAAGAAAGAAAGAAAGAACAAACAAACAAACAAAAACAAAAAGCAAAATGAAGGTATAAAAGGAAAAGGTGAAACGATTAAAAGAAAAAAGCGGGAAAAAGAAAGAAAGAAAGAAAGAAAGAAAGAAAGAAAGAAAGAAAGAACAAACAAACAAACAAAAACAAAAAGCAAAATGAAGGTATAAAAGGAAAAGGTGAAACGATTAAAAGAAAAAAGCGGGAAAAAGAAAGAAAGAAAGAAAGAAAGAAAGAAAGAAAGAAAGAAAGAACAAACAAACAAACAAAAACAAAAAGCAAAATGAAGGTATAAAAGGAAAAGGTGAAACGATTAAAAGAAAAAAGCGGGAAAAAGAAAGAAAGAAAGAAAGAAAGAAAGAAAGAAAGAAAGAACAAACAAACAAACAAAAACAAAAAGCAAAATGAAGGTATAAAAGGAAAAGGTGAAACGATTAAAAGAAAAAAGCGGGAAAAAGAAAGAAAGAAAGAAAGAAAGAAAGAAAGAAAGAAAGAAAGAACAAACAAACAAACAAAAACAAAAAGCAAAATGAAGGTATAAAAGGAAAAGGTGAAACGATTAAAATAAAAAAGCGGGAAAAAGAAAGAAAGAAAGAAAGAAAGAAAGAAAGAAAGAAAGAAAGAAAGAAAGAAAGAAAGAACAAACAAACAAACAAAAACAAAAAGCAAAATGAAGGTATAAAAGGAAAAGGTGAAACGATTAAAAGAAAAAAGCGGGAAAAAGAAAGAAAGAAAGAAAGAAAGAAAGAAAGAAAGAAAGAAAGAAAGAACAAACAAACAAACAAACAAAAACAAAAAGCAAAATGAAGGTATAAAAGGAAAAGGTGAAACGATTAAAAGAAAAAAGCGGGAAAAAGAAAGAAAGAAAGAAAGAAAGAAAGAAAGAAAGAAAGAAAGAAAGAAAGAACAAACAAACAAACAAAAACAAAAAGCAAAATGAAGGTATAAAAGGAAAAGGTGAAACGATTAAAAGAAAAAAGCGGGAAAAAGAAAGAAAGAAAGAAAGAAAGAAAGAAAGAAAGAAAGAAAGAACAAACAAACAAACAAAAACAAAAAGCAAAATGAAGGTATAAAAGGAAAAGGTGAAACGATTAAAAGAAAAAAGCGGGAAAAAGAAAGAAAGAAAGAAAGAAAGAAAGAAAGAACAAACAAACAAACAAACAAAAACAAAAAGCAAAATGAAGGTATAAAAGGAAAAGGTGAAACGATTAAAAGAAAAAAGCGGGAAAAAGAAAGAAAGAAAGAAAGAAAGAAAGAAAGAAAGAAAGAAAGAAAGAAAGAAAGAACAAACAAACAAACAAAAACAAAAAGCAAAATGAAGGTATAAAAGGAAAAGGTGAAACGATTAAAAGAAAAAAGCGGGAAAAAGAAAGAAAGAAAGAAAGAAAGAAAGAAAGAAAGAACAAACAAACAAACAAAAACAAAAAGCAAAATGAAGGTATAAAAGGAAAAGGTGAAACGATTAAAAGAAAAAAGCGGGAAAAAGAAAGAAAGAAAGAAAGAAAGAAAGAAAGAAAGAACAAACAAACAAACAAAAACAAAAAGCAAAATGAAGGTATAAAAGGAAAAGGTGAAACGATTAAAAGAAAAAAGCGGGAAAAAGAAAGAAAGAAAGAAAGAAAGAAAGAAAGAAAGAAAGAAAGAAAGAAAGAACAAACAAACAAACAAAAACAAAAAGCAAAATGAAGGTATAAAAGGAAAAGGTGAAACGATTAAAAGAAAAAAGCGGGAAAAAGAAAGAAAGAAAGAAAGAAAGAAAGAAAGAAAGAAAGAACAAACAAACAAACAAAAACAAAAAGCAAAATGAAGGTATAAAAGGAAAAGGTGAAACGATTAAAAGAAAAAAGCGGGAAAAAGAAAGAAAGAAAGAAAGAAAGAAAGAAAGAAAGAAAGAAAGAACAAACAAACAAACAAAAACAAAAAGCAAAATGAAGGTATAAAAGGAAAAGGTGAAACGATTAAAAGAAAAAAGCGGGAAAAAGAAAGAAAGAAAGAAAGAAAGAAAGAAAGAAAGAAAGAAAGAAAGAAAGAAAGAACAAACAAACAAACAAAAACAAAAAGCAAAATGAAGGTATAAAAGGAAAAGGTGAAACGATTAAAAGAAAAAAGCGGGAAAAAGAAAGAAAGAAAGAAAGAAAGAAAGAAAGAAAGAAAGAAAGAAAGAAAGAACAAACAAACAAACAAAAACAAAAAGCAAAATGAAGGTATAAAAGGAAAAGGTGAAACGATTAAAAGAAAAAAGCGGGAAAAAGAAAGAAAGAAAGAAAGAAAGAAAGAAAGAAAGAAAGAAAGAACAAACAAACAAACAAAAACAAAAAGCAAAATGAAGGTATAAAAGGAAAAGGTGAAACGATTAAAAGAAAAAAGCGGGAAAAAGAAAGAAAGAAAGAAAGAAAGAAAGAAAGAAAGAAAGAAAGAAAGAACAAACAAACAAACAAAAACAAAAAGCAAAATGAAGGTATAAAAGGAAAAGGTGAAACGATTAAAAGAAAAAAGCGGGAAAAAGAAAGAAAGAAAGAAAGAAAGAAAGAAAGAAAGAAAGAAAGAAAGAAAGAACAAACAAACAAACAAAAACAAAAAGCAAAATGAAGGTATAAAAGGAAAAGGTGAAACGATTAAAAGAAAAAAGCGGGAAAAAGAAAGAAAGAAAGAAAGAAAGAAAGAAAGAAAGAAAGAAAGAAAGAAAGAAAGAACAAACAAACAAACAAAAACAAAAAGCAAAATGAAGGTATAAAAGGAAAAGGTGAAACGATTAAAAGAAAAAAGCGGGAAAAAGAAAGAAAGAAAGAAAGAAAGAAAGAAAGAAAGAAAGAACAAACAAACAAACAAAAACAAAAAGCAAAATGAAGGTATAAAAGGAAAAGGTGAAACGATTAAAAGAAAAAAGCGGGAAAAAGAAAGAAAGAAAGAAAGAAAGAAAGAAAGAAAGAAAGAAAGAAAGAAAGAACAAACAAACAAACAAAAACAAAAAGCAAAATGAAGGTATAAAAGGAAAAGGTGAAACGATTAAAAGAAAAAAGCGGGAAAAAGAAAGAAAGAAAGAAAGAAAGAAAGAAAGAAAGAAAGAAAGAAAGAAAGAAAGAAAGAACAAACAAACAAACAAAAACAAAAAGCAAAATGAAGGTATAAAAGGAAAAGGTGAAACGATTAAAAGAAAAAAGCGGGAAAAAGAAAGAAAGAAAGAAAGAAAGAAAGAAAGAAAGAAAGAAAGAAAGAAAGAAAGAACAAACAAACAAACAAAAACAAAAAGCAAAATGAAGGTATAAAAGGAAAAGGTGAAACGATTAAAAGAAAAAAGCGGGAAAAAGAAAGAAAGAAAGAAAGAAAGAAAGAAAGAAAGAAAGAACAAACAAACAAACAAAAACAAAAAGCAAAATGAAGGTATAAAAGGAAAAGGTGAAACGATTAAAAGAAAAAAGCGGGAAAAAGAAAGAAAGAAAGAAAGAAAGAAAGAAAGAAAGAAAGAAAGAACAAACAAACAAACAAAAACAAAAAGCAAAATGAAGGTATAAAAGGAAAAGGTGAAACGATTAAAAGAAAAAAGCGGGAAAAAGAAAGAAAGAAAGAAAGAAAGAAAGAAAGAAAGAAAGAAAGAAAGAAAGAAAGAAAGAAAGAAAAACAGAACGAAAGAATGAAAGTCAGAACAAACGAAAGAAAATAATTATTTACATTATTTACCCGTGGATTATTGTTCTCATCTTTGTTGTTGTTATCCCAACATTTCGGTCATTGTGCTCTCCAGCCTTCACCAGGTGCTTATTCATACTTATCCTTCCCAAGGTTATTAGGTCTAAACGAACGCAAAAGTGTTGGCTGGAATTTGAACCCAAGTCGCCGATTCGAATTTTCGTGGTATTTTTTTTTTTTCCGAATTGAAGCTTGATATAAACATATAGTTCTCTGCTAAGAGTCTACAGTCGCACTTCTAGATTTAGGAAATCTATTCCGATTTATTGCTTTTCAGTCAAATTAATGCAATGTCGATCATTATCTTTTGTTGTCTTAATTCCTATTCATTTATAGTCTGTTTATGTTTTGTTTTTTTAACTATTTCACCCCGAGCAAAGCGGCAATGCCACTAGTACGCAGGTCGTTACTGGGAGTGAAAGTAAAAAAGGAGTCTGAGAATAGGGAGGATTGGGGAAAGAACAAAAGATGAACGTGGTTCAAGAAGACAGAAGATAGCGATTGACATTGGATTTAAATTTTTTAAGACTGTAGTTATCAGGGACTCAAGGAAACGGAAGAGAATTCCACAGGTTGGAAGTGGAGTAGAAGTGGTTTACATTTAGCTATTTCAACTGTAAACAGGTGGGACCTAGATGCCACTCTAGTAGCTAGCTTAAATTACTGATTTCGCAGCATCAAGAGAAAAAGCTCATCAGAGCAGTTGCCAATGAAAATATTTGTAGAAAAGACAGAGGGAAGCCACGTCACGCCGGTGAGAAAGTCACTGAAGTCGAGATACTAGGTCAGGATCTATCACGTTGCAGATCTTTCTCCCTTCTTGATAATGTTTTTCTTTATCTTATATTGTTTCACACTTATGTCTTAGTTGCTTTATTGTTTTACTTGGAATGAAAGAAAAAATAACCAAAAAGCTATTATGTGTGTGTGTGTGTGTGTGTGTGTGTGTGTGTGTGTGTGTGTGTGTGTGTGTGTGTGTGTGTGTGTGTGTGTGTTTTGATACGGTTAAAAACAGATCAGATATATACATTATGGAAAATTTATTCATAAGGCGCCTATATACGGGAAGGAGCATAAATTATTATGTCTAAAAAAAGCAATGAGGCGCCAATGTCTACAAGTATATCACTCTTTCGTTCTTGATCCTCTCCTTCTGATTTATTACACTTTCCCCACTCCCCCCCTCGTTCTTTTCCTACTTTGGAATAAAAAAAACAAATGCGTCGACATTAAGATCGACATATACATGAGTACATGCGTAATTTATCATTGACCTTTTGGCTGAACTTATTCTGTCTTTCATCGCTCACACAGTAAGGATTAGAAATGAAATAGATTTGAAAAAGAATGAAATATATGTTTGAAAATATAGAAATGTTTTCCTTCAATTTTTTTTTTTTTATATAATTTTGGAATCAGTGATATCCATGAAACAAAAACACTTTTTTCAGGAAATAAAATGGCTGAATGTTCAGTGGATTTTTTATTTATTTTGGACATCTGGAAACAAGAGAAAAAAAAATCAAGCATGTATAAAACCCTCTTTTAAACAATTTTACTTCTCACAAACATATAATATGCTCATCCTCTTTATATTTAAAATAAAAAATAAAATAAAAAGACAAGGAAGAGTTTCTAATCCTAGCAATTTAAAATTTGTAAACAAAGTCACCTGGCGTTTTTGCTCCGTGGTCAGATTATTCTACTAGATGACACAAGGCTTACTTACGAGTAATCTAAAAATATCTTTTTTAAAATGTAAACATTTGAGAATAAAGAACAGCTATCAATTCCACAAAATGTTACCACGCCATCTTCCATTAATGATCAAGAGAATAAAATATCTGGCAGTTCGCATTCTGAGTTAGAATTTGTATTTTCTGATTCAACTGAAAACAACCAAAAAAATTGTCATCAAAATGGCAAAAGAATTAACTTTTTTTTTTTTTTTAAGTTTATCACCCCAAGCAAGGCTGGAAGCCACTAGCACGCAAGGGGTTACAGAAGGTTTGGAGGAAGAACAGATAGGAGTGGTAAAGGAGAGGATGTGGAGAAAGATAGTGGATCGATCAAGGCAAGGGGGTTACAGAAGATTTGGAGCGAGAGCAGATAGGAATGAAAGGTGAAAGGATGTGGAGAAGGGAAATGGATAGATCAAGGCAACTGGAGATGTCGATTGACGTTACACTTAAATAGTTGGAAATTGTATTTGTCAGAGAAACAGGAATAAGGAAGGGAGTTCCACAGGCGAGATGTGCGAGACATGAAGCTACTGGAGTAGAAGAGACGTCTACATCTAACAGTTTCATTGATGAAGGGGTGGGAACGGGATGCCAGCCTCGTAGGACGTCTAAATTTATGAGGCCTAGGAACCAGCGAAAGCAGCTCCTCGGAGCAATTACCGTGAAAGTATTTGTAAAAAAGACATAGCGAGGCAACGTCGCGTCTGTGAGAGAGTGACTGCAGACGAGATGACAGATCAGGGCCAATTACATTGCATATCCGTCTCTGGATCTTATCAAGAACCCTGAGGCAAACAGCAGGGGCTCCAGACCATATATGGCAGCAATACTCCATGCAAGGGCGAATGGTCGATTTATAGATTTGGAGGATCGATTCCGGGGAGAAAAATTTCCTGGCTCGGCACAGGGCAGGGAGCCAACTTTCCTTGCGGTGGATGATGCAATTGACTCGATGTATTTGTTCCATCTCAGATCAGCGGACAGCGTGAGACCGAGCAGCCGCAGAGAGGAGCTCTCGAGAAGTTGGTCTTCAGACATTCTAATAGGGTGCAGGGATGGATCCCTGTGGTGGTTAATAGAGAGCAGTTTTGTTTTAGAGGCGTTAAAGTTAACCATCCATTTCTTGTCCCAGTTCACAACCGATTGGAGGTCCTTTTCTAATCGAACTGCCAGGTTAACTTTGTCAGCATCACTAGATTTGTGTTTGAGGCAGGAGTAAATTGTGGTGTCGTCCGCATAGATCCGACTTGGGAATCTATGGCGTCAGGAAGGTCGTTTATGAATATGAGGAATAGAGTAGGGTCTAGGTTGGAGCCTTGAGGGACACCTGCGTTAGTGGGATAGGAGCTGGAGATGAACCCATTGAGAACGACCTTCAATTCACGGTTTGACAGAAATTATTGTATTAGGTCAAACAATCGACCTGTAATACCATAACCCTGGAGCTTGCGAAGAAGGCCGGCATGCCAAACTCTATCAAACGCTTTGGAGATGTCTAGGGCCACGACACGAGCTTCACCGTTATTATGAATAGCTTGGTAGACAAATTCAGTGATGGCCGTAAGCACATCGGCTGTAGATCGGGCAAAGCGGAAACCATACTGCTTGTCTGAGAGCAGATCACTAATAGAGTTATGTCCCCCTTTCAATTGAATAAAACATTTTATCCTCATGGACAATCAATTAGCATAACGATTTCACCCCAAGCAAGCCGGTAATGCCACTAGTATGCAGGGAGTTAGAGTGAGCGAAAGTGAGAAAAAAAGACAGAAAATAAATAGGTTTGAGGAAAGGACAGAAGATGAACGGGATTCAAGAAGACAGAAGATAGCGACTGATCTTGTATTTAAATTTTTGAAGATTGTGGGCAGCAAGGAAACGGAAGTGAGGAAAATGTACTAAAGCAGAAAGAGAGGATCGACAAAGAGTGATATGCATGTAGACATTTGGCGCCTGATTGGTGGGTTCTTTGTTTGTTTGTTTTTTTTGGGGGGGTAGACATATTAATATTACCGAGAGATCGTTTCAAAATTCAAAGTTTACCGAAATGTGACAGATGTCTGAGAAAGGGGCCGAAGAATACAACAGCTGAAAGATTGTCAACAGAATAACCAAAATTATATTATAAAAAATATTATCGATTATGATTAAAACTTCTAAAAACAATTCCCTCAAAAGAAAAAAAAATGAATTTCAGAAATTGTTGAAATATTCTTGCTGATAGTTCAGTGACTCGAGCAAACTGAAAACCATGCAATTTTCATCATTGCGCTCAGCTCTAAAGACGTCTTCTTCTTCTTCTTCTTCTATGTATCGTGTCTCTTCAGGACGTTGGCGATTATGGCTCTCCACAATTTCCTGCACTTTGTAGCTCTTAATATATTTTATCTTTTTATTATCTCTGCTAAACCTTGTTTTGCCAAGCTTACGCGTTTTTTTTTACTCTGTTTCTGTTGCCTTCAATCTGTCCTGTGAGTATCAAATTCTCCAAGCCCTCTTTCCTCTTTACGTGTCCTAGGAGTTTCAAATGTTTCTTCCTGATGTTAAGTAGAAGCGTCCTTTTTGTTTCTATTTTCTCTAAAACTTTTTCGTTGCTCACATGGTTTCGTCCGGGGTATTCTCAGCATCCTCCTGAAGAACCACATTTCTGTTACTTTAAGTCTCTTTTTCATCTGTTAGATTGTCCGGAAGTCATAAACATTTAATAGTTTTAATCTTACCCTTTCTACGTTAATTAACACCAAGAATATTTCCATAATCTAAAAAAGAAAACAAAATGTATGGTTGTAAGCAAGAAGAAAAAAAAGAAAAAAAAAAAAAAACGCGAACTACGTCTTGGCAAACCATCCCCATTCCCTTTTGTTAAAAGAAAGTTCCACTCAGCTTGTTCTCCAGAATTATTAATCTCTGGAACAAAATCCCGACTAAATGCTTCCCTGATGACGACAATTGTGTTCTCTTTAAATCGTTATCTATCCTTCTCGTCGACATAATTCTTTTTTAGTTCCCCGCCCTTAATACAATCTCACTCAGTAACCCCATACCTTGTGTGAGCTTTTGAAATTGTGTTGCGTGAACTATCAGTAAATAAATTTTTTAAAAAACTGAGGATATGTACCCACCACTTGAAGAGGTTAAGATTGTAGTGCAAGAAAGCATCCTCTCGGGAGTCTCTTTCACAAAGTAGCAGTTATTGGGAAGAAGCTGACTGAGTGGAACTTCCTCCTTGCCAGTTGAATACTAAGGAGATAAGAACGATTCGATCTTGCGAATGTAGCAAGGCGGATCTTGGCTAAGGTCTGGTGGCACTTAAGAATTGGGTCTGCTATTCACAAGTTAGATTGAAAAGTTGCATTGGAAGTCTTGTACAAATACTATAGATTGCAAGTACATTTATCGCGCCAAACTCTATGATAGTTTAATATGAAATGCAAATAAGTGGCCTTACATATGAAGTTGAAGTATCTGGCAAACTAATGTTATCTGACGTACAACTGGTTATTGTAGCCACTCGATGATACTGTTATATATTGGGTTGATGCATAATTATCAGGCGTTTTTGTAGGCGAGTTATTTGTTAATGAAAATTGATGTTTTGTTTACTTTCTTTTAATAAAAATATTATTTTATTTTCAGGTTACAAAAATGCGTATCGATTTTGATACTCAAATTCAATAGGAAAAAACTAGTAACTTTCAATACCACAAATTCCAGTTCACCATACCTGATCAGACCCTGAATTTTCTCCAGTGACAATGAACGGTTACACTGTCAATGAGGCTCAATGATTTTAACGTCAATCTAGGCCTCGAGTGAAACTCGTGTGTACGAACCATTGCTAATGTTGTTGGGAAAATGGTGGACACATCCTTAGTTTCAGGATGTATCTGACTCCTTCCATGCTTCATCAAGAATCAGATCTGACCAAAAAATGGAGAATTTCTGCTATATATAGCTGCTCAACCCTTATTTTCAAGCCTTTGAAAATAATTTACGCGGTTTATGGTAGAAAACTTATTTTCCAATCCGCAGTCTCTTTTTCAAAGAAACAACTTTGCAAGCCTATCACTACTTTATCGTTATTTTCGTGGTAAATCCCTCAGATAGGCCTCATTCTTTAGTTCCACTAGTTCAGACATTTACACTTAGGACACGCCATAATACTACCACGGAGTCGATTCACCCTTATTTCCTCTGTACATGAAATGTAAGAAGGAAGTTTCTTTTGGACAGCGTTTATCTCAGAACTGCTGCATAGTGGAACAAGACTTTCTCGTGGATGCTTCCAGGAACACAACCTCTTCACTCCCGACCACCTGTTCTTTCACTCATATGGCCCCGCATTATAACCATTTTAAGCGTAGCCCTTTACCCCAAGCCTTGTACTGGGTGAATTTTCGCATAAAGAAAAAGTTATCAGCAAAAAGGAGAAGCATTAGTACAACGTTGAGACTCAGACCAGACACCAAGTTCGTTTTCAGGGCGCAGCTTCTTCTAGCCAAACGCAAATAACTTTTGGGTCAGATCGTTACCCAGGAAATAGAACCATGAGACGAAATTGTGGCAGAAATTTTTTTTTTTCTGATTGAAACTTTTTTGCTGTAGACGAGTGGAGTAGAGGGGAGGCGTGTTGAACAGTCTAACGGGCGTGTCATTCCTTTCGAGTAACGGACGAGTGGTCTCTTATCCTTCTCTGTGCCTCTTATAGAGAACAGTGTTCTTTTTCTTGTCTGCTCTGTCTAAATAAGTAATGTTAGGTTTTTTGTGTACTGTTGTGTACTAGTGAGCCAACCAAAATGAGCTGACTCATTTTATAGTCTACCAATAGAAGGTTAACCAATCGGAAGACTTGAAATATTCAATCCGACGTGTATAAAGGCGGCCATTTTCTTTTCTCCGAATATTCACTGCCAACCTCTGATATGGAAGACCTTAAGAATTATTGAACAGTTGCTACTAGATATTGGTGTTGTTTCATTGAACAAATTACTTACGTTGGTTTCTACATTCAGACTACGGTGAACATGTATAACAAGTAATTCATCAAGAACTCAGTGTCTGGCTTCACTTAATGACCTTCTTTGTCAAGATCGTTTGACCTGTTCTTTGGAGGTTCACTTCATTAAGCTGACCTTATTTGCCATGACAATAACTGCCGAAACCATTTTTGTAACACCTTTCAGGCATCGGCTGAAACTGATATCACAACATCATCAATTGAACTAATCGAGGCAACCGATTTATAATACCGCTATTCTGTTATTAGCAATCAATGTAACCCGGGCATTTTTCTAAGGCTTTTCACCATTTCTTTAGTTATAATGCAAAGAAGGCATTACTATATATGAATTCTGACAGTCCTGATTAATAGATTTATCCCCAAGGATAATATATTGGGGAGGCACTTCTGTCTGTGTTCAGTATATCTGTAGGCTAACCCGAGAATCGATGTGCTGGATTTGTTTTTCTTCTAAGATATCTCCTTCTTCTAGCCAGACGGATGTGCCGAGTTCATGGCATAGAACAAGGTTAGCGTTCTAACTCTGTCGCGGGGATCACGGGGACTAAGCGATTTTTTTCTTGGGTTAATATTAGTTAATATTAGCGCGTATGGGAAACCGATAATGCGTCATAGGTTACGACATAGAGTGGTAAGTTTCCACTGTGTGCTCAGTGGAATGTGCTGCGATACATACAGAGAGAGATTGTCCATGCAAAGAGGTGCAACACATGGTCTGATAAAGTGTTAGTTTCTGTGCCGACACGTTTTCTACCTACAAGCTCTTCATCATCGATGTTGAAAACTCTTCCTTCAGACAACAACTCTTAAACAATGTGTGTGTGTGTGTGTGTGTGTGTGTGTGTGTGTGTGTGTGTGTGTGTGTGTGTGTGTGGAGAGAAGGAGATGATAATGACAATGTGGACACAGGAATCAACACTACATGATGACTGTCGCCCTGTACGATCTTCAGGCCAAGTTTAACAATCACACTGAAGCGTGAAGCAGACAGTCACTATGCCGCGTTGATGCCTATATTCTCACTGTCTACTTTTATAAATGCTCTGTCAACAATATTAAGTATTCTCCTATTTTAAACAGTGTGTGTGTGTGTGTGTGTGTGTGTGTGTGTGCGCGCGCGCGCGTGTGCGCGCGTGTGCGCGCGTACTCGCGTGTGTGTGGGGAGAGAGAGATGACAACGTGGACATAGGAATCAACAGTGCGTGGTGATTGTCCCGCCTCGGTGCGATCTTCAGACCAAGTTTGACAATAATACTGAAGCTTGAAGCCGACAGTCACTATGCAGACCACATTGTCTATACTTATAAATCCTCTGTCAACAATATTAAGCATTATTTTCCTATTTTAAACAGTGTATATGTATGCGTGTGTGTGTGTGTGTGTGCGTGCGTGCGTGTGTGTGTGTGTGTGTGTGTGTCTGAGTGTGTGTGTGTGTGTGTGTAAGTTACAAGAATGGATTTTTAAGATTACAAGAATGAGATGTTATTTCGACAGATTTTTGGAAACGCATCGATTTTTTTTTATATATGGATGCACAGAAATGCCATAAAAACAAGTTGTGGTATTAATGAAAATACTTAATTCCTGAATCTCGAACAGAATTCTCCTACTTCCGGTTTTCATTAAAGTTTTGCTGAACCGAACATATGGAACGTACATCAACGCTGGAAAACACACACAAACACACTATTTTTTTTTTTCAGAACTCGGAATGTACTTACTTTCCCCCCCCCCCCCCAGCGTATCGTCACTATTAACGGTGCTCTGATTGGCTAATCTCATTCTTACTCCTCCCCACTCCTCCTTCAGATCTAAATAACATTGATTCAAATGCTATTTGCCCTAATTACGCTACAACTGCTGCTACAGATGCTGTTGTGACCGCTGCTACATGCGAAAGAATTCAACGTTGTTTACTCTTTTACGAACAAGAACGCGGGGAATAGGGGAGTGAGGGGAGTGAGGGAGCGACGGGGAAGAGGAAGAGACGCGGTGCCTCCTTGAAATCGCATCAAAGCAAGCAGCAGTGGGACGTAGGAAATTAGAATGACGGAAATGCAGCACAAACTTCACTTACGCGATTTCGATCTCTGCACAAACGGTGACAGTTGCTCTATGGTATGCGCAGGAAATGTAACAAAGAGATAACAGTTGAGGCAATGTCAAAATACTTAAGCGACCTAAGTGTATAAAGCTCACTGCCTCTGGTTTCTGAGTCAAGGCTTCTAATCATTGCTCTTCGGAAAAAACCTATGGAAAATGCATGTCCGCATATATATATATATATATATATATATATATATATATATATATATAAATGCGTGTGGCGGTGATTTTCTAAGCGTAGCTTAAGCGTGGCCCAACACCGAAAATAAGGAGCACCTAGTGAGGATCGAACTCACTTCTCAGTCGCAATTGTTCTAGCAATTCAAGCGTGCTAACCATTACGCCACAGCGAGGTTTGGTTTGGTTCGTTTTGTTTTTGTTTTACGGTATATCAAACTCAATGGGTTATTAATTGCCGACAAAATTTTCATTGTTGGTAATATTTTCCTTCAAAAAACTATTTCTGGTAAGAATTTTTCATCGCTGGTAATATTTTTTTTCAAAAAATGTTTTGCTGGTAATATTTTGTTTTTCAAAAATGAATTGCTGGTAATAATTTTTTACAAAGTATTTCTGGTATTAAAACCTATTTTTACACTTTCATAGTGTTTTGACTCCATTTTGTGTGTGGGGGGGGTAACTATTTGCCTATAGCTGGGACCCTAGCAGGTGATACCACAACGGGTCAGAGTAGACCTGGGAACACCAGCAATTAAGATGTGGTTCCACGCTCCTCAAAACCTCCTGATCAGAGGCCCTGCTGTTGGACGTAGGTTATCGTCTTACTCGGGATGCGGATGTAGTTCATCGGCTTACCCAAGAGAGCCACATTGAGGAGCCCTATGTATGTGTATATGTATGTGTATGTGTGTGTGTATGTAAAAGAGAAATAGAGAGAGGGAGGGAGGGAAGTTATACGAGAATCCAACAGCAAAACAAATGTACAAGACCATTTAGAAAACTTCTTATTTGATACGTTTCACGATTTTTTGCGAATGTAGATTTTGTTGTTACGAAATAACATTCCTTTTATGATGGCGTGAAACATCGAATTACAAGTTTTCAAATTATCATATGTGTGTATGTATGTATGTATGTATAGATAGATAGATAGATAGATAGATAGATAGATAGATAGATAGATAGATAGATAGATAGATAGATACGAAGGGTGGGAAATAAACATTAAATACATTGATTCAACAAATATGAACAGGTACACCAACAAACGAAACACAGACATATTATAGCGGTAAACAGAGGGAGACAAACAGATAGATAGATAGATAGATAGATAGATAGATAGATAGATAGATAGATAGATACTACAAAAATCCCAAAAGCCTGGCATCAATGAAACATCAAGAAGACCAATACAAGAACAGGAAAAATAAACTAAGAAAATAAACAAACAAAACGCTGACACCTACAGGCCGGGTGCTCAGCTGCGCAGTGAACTTTCGACAACACCAGGTCATGGAACGGATGATGATGATGATGATGATGATGATGATGATGATGATGATGATGATGATGATTAATTCCAATCTCATTGTGAAAACATCGTGTTTAGAAGGTGCGATTTATAAATTGTCGTCTAAATTACGCAAAAATGAAAATAACACTGACATCTCATTCTAACATATAATTACCAAAATTACGCAAAAAAATATCTTGAAATGCTAATGAGTGAATTTATTCAATAAAATTGCCATTGGCTTTAATCACGTCCACCAGGCGACTTCGGAATCTCCTACAACTCTTCTGGACGGTCTCCTTGTTTAAGTTGGTGAATACTGCCATAATCATTGCCTTAAGTTTTGTTAAAAGGAGTATTATGGATTTCTCGTTCAACTATGCCCCACACATGATAATCAAGGGGGTTGCAGTTTGGGGAGTTAGGTGGCCAGATTAAAGGGGCAATTATCTGGCAGCCATGACCGGGTTCTCCTGCTTGTGTGGCATGGTGCAGAGTCCTGTTGCCAGACATAGGGTCTTCCAGCAACCAAGCCCTTGACCCAGGACAGAACTATCTCCTCAAAGCACTTGATATAGGCTTCCATGTTGAGTCTGAGGCCCTGTGGGTAGATGAATGGAGGCATAGCGTCGCCATCACTCGTGATCACGCCAAACACCTTCATAATCACCATTAGACTTATCCAACTCTTTCCGAATCCTCTGTACTGGCCTCAGATTGACACCAAAGCACCCTGAAACGTTCGTATTGGAGTTTCCGGCACATAACATACAACACGCATGCACGAAAGTAAAAATATAAAATAGCGGTAATTTACCCATCGCACCCTGTATATACCCATGGGAAAGTGATTAAGCTGATTGCTGATTCCCCTCTGGATTTTATCAGGCATCTCTAAATGTATAGCGGGAGCACTATAGCAGCAATATTCTAAGTATGGACGAATAGTCGACTTATAGATATGTAAGATAGATTCTGGAGATAAAAATTGTCTAGAACGACAGAGAGAACCAACTTTCTTAGCAGCTGACCCAGCAATGAATTCAATATAGTCTTTCCACTTCCTGTCAACCGAGAACGATAACCCGAGAAGGAGCATCGTGTCACTCCTGGAGGTTAGCATCAGTCATGCTGATGGAATCCAGAAAGGTGTCTCTCAGATGATTAATAGAGAGCGGTTTAGTTTTAGAGGGGCATTAAAATTAACAAGTCATCCTTTGCCCCAGTTACCAACAGACTAATGGTCGTTTTTAATATCAACCGCCAATTTGATCTGATTGAACCGATCGGATTTGGTTTGGTTTGGTTTGTTTTATGGCATATCAACCTCAATGGATTATTTAATGCCGACAGAATTTTTATTTACAAAAATGTATTGCTGGTAATATCTTTTTTTTTCAAAAATGTATTGCTGGTAATGCACAAAAATAAAGGGGTTTAAGACAAGGATTTATTAAACCGGTAGAACGCGGCTATTCTAAGGAAGCTGGAGACCCTACAATACTTAACAATATAAGATGCGTAGATGACACTGGGTTGACGGAAGGAAAACTACAGGACCTCCTAAACAAATTATTAAAGGAAAGCGCGAATAAAGGACTAGTTATTAAGTGTAAGAATTACAGAACGTTATTCTCAACCAGGAAAAATATCAAATTCAAACTACTGTTATTATTTTTACTGAAAATGTTAAATTATTTTTTAATTTTTTATTGAAGATGGTAAATTATTTTTTACTTTTATTATTATTATTATTATTATTATTATTATTATTATTATTATTATCAAATTCAAACTACTTTACTTTTTTACTGAAAATGTTAAATTACTTTTTATTTTTTATTGAAGATGGTAAATTATTTTTTACTTTTATTGAACAATGTAACATTTTTTAACTTTTTTATCCGAATGCATTTTTTATTTTTATTTTTTTAATATGAAACTGGGGTCCTATACACAGCTATGGTTTAAATAATTGGTCAGCTTGGATCTTATAGCCTTGGTTGGTAACCAGTCTACAACATGAAATAACGGCAGCCTACTGCGGGAATTCTTCTGCTAAATCAGTGATGGCTCGTAAAGAGACATGATCGGCCAAATGTGCTTCACGCATGGCACCTGAGAATTGGAAGGTTTCCTTATAAATATACTTCTTCTAGACAAACTGAAAAGTAGTAAAGAAGTCAAGAAACTTTGAAGGTCACCGAATTCTGTCGCCACCTCTGCCCTTTCCACGTGACTGAGAAGGAAAAGGATGTTAGTCTAGGATAGAACGCTGGTCAGATGCCCAGCCTCAAACTCAAGCCAATTTTTAAACAAATAGCCCGCTCCATTTTTGAAATTGTAATGTCAACGCACACTCACTAAGCACTTGAATTATTTCCACGATCTCGTGTCGACCGAAGAAGGTAAAAACTTTATATATGTACATGTCCTGTTTCTCGGTCCTACTAAATAAAGATTCTGAGAAAGTAACATAATTTAGGACGACCATTCCTCCTCTCTTGCCCTGTGGTCACTTAAGCTTATGCTAAGTTAAAACTTTAATGTATTACAGTGAATCATCCTCACATAACGTTCACCACAACATCCCCTCAGTACATTACACTTTCCAAATTCCCTGCTCTCCTGTAACAATTTCTGGTTTCCTCCTGTTTTTGTTCAAAACTCCCAATACCCTTGAAAACATCAATGCAGTTAGTTAAACCCATGTCAGTCTACCCTACTGTTTCCATCCTTAGTAATTCTTCTTGAAATGGAAGTAAGAGATATCTGTTCCTCTCCGAGCAGCCTTGGTAACCCCCTCCATATCCGTGGGTCTTTTAATCCTCACGCTTGAGTGAACCTGTCCCTGTGCTTAGGCCCTGCCTAGGTATGATGTTTTAAAGCCACGGAGAAGTTCTGTTGCCTGGGTTAAACTTAGGCTTTCACGTCAGAACTGTAATTTCTCACCGAGTCCGGATTGGTTGCTATGGGTAAATTACAGAACAGACTTGGTTTTATAGCCTTTGGTGGCAGCCGGTCTAGGAGAAAGTAACTCTTAATTCAAAACTGTAGCTCTGGCGTAGCACATACTAAACAGCTAAAGAAAGGATCGTTCGCATTGGCTCGATGATCCTGACTACTGTCGAATCATGATGTTCTTGAGACCAAAATGAAAGGTAAGTCAGGATCCTTGCTTTTTGGGGTCTCTGCCAGAGGGAAACCCGTCCTTGATATAGGCACCACGACCGTCTCTATTTAGGGGGTCATCTTTGGTGAATAGAAATGGATAACCCGAAATCCTATTTAATTTGGAATACACGGATCGATTCCAGTTTTTGATATGAACATGAGACCAAGTGTGATCTCTTGAATGTGTAGCTCAACCTCTGGCGTGTTGAACTGTAGACCCGTTATATTAGTGAAAGAGATGAAGAATTTGTGGTCTACAATTATTTGGCGGGTTTTAAGTTTTTCATTATACTTTGAATATACGCTCTTTAGCGCTAGAAGGCGTCGTCAGTGATGTTCTGATTTGGATCATTGGGCACTTTCGGGTCTTTCAAACATCATACTACCCACACCAAGTCGACCCCATCAGAGCTGATCCGCACTCCAAATTTAACAGCGTGCAGACACTGACTTATATAAGGCAAACCATAACCCGCTATTTGATTGGAAGTTGATCAACAGCCAATCACAATGGTGTGAGCTCTATTTAACTTGTTTACGGGGGATTTTTCTTTCTTTTTTTTACCCCCCTTTCTTTTCTGGATACCCTGACATCGGATACTCGGAAGGTGATTATGTTTTGCGTTTTTGTTTTTTTGTTTTTTTAGAAATTGGTTAAGGAATCGAGGTAACAATAGAGCAACACCTGGAGTGGTATATGTAAAAAAAACAAAAACAAAAAAAAACACCCGAATTAGTCACCAGAAAGCCCCACCCGTAGCTGTAGACGACTTCATGGTACTCAGGAAACTGATGCACAGTCTAGATCCCATTCACAAAATAACAGTACTGTAGCCTCGATATTATGCAGTTCCTGACTAGATTCCTCCTTAGGAGTTGCTTCAAGGCTCAGATCCTTGACTATCAAGCGGATAACAGCAGCCAAGAATAGCGTTTATCTCCAGCCAATGCGGATTCGGGAAGAAAATTACCTGAAGTGAAAGTGTAACTTAACCCAGGAATCAGGCAAAAGAACTTCTCCATTGCTCAGAAATATCATACCTAGACAGGGCCTTACTAGGGAGACAGGGTAAGGAGAGGATTCGTACCTTTTCCAAGGGTATTAGCACGTAAGTCAATGTAATGGAGCCGACTGGAATTCGAATTTGGCTCTCCGATTCCTCAATCTGGGCCGCTCTCTATTATTCCACCATGCCTCTCAAGAACCGTGGCCCAGAGCTGTCACCAATCTTGGCGAAACCGCTGCCTTAAAAAGAAATATTTCCCAAACCAAGTTTCTCAAGGAAAGTGCGTGCTCCATGTTAGCGAATGAAGGCCCCAATATTGCAATATCGCCAATCTTAGAGTCAGTAGTAAACAAGAACGTTGTTGAACACCTCAACAAAAACTGATAAGTATTATCACGCATATAATCAGTGAAGCTCTTAACAATAAAAAGAATCTCTCGACAGTGATTGTCCTTGATATCTCGACGGCCTTTCATAAAGTGTGGCACAACTACTGAAACACTAGGAGAGTCTTTTCAGTTATCATGTCAGGTAGGTCAACGAAGGTGGGAGTTAATGGCCAGCCCTCTGAGGCACATGAGATCTCTCTTCGGTTCTACTCTCTTTCGGCTTTATATTAACGATTTGTCCAGGATAGTACGGTGGAGTAATGGATAGCAGATCGGATTGAGGCATGGTAGAGCCGAGTTCGAATTCACGTAGAATCCATTACATTCACATACGTGCTTGGGAAAGGTATGAATCCTCTTCTCCTCCTCCTCCTCCACCCCAAGCTATGGCTAAATAGCACGACAGACCGGGTTCTATAGCCTTGGATGGCAACTGGTCTACCGCAGAAAGAAATGGCAACCTACTGCGAGAAAAAAAATCTGATTCGTCAGTCATGTATCGAAAGATGCATGATCGCCTTGTGTGAATGGGGAAAGGGGGATGAAAGGAATAGTAAAAAAAAAGACAAATGCCTCTAAGAGAATAGGAAATTGTGGAGTGACGCACACAACCTTAAGGGATACGAAACAAAGAAGATGAAAATTCAGTCGATTTTGGGGGCGGTGTGTGATGGTGTCAATTGTGTCAAACGTAACAACACAATCGCTACGAATTTCCTGAAAATAGATATATTTTCCCAAAGATAGCTTTCTGAAGAAAAAAAAAAAAACTCAATCTTTTAATAAAGAAATTATTTACGTATTTTGTATATTTTTCCTGGGGACAGAAAATTGTACGAAGAAAGATGAATTCTGAAAAAAAAAAAAAAATTTTTAACATTGTTTTCCCATTGCTATTATTTTCTTTCTTTCAAATTTGATATATTTGATATTTTTCGACTTAGTTTTTCTATTTAGCCTCGAAGAAAAATATAAATATGGCTAGGGCGCGGTTCGGCGTGGGTGCGTGTGTCTATGTATGTGAGCGTGTCAAATTGCATATAAGTGTACACATGCTTTAATTTACGTGTGATTGTGCGATATGTATGTGTGAATGTGTTAGCGTCTGCATGTGACTGGTTTTTTCGTTTTGTTTTGTTTTTGTATTTTGTTTTGTTTTGTTTTTGTTTTTGTTTTGTTTTGTTTTGTTTTTGTTTTTGTTTTGTTTTGTTTTGTTTTTTACTTTTTGTCATTTGCTCTTTTGAAATTCATACGACTTTGTCTTCAGACGAATAGAAATAGAAAAAGATAAATGGATGATCGGATTCAAATAGATACAGAGAGAAATATATGCGTACAGGGATAGTTACACGCATGCGTACGAATGTGTATCTGAGAATTTGAGAAGAATAACATAGATAGATAGATAGATAGATAGATAGATAGATAGATAGATAGATAGATAGATAGATAGATAGATATGAAGGCTAACAGTGATAGACAAATATGAAACTGATATAGATAGATAGATAGATAGATAGATAGATAGATAGATAGATAGATATGAAGGCTAACAGTGATAGACAAATATGAAACTGATATAGATAGATAGATAGATAGATAGATAGATAGATAGATATGAAGGCTAACAGTGATAGACAAATATGAAACTGATATAGATAGATAGATAGATAGATAGATAGATAGATAGATAGATATGAAGACTGTCAGTTATAGACATATGAAACGGAGATAGATAGATAGATAGATAGATAGATAGATAGATAGATAGATAGATAGATAGATAGATAGATATGAAGGCTAACAGTGATAGACAAATATGAAACTGAGATAGATAGATAGATAGATAGATAGATAGATAGATAGATAGATAGATAGATAGATATGAAGGCTGACAGTGATAGACAAATATGAAACTGAGATAGATAGATAGATAGATAGATAGATAGATAGATAGATAGATATGAAGGCTGACAGTGATAGACAAATATGAAACTGAGATAGATAGATAGATAGATAGATAGATAGATAGATAGATAGATAGATAGATATGAAGGCTAACAGTGATAGACAAATATGAAACTGAGATAGATAGATAGATAGATAGATAGATAGATAGATAGGTATGAACACACTGAGATAGATAGATAGATAGATAGATAGATAGATAGATAGATAGATAGATAGATAGATAGATATGAAAACTGAGACAGACAAATATAAAAACTGAGCTGGATAGGTAGATATGAAAACTCAAACTGACAAATGCGAACCCAGAGAACGGATAGATAGATATCAACTGAATGTTTACAAACATCACTTAATTATGTTAGCATCGAGCAATTTTTGCTGCTTTCTAATTGGCTTTTTACCAAATAAATGAAGCCTTTGAATATTTGTTGAAGTGTCTAGGTTCTTATTGAATTATGTCGACCTTGGAAATCTGTTTCATGCTTGTTAATCTGTTTCATGGAAACCAATAAACAAATAAAACAAAACACAATACAAAAAAATAAAATAGCTTCTATGAAATACTACTACTAATAATAATAATAATCTTCAATATTCTCTTTTCAATCTCATTGGCCGTTTCGCCTCGGCAATGATTCATGTAATACATTAAGTTCTTTCCGTAACTGTCGGTCTGTCACTCTATGAATTCGTCAATCATTGACATTAAAAAAAAAAAAGATTCTTCACCCAAAATATTGGACATTAATATTTTTTGCGCTGATTTGTGAACATGTAATATGTTCTCCTTGCCGGATCGTTTATGTAGAATCAGAGTTTATAAGAAATATATTTTATTGGATTGATGTTTAAGAACCATCGATGAATAACAGAAATAAAAAGAAGACATCAAAGATTAGAATTAATTGAATTATTGCAGTCAAAGGCTGCGGATTAAGATATTCTAAATCGTAACGGATTCTTTTTAATCTGGACACATCTTTCGCTGATTCCTAGGCCTCATGAATTTAAACGTCCCACGAGGCTGGCATCCCGTTGCCACCCCTTCATCGTTGAAACTGTTAGATGTAGACGTCTCTTCTACTCGAATAGCTTCATGTCTCGCACATCTCGCCTGTGGAACTCCCTTCCTTATTCCTGTTTCCCCTGACAAATACAATCTCCATCGACATCTTCAGCTGCCTTGATCTATCCTCTTCCCTTCTCCACATCCTTTCACCTTTCATTCCCATCTGCTCTCGCTCCAAATCTTCTGTAACCCCCTAGCCTTGATCGATCCACTATCTTTCTCCACATCCTCTCCTTTACCACTCCTATCTGCTCTTCCTCCAAACCTTCTGTAACCCTCTGCGTACTAGTGGCTTCCAGCCTTGCTTGGGGTGATATGCTTAAAAAAAAAAGAAAGGATTCTCGAATTATTTTGTGATGTCAGCGAACACTCGTTGACACTCTTGTAATGTCAACGAATACTGGTTGTCACTTTCGTAATTCTCTTTGTAATAGAGACTTTGTATTCGCAGCTACAACCAAAGTACGCCGTTGAACAATACTGGTGTCAGACGCCTTCGACTAGCACTCACACTAATAGTACTTGCTCGATAATACTCGCTCGAATAGTAACTACCAAATAGTAATCAATATAGAGAATAGTATTGTGAATAGGGCAGAGAATAACGGTCCCTATAGTAATAGAGGTTAGTATAGAAATGGTGATCCATTAGACGTCACGCTCCTACCTACTTAATTCAGTAATGGGATTGCCAGTGTTTGCTCACTGGCGATCTACGTTCAAACTCAAGTGTCGGCAGCGACACTTTATTCCTATATAACAAATAATTTTACTTAAAAAAGGGGAATAAAGGCAAAATTGCTTGCTCATAACTAGACTTATCAATGGTGCAACAACTTTTCTTTACTTATATTCCTTACCAAGGCAGTAAGGAAGTCATGGGAGAATGGTTTGTACGAATGATTACTCGCCTCAAGGAATAATGCCCGGAAAAAAACGTCATGTTATGTGGCTATTGGATACAGCGCTGAGTGAATTGAATCAATCACTTTCCCACTGGCATTTACATTTAATCAATACAAACGGAACTGACGTGAAATTTGTTTTGCTGGGTCCATTTTAAGTACCGATAACCATTAAGCTATTTTGCACCGAAATCATATATACTAGAAATCACTATCTATCTATCTATCTATCTATCTATCTATCTATCTATCTATCTATCTATCTATCTATTTATTCCTGGGTATGATGATAAACTACATCCGGTAGCAAGGCCTCTGATCGAGCGATTGAAGGTTTTGAGGAGCTTGGAACAGCCACTTAATTGCTGTTGTCCCCAGGTTCACTCTGACCCCGGACAGTAGCACTTGTTAGGGTCTCATCTATGGGCAAACATTTAACAAAAACTAGATAGTGGAGGAATACATTTTTGTAGTAAAAATACCAGAAATAGATTTTATCTGTAGTTAAGGCCATAAGACTGTGTTCAAAATATTTAGATTGTGGGATTAAATAACCCATAGAGGTAGATATGCCGCTAAACAAAATCAACCACACAGCCAACATGAAAGATCTTTCATGAGATTAAATCATATAATAGCCTACAATTTCTTACAGAAATCAAACTGTATTCCAAAATATAACTTCAACATAAAACATACACATCACCGCCTGTAGTAATTATGTTTACACAAGCATTTATATGCACAAAAGCTGTGTATCATCTACCATGTATTCAACTGTGAAAGCAGAATAACATATCAGATTTTTATTACTTCAAAGCTACCTGGAAAAATAAATTTTGGCATTAAGTGACCCATAAGGAGTTGATATGCCGTTAAGCAAATAAAAGAAGCAAACAAACAATCTATCTATCTATGTGTGTTGATTGAATTGTTTTTTTTTGGGGGGGGGGTTACAGTATATCAACCATTTTGAAGCTTATTTAAAGCCGAAACATATTACTTGTTTATTCGAATTTTGGGGAAATAATAATGATTTCCTGATACAAGTGCTACTATTTAACACGCAGCTGTGGGGAGAGAAGAAGTGTGTTCATTCCCAAGAGTATTTGCACGTAAGTGAATATAACGAACGCGACTGAAATTAGAACCCAGCTCCCCGATTTCTCATTCCGTGCCGTTATCCGTTAGGCCACCCTTATATCCCCAAGCTTACAGCACCTGGTATGACTTGAGAGGTCACCCACTTAGGTACTCACCAGGTTCGACGTTGCTTCACTTCGCTGATCAGACAAGAACCGGCGTTTCAACCTGTGTGTATGTGGGAGGGGGATCCCAAAGAAAACCAGACCAAAGTCATCAGACTGACGAAAATCATCCAGGTTTTTACATCCTCCCTCCAGCTCTTCCTCTTCGTCAGAATCATCAAACCGCCATCCCTTGTAAAAAAAAAATATATATATATATATACGGTCACAGCCTCGTCACGATATTTAGATTGTGAGATTAAATAACTCATAGAGGTAGATATGCCGCTAAACAAAATCAACCACACAGCCAACATGAAAGATCTTTCATGACATTAAATCATATAATAGCCTACAATTTCTTACAGAAATCAAACTGTATTCCAAAATATAACTTCGACATAAAACATACACATCACTGCCTGTAGTAATTATGTTTACACAAACATTTATATGCACAAAAGCTGGGTATCATATTCTACTAGACCAGTCTATTCTGCTATTATTTAACCAGTCATTTTGTCAATTCTGAATCTTTTCATTTGTACCCTCTTACTTCTTTAAATAATGGCTTGCATTCATACCTATGATCGTTATTGAAATCTTTTGTTAAACTTATTAATCGAATATTAAGATATTTATCGAAACAAGAGGGGAATTTCTGCGAGTATTTTACAGTCGTGGAACTCGCAAGGAGCTTATTCAATTATTATCTTAAGAATTATGGTTCATCAGATAATTCAAATGGGATATTTTCACGGGCACTAATAAATTTAATTACATCACATATTTTTCCTTGTCAAGTGGGAGAAATATAAAATAACGTGGTCGTCTAGTGATCTGTATTTCTAAAACAAATACGGGTGCAAGTTTAAATTTACATCTTGGTTTGCATTTAAGAAATGCGTTAATGATCTGGTGGAATTGGCTAATTGAAAGGAAACACAACTCCAACAATAGCGTTGTCAATTAAGACAATGACGATTAAAACACTTTTGAGATAGAAGGCCAATATGAAGTGTGCTCAACGATGTCGACAGTCTCCAATCACCTATGTCTGAAATCTAGTGCAAGTTTAAACAAAATGGTAAGGTTAGATAAAGAAAACATACGAGTAGACAGCGGACGGCGTCGAGGTGTCAGGAGAGAAAAGTCAAAATAATATGTTTTGAAAATAGAAAATTCACAACAAAAGAAATGAACACATGGGCGGAAACAGGAGTCGATGTTTGTGATAGAATTGTACGACATCAGCTGAATGACATTGAATTTACATACATGCAGATGGGAGTAGAGTCACACCAAGCTAGTGTTGTCGCAGTGGCTTACGTAGCAAGTTTATTTTGAATTCAGAGTTATCATTCTCCTAGACTGGTTGACAACGATAGCTTGGTTAACGGAGAGATGGAGTCATACCTTTCCTAAAGGTATTTCTGTGAAAGCTGTAGTGTCCGTAGCAGATAGTCATTTTACGCGGTAGAATTACCAGCCCCACGCCCATTCACTTCAGAATTATTATTCTCCTAGACTAGGCTGTTTATTAAGGCGAGACAGCCCAGTCAGCTCTGCTATTTCACTTGATTGAGGGACAGATGGAGTCGTACTTTACCTAATGGCACTCGTGGTTTCCGTAGTGAGTAGGGTTTTTACGAGATGGAATTACTAGCCCTACGCCCAACCGGCTTTGAAGTCAGAATTACCATTCTCCTAGATTGGTTGACAACCAAGGCTAGATAGCATATTTACCTTGCTATTTAACCTACAGCTTGGGTGGGGAATAAATAGATTCATACCTTTTCAAATGTATTTGTGTGAAAAGTGGGGTTTCTGTAGTAAGTACGTTTTTTGCGAGGTGAAATTACCAGCCCCATGCCTAATCAATTCAGAATCATCTTTCTACTAAACTGGTTGACAACCAAGGCTAGATAGCTCAGTCTGGTCTGCTATTTAATCTACACCTTAATTGGGCAAAGGATTTATATCTTTCCAAAATTATTTGTGTGAAAATTGGTGTTTCCGTAGTAAGTCGACATCTTATTTGGTGACTTTACCAACCCAAACACGAAAGTAATTTTGAATTCACAATTATCATTCTTGTAGACTTGTTATCAATCAAGGCTATAGAGCCCAGTCTGTTCTACTACTTAATCTATAGCTTCGTTGGAGGAAAGATTGATTTATACCTCTCCTAAGAGTATTTATGCGAAAGTGAACGCAACTACTTCAGCTGGAACTTGAACACGGCATGCCAGCTCCACGTACCGCGTTGATCATCAATATGCCACGCGCTCATATATACAGAAATATTCTTCTTCCTTGTGCGTTGCCCTTTCAGGGCGTGGACGATCATAACTCTCTGCAATTTCCTGACCTTTGTAGCTCTCAGTAAAGTATGTCATTTTGTTAAGTCTTCTAATCCCTGTTCTGCCCCTCCCCATTTACACAAGTCCCTAAGTAGGTTATGCTCTATTTTCCTCTGTCTTTCTTGCCTTCAATATGTCCTGTGAGTGTTACCTTTTCCAATCCTTCTTTCCTCGTTATATGCATTATATGTTTCAACTGTCTCTTTCTGATTTGAAGTATAAGTGTCGTTTTTGTTTCCATTTATTCTCATCATTCTTCTGTAGAGCCGTATTTCTGTTGCCTACAGTCCTGGGTATTACGATAAACTACATCCTCGTTCTGGGTAAGACGACAGACTACGTCCAACAGCAAGGCCTCTGATCAGGAGGTTTTGAGGAGCGTAGGACCATCTCTTAATTGCTGGTGTTCCCAGGTCCACCCTGACTCGGGGTGGCTGCACCTGTTAGGCTCCCATCTATGGGTAAATAGTTAACCCCCAAACTGGGGTCAAAACACTATGGAAGTGTAAAAATAGGTCTTAATATCAGGCATAATTTGTAAAAAAAAATTGTTACCAGCAATAAATTTTCTGAAGAAAATTTATTACCTGCAATACGTTTTTGAAAAAAAAATAATTACCAGTTATACATTTTTGGAAAAAAATATTACCAGAAATAGAAAAAAGGTAATACCAACAATAAAAATTTTGTCGGCATTAAATAACCCATTTTGGTTGATATGCCGTAAAACGAACCAAACCAACCAACCTGTTGTCTCAAGCTTCTTCTTAGTCCGGGAGGCGATTGTCCAGCCATATAGGATCACTATTGCATAACAGTTCAGCACTCTTTTCTTTGTTTCTCACAAAAGTTAAAGGGGGGAAACAAGGCGACGGTGGGCTAAAAGAGAGCGTAAACATATGTTGCAAATTGTAGGTGAAATACAGGAATACAACAATAGAGAAAAGTTTTATACATCAAAAATAGTCACAAAATTTTTTTTTTTAAGCTTTTCACCCCAAGCAAGGCTGGAAGCCACTAGCACGCAAGGGGTTACAGAAGGTTTAGAGGAAGAGCAGATAGGATTGGTAAAGGAGAGGATGTGGAGAAAGATAGTGGATTGATCAAGGCAAGGGGGTTACAGAAGATTTGGGGCGAGAGCAGATAGGAATGAAAGGTGAAAGGATGTGGAGAAGGGAAGTGGATAGATCAAGGCAACTGGACATGTCGATTGACGTTACACTTAAATAGTTGGAGATTGTATTTGTCAGAGAAACAGGAATAAGGAAGGGAGTTCCACAGGCGAGATGTGCGAGACATGAAGCTATTGGAGTAGAAGAGACGTCTACATCTAACAGTTTCAACGGTGAAGGGGTGGGAACGGGATGCCAGCCTCGTAGGACGTTTAAATTCATGAGGCCTAGGAACCAGCGAAAGCAGCTCATCGGAGCAATTACCGTGAAAGTATTTGTAAAAAAGACAGAGCGAGGCAACGTCGCGTCTGTGAGAGAGCGACTGCAGACGAGATGATAGATCAGGGACAATTACATTGCTTATCCGTCTCTGGATCTTATCAAGAACCCTGAGGCAAACAGCAGGGGATCCAGACAATATATGAATAGAAAGATATTACAATATTTAAACTCATGATTAGAGAACTTAAATAATAATAATAATAATAATAATAATAATAATATATTATATTATATATATATAAGTGAACATTGAAGTCAACACTCAGTGGCGAGAGGCTGTTTCATGCTGAACGCAATCGTCCACCATGGAACAGCCTGTCGCCTCTAAGTGTTGACTTCAATGTTCATTCTATATTTATATTTACATACGCTCTATCTCTGATATTGAGCACTTTATCCTATAAATATATCACAGCTTAAAACTATATTTCTTCATTCATATATATATATATATATATATATATATATATATATATTAATAAATATACATATACCTACGTTTAAGGTGCGATTTAAGTTTCGTTTGTTACCCAACTTGTCGGGCACAAGATATCTTGTGCCCGACGAACTGGGTAACCAACAAAACGTAGGTATATGTATATTTCTTAGCTCTGTTTAACCACATCGAGCACTATTATGTCTTCACCTCTTGGCAAAATTTGGTAATTATTTATTTGCTTACATGTGTATGAACGCCAGCACGCGTGTATACGCATGCTAATATCTAGTTATTTCATTTACCTCACCATATATATATATATATATATATATATATATATATATATATATATATATATATATATATATATATATATATATATATATATATATATACGTTATTTTTCGTATATTTAGTCTGGTAAATGTAATTAATACTCTTTAATTAAAAACAGACCATTTACTCAAATAAGATGTTTCCATAAAAATAACGTATAAACAGAAAATATATTAAAACAGTTGTCGGATTTAATTCATTACATATAATATGTTATCATTGTTTATGTTAGGTTACGTTTCGGAGCAGAAATGAATTATCAAGAAAGGTCGTAGAAGATATATGTAAGTAATTTAAGTAATTGGAGCTTTGCTCAACCGGAAGTGTGGTTGAACCAGTTAACAGCACGTCAGACTATAATGACAGTTTCCGCATGGGATAACAGGTTCAATTCCTTTCGAAGGATGCGAAATTTCTCGAATATTCAGGCCGGTGAATATTTATTCAAATAGATTTTTCCATAAAAATAACATATGAACAGAAAATATATTGTCGGATTTTATCCATTATATATATATATATATATATATATATATATATAATACCAAATTGTAATTGACAGGGATTATTCCGAAGAGGAATTTTAGTCCATAGGGGAGAGCTCAATGTATGATACAGAGCAAATTATAATAATAATTAGGAAAAAACCTTAAAGATCCATTGCCGGTAATAAATCTATTTCGATGAATATAGGTATATTCATCAGACCGACTACCTTTCCTGAAAATATTTTCTGTAATCGGCCTGATGAGATGAATATACCTATATTCATCGAATAATTTTTTTTAACGAATACGGATTTGTAACGTTTTTTTTTTCATATATATATATATATATATATATATATATATATATATATAGCAATTGATCTAGCAATTGATTCAATATAATCACTTCATTTCAGTGGAAAACGTGAATCATGTATATGGACCTATATATATATATATATATATATATATATATATATACATATATATATATATATATATATATATATATAAGTGGATACTGAGGTCAAGTACCAGTTTGCGACAGTCTGTTTCATACTTAAACACAATCTTTAGGCCATCTTCAATGTCCCCTTTTATATTTATACTTTCATATACTTTTATATTTATACTTTCATATACTTTTGTAATACTTTTTTATACTCATATATATATATATATATATATATATATATATATATATATATATATATATATTATACACTGTTACATTAGAACATGTGTGTAACTGCTACAAAATTGTACATATTGTTTCGACGTTTAATAAACAACGTATCATCAGGTAGTTAACAATGATGGTAATAAACGATTTTATTTAAAATTGCAATTTATGAAACATCACTTCATTTTCCCGTTTTTGTAAAATTTTCAGTACAAAGTAAAAAAGATTTTTTATAAAGAAAAAGGAAAGAAAATAAAAAATCAATAAAATTAAAATAATAGTAAGAAGAGAAATGAATGTTTTGAACGTTGCAATTTTATTCTTCGTTCTTTTACATATATATATATATATATATATATATATATATATATATATATATATATATATATATATATAAGTGGATATTGAGGTCAACACCCAGCGGCGACAGTCTGTTTCATACTTAAACGCAATCTTTTAGCCATCTTCAATATCCACTTTTACATTCGCTCTATCCTGATATCGAACATTTTAAGCCATAAATATAGTATAACTTTAAACTATAGTTATATATATATATATATATATATATATATATGTGTGTGTGTGTGTGTGTGTGTGTGTGTGTGTGTGTGTGTTTGTTTGTGTATCTGTGTGTGCGTGAATATGTTCTTGTGTTGTGGCAACAATAATTTCCTCTAAAAAAATCTTTTTGCCATGCATTGTCACCAAAGGAGGGCAGATAATTCAAGGAGACGTTATGGCAAACGAGCTGTAAAAGCTTAAAAAAATAAACAAATGGAAAAATCCGACTTAAGTTGTTTGCGTCTGTAAATAATGCAAAATGAAATTTTCAAAAACACATACCGCTGAAGATTTTCTTTCTCTGCGGGCAAATAAACAACATTGAAACTTTGATTATAAAACCAGAAAGATATTCTTTGTGCCGTGGCCACAGGAAAGGAATAATAAAAAGCATTTACGACTGGCGAAGGGATTTCAAAATTGTTCCTTAGTAAGACATTGCTTTGAATAAGAAATTTATCTATTTTTGGTTTGAGCCTATTTGAGTTTACGATGTAAACAGAAGGATACATTGAAAATAAACACCTCAACAGGAAGGCCATGTATTTTATTGATTGAGATGGACTTATAAAATCAGAGGTATGAATACTGTGAGATAGATAGATAGATAGATAGATAGATAGATAGATAGATAGATAGATAATGTAAACCGCCATTTACTATAAATAAAGATATGCCACTGACTGAGTGGTTGCAATTATGTGTTCTACACTAACGTGTTGAACTCTGCCTCCGGGCAGTGAGTAACCCGAGATGGGGCTATGCCTACGAGCAGAATCTCGTCTGGGGAGATAGACCAAACCGACCCCATGTATGCGGAGTCTACGGGGTATTTATTTTTGCCTGAGCCGACGGGCTCGAATTCACAACACTTAAAAATCGGTCTTGTGCCACATCCTGTCTTGTACCGGTTACAATTACGTGTTTGACTATTGTGTGAACCCGGACGTTAAAGTCGAGCGTCACGCGTTTCAAGACGGGTTAGTACTTTTCTTAGCAGCTCTACTTAGTCGTGTATTTACTGATAAGTAATCATTGATCTTTCCGTTGACTCTTTAGTTCTCTGTTGTTAATGTATTTTAATTGCGTTTGGTATTAATTACTTTATTATTTTACATTGAAGTCTTTCCTGTTATTACTTGTATTATGTATGAGTGACGGA
>OZ038494.1:59750974-59765974 GCA_964036315.1 Acanthosepion esculentum
ATATATATATATATATATATATATATATATATATGTATATATATTGGGAAAATTAGAGCCAAAACACAACAAATTAGTTAGACCATACGACGCCCAAAGGAGACTCAAGTCAGAATGTTGCTGAGTTTGTTGTAAGAGATGGGAAAGCAGGATGGAAAATCAAATATTATGAACACATGTAGGATAGACATTAGTTGACCTTAGACTTAAATAGACAAAGATTGTTGTTGTCAGGGAAGCATCCTCTCTTCTGAGCAAGAAGCTTGATGGGACTTGCTCCTTATCAAAGGACTGACTGCATGATTTCTTTTTACGGCTTATTTTGCAGGTTATTTGAAACCAGAAAATATTTTTGGATTGTAAGGCTTTTTTTATCTCCCTTTCTCACAAAGCTACAACTGACACAATGTGGTATAATTAAAAAGAATAACGACCCTAAAAACACTTAAAGGCGATAGAAAGAGGAATAAGATGGAGCTGAGATGACATCGGATAATTTGCTTTTTAAGCCCCGTACATGCTTAATTCGAAAATAACAAAGAAATTTTGGAGTTATCGACAATAGAATTTAGGACTCATTCACGCCGGGGCAACCATTACTGGCGTTGTTTGCATATATTCGCTGCGGAATAACCTTTTTATTGCACACGCTATGAGTCCTCAGTTGCACAGTAATTGAATCAAGAACCGTAAAAAGGCCGTTAACAATGTAAGCTTCCGCGCAAAATTAATCAGCAGAGAATGTATGCAAACAATGCCAGTAATGGCTGCTGTGCCGTAATGCGAATGAGTCCGTTATTTTATTGTCGATAAATCCTAAACGGTAGATTTTATCAAAATATCTTTGTTATTTTCGAATTAAGCGTATAAATTTACACCTAAATATAACTATTCGGCAAACTTTTATTACATATTTAGCACGGGGCTTAAAAAGTAAATTACCCAATAAATATTACATGATATTATAGAGTATTATTCCATCTTAATTGCATATGAGTTGGGATCAAATATAGATCAAACATGCGTCGGAATCCGACAGAATACTAAGATAAAGAACAAATATGAAACTTTTATGTGCTTTGTCCCTTCAGGACGTAGGCGATCATGGCTCTCCACTTCTCCCTATCTCTTGTAGTTCTCAATATGGTTTGTCCTTTTGCTACTTCTCCCAAACCCTGTTCCGTCATCCACTTGCTTAAGCCCGCTAGGTATGACACGAATTGTTTTCCCTTGTCTCCCTTTCCTTCTATTCGCCCTGTGAGTATCAGATTCTCTAAGCCCTCTTTTCTCATTACGTATCCCAGAAATTTCAGCTGCCATTTAGTAAAGCCAAACGGTAGATTCTATCGTTATTTTCGAATTAAGCATATAAATTTACACCCAAATATAACTATTCGGCATTTTTTTATTACATATTTAGAGCGGGGCTTAAAAAGTAAATTATCCATGACATCAAGAGACATCGGACGTCAAAGATCTAATTTAAATGTTAAGCATATCTCATTCGATGTGAACCAGTGTTTTCCATATTTATCTCTTGCTACCACTTCCCCCTTTTTATACATAAGACTCATTCCACCATTAAGATGGCTATTTGTCAAAAGATGTTTCTTCTCGGAGCGCGTTACTATGAAGTTTGAATAATGAATGACAAAGTGGAATTTCGTGTGACGCGTTTCGCCTTTGGAGGTCAGCTATTTACCCATAGCTGAGACCCTAACCGGTGCTACCACCCCGTGTCAGGGTGGACCTGGGAAGACCAGCAATTAAGAGGTGGTTCCGCGCTCCTCAAAACCTCCTGTTGGACGTAGTTTTTCGTCTTACTTAGGACGCGGATGTAGTTTATCGTCATAGCCAGGACTGCTTACACCAGTGAGTGCATATAAAAAGGAAAATCGAGAATTATAAACAGTCAACTGCAGATACCCTATGACGAGTGGACGGACAAGTCCGTCTACGAAACTCTGAAGTCGGGATGCTGATGGTAGCATCAATTAGCTAAGTGACAAACTTTAACTCGTATTAATTCTCTCTCTCTCTCCCCTATCTCTCTCATTTTTTCTCTCTCTCTCTCTCTCTCTCTCTCTCTTTCTGTTCATATATATATAATGTTGAAAATTTACTATATATATATGGAGGGAGAGGTAGTTTCTGTGAGTGTTCAACAAATACAAATGTACCTGAGCAGGCGTCTTCAACAGGGATTGGCTAGCGGCTCTGGCAAACATGTATAATCTGATATGTGCGGCTGATTGCTTAGAACGTGGTCTTTCAAAACATGAGGCCCAGGTTAAACTCTCAGCATAGATTTGTCAGTAAAGAAATTCTTGGTGTTATCGGCCTGGAGGGGGAGGCGAACCAAGTGTTAGGTACCGTTAGAAAGTGATTGCAAACCAAAGCACGGGTTGACCCAAACTTTGGGAGTGGAATTTTGTAGATAGAATTGGTATGATATAATATAAATATGATGTAATGGTATCATATAATACGGTATGATATAATATAAATATAATGTAATGCTATGATATAATGAGGTAGGATATAATAGAAATAGGATATAATTGCATGATATAATAAGTTAGGATATAATGTAAATATGATGTAATGGTATGATATAATGATGTATGATATAATGAGGTATAGTATATTATAAATATGATGTAATGGTATGATATAATGAGGTAGGATATAATGTAAATATGATGTAATGGTATGATATAATGATGTATGATATAATGAGGTATGGTATAATATAAATATGATGTAATGGTATGATATAATGAGGTAGTATATAATGTAAATATAATGTAATGGTATGATATAATGATGTATGATATAATGAGGTATGATATATAAATATGATATAATGAAGTATCATATAATATGAATATGATGTAATAGTATGATATAATGAGATATGATATAATATAAATATGATGTAATGGTATGATATAATGAGGTAGAATATAATATAAATATGATGTAATAATATGATATAATGAGGTATAATATAAATATGATTTAATAGTATAGTATAAGAAGGTATGATATAATATAAATATGATGTAAAGGTATGATATAATGAGGTATGATATAATATCGTAATATACTGAGATACAAGATAATATCATGATATAATACCGAGAGCGTTAAAATGATCTGACACATTCTAGGTTTAATAAAAGCGAAATCGAGTAAAGAACGAAATATATGATTTTATTTTCGAAATGTACATATATTGCCATTTTGTTTCATTTCGTCTTCAGTTCCCAAAATGAATTAGATGGGCGAGCATCGTGCTTTCATTGTGGAAACGTTTATCAACAACAGCGAATCGGTAACTGCAAGACAAAGCCCGTTGGCCCGCCCGATTACCTGATTTGAACACATGCGATTTTTTTTCTGTGGGGATACCTGAAATACACTCATCGCCATCAAGCTATCGAACAATTAAAAGATGCCACTGATCAAGAAATTGCTGCCATTCCCCATGAAATGAGCCGTCGAGTTATGGACAACTTTCGTGAAGTCCTTCGACAGTGTGTGCAAACTAACGGCACCCACGTGACTGATTTCATTTTTCAAACCAAATGAAACAAAATGACATTATATTTACGTTTCGAAAATCAAAACACATTTTTCTTTCTTTACTCTATTTAGTTTTAATTAAACTTACAAAAGTTTCAGATCATTTTGCCACACCCTGTACAATGAGGAACGATGTAACAGTATGATATAATGAGGTGTGATATAATATACTGTGGTATAATATAATATAATGTGTTATGATATAGTAGCATGATATAATGAGATATGATATTATATAATATAATGTAATATGATATAATATAATGAAATATAATATAATATAATGATATGATGAGGCATGATATAATAGTATTATATCAGAATATTTTTTTATTTTGTGAGTAAATCAAATAAGACATTTGCGGACTAATTTGGGAATTCATTTACCAGTGAATCTATGGAGAAACCTCAGCATAAAAACCGTCTAACGGGGACGATTCTCAAAACACTGGAAAATTCCATCATCACCTGGTGCTCTAAAATAAAAGCCTCGCGCCATTCTAACCTAAAACTAGTACCTACACATACAAGAGGTACACTGACAAAAATAATTCCAGCATAGCATAAGTGGAGAGATTATATTGAGTCAACTGCTAGGGTCCGCTGCCGGGAAAGTTGGTTCACTGTGAGGTGCCTGATAATTCTTCTCGTCAGAATCCGCCTTGCACATTTATAAATCTACTGTTCTTACATGCATTGAACATTGTCGCCATATGTGGTCTGCTGCTCCTACCTTATATATAGACATTGTCGACAAAATCCAAAGAAGGGCCTGTAATGTTATTGGTCCTGACCTGGCATCTCGATGTCAGTTACTTTCTCATAGTTGTGACGTGGCTTCCGTCTCTCTTTTTGTTGTAACCTAGAAAAGGTTACTGAATGAGGAATAACCAAAACGGAGGTTGGAAATGAAATGGTAATCTTTATATCATCAACAAAATACTATACTCGCCAGCGGCGTGAAATAGGTATCCCTCCTAATGGTGGACTACTTAGATAGCATATTACCTGCCACTTACAATAGTGCCAAATGTATTTACATGGATTGGGAAATACCCATTAGTGTTCATAGGTAAGGTATATAATACTTTTCTACAAATATTTTCAGGGCATTTATTCTGATGAGCTCCTTGTTGCCTCTGCATGAATTTAAGCGTGCTTCTAGATTGGCAATTCGGTCTCACCGTTTAACTGTTGCAACCGCCAGTTCTATTCTAATAGTTTCTTCTCTGGCACTTCTCGCCTGTGGAATTCGCTTTCCAATTTTTTGCCACTCTGCCACCTAGAATCTTCAAAAATTTAAATGCAACATCAATCAACATCTTCTGTCTTCCTAAACCCAGTTACTTTATTGTCCTTTTCCTCGCTTCTCTTCACTAAAGTCTTCTCATTAACTCGCTATAACCTCTTGCGTTATCGCCTTGTCTGGGGTGAAATGATAAAAAAAACGGACTAGACATAGCTGCATAGTGTGCCATGAGATGACAGGATTCGACAGCGTGTTATAGGCATCCATTGATCTTCTACCTGATTCTGATCCTGATGTTTGGGTATGTATGTCTACAAATATACATGTATGAGTAAACATAATTATACATATACGTATATAGAAGGTTATTTATTTATTTTTGCATATTCACGTGGCCGAGTGGTTAGAACGATCGCTTTCTATCCATGAGACCCGAGTTCGAATCTCACCATGGTCGAGCTGTCAGGAAAGTGACTACTAAGTGTTATCGATCTGGATCCAAGCCTTGTGAGTGAAATTGGAAACCTCATCCAAGGTTTGAGCGTGCTAGCCTTGTTCAGACTGTTGATCTCCCATAAACTGTAACTACGGTCCGCTCAGCATAGTTGCTGCATAGTTGTGTTTGTTGAACAAACACCAATGTGTTTGAGCAGGGTCAGCTGGCCGCCCTAGTCAACGGGCATCATTGGATTTGATGGCCATTTACATGTAACGAATTCAACCGAAACTTGAACACGGCACTCCGATTTCGCATTTCGCACCGCTATCCATTACGGCATCCACACATGCCACAGAATTTTATAATACCCTTACTTTTCTTCTCTTCCCCCTTCTTGTTCTCCTTCTTCTTCTTCCTTCTTCAGATCATCTTCCCTTTCTCTTACATCCAACGACGTACGTTTCTTTATTTATTTAAAAATAATAATACAGCGTTTATTAGTTTAAAAAAAAAATAAAGCGTTAAGAGGTCATTTGATAAAAATCGCCTGAGGATACCGTAAGGTTGAAACTAAGGTAGCGGATTCAACTGATCTTCTGATTTTGAAAGTACACACACGCACACACGCACACATTTATATATATATATGAGATTAATACAAATATATAATTTGTCTCTTAGCCGATTGATGTTATATTCAGCAACCTTAAACGAACTATTTTGTAATCGTTCGGTTCACTCGTCAGGAGATATCAGCCGTGGTCTGCCGATTTTTCTGGCTTTCTTTATTTTTATATAAAGTCAAAAAAATTACTTATGCGCTTTTTAGTGGTGTCAGTTTGCTTTTTTCTTTTGTGTGTGTGTCCGCGCGTGTGTCTGTGTCTGTGTGTGTACGCGTGTGCATGTATGTCTGTGTATGCCTGTACGCGTGTGTATGTGCACATGTGTCGAATGACGTCATTATTTCTTTTTTCATAAATTTTCTTGTCCCCGTACACTTACTGTTATTCCTTTCATTTCTGTTTTTTTCTTGTTTTGGCTCTGAGTGTCAATTAGAATGTAATGTAATATATATACATATGTGTGTGTGTGTGTGTGTGTGTGTGTGTGTGTGTGTGTGTGTGTGTGTGTGTGTGCGTGTGCGTGTGTGTGTATGTGTGTGTGTGTGTAATCCTAGCTACAATAAAGAATAATATTATACATGATTTTACTTGAGAAATATTCTTAGCGGGCAAAAAAAGGTCATCAAGGATGGCTTTCTTGGCCTTTGCACATAAACAAGATGATAGGTCACGAGGTATACGACGTTCAAACATTTTTTGGGGGGCTTTATTTACGACTGAAGCCGAGAGGATTACAGAAATCTCCCATCTCAGGAAGTGAGCTGAGAATGAAGTTTCAAGGCAGAAAAACAAGCAAAAAAAAAAAAAAAATGGAAAGAACCCCAAATCTCTTGCCTATCAGTCTTGTTATCTATTTGCAATTTAGACTAAAGGTTTCAAGGGCAATTTTTACAGTCGATGTTCTTCTAAATTGTTTTTCATTATTTTAAATGTCAAATCGCTTTGCTTTTTCATATTTTTATATATAAAAAATATAAAATTTATATTTAAAAACATGACAGTTAAGAGGATAAAAACTGATATATATATATATATATATATATGTGTGTGTGTGTGTGTGTGTGTGTGTGTGTGTATGTGTTCGTGTGTGTATATATATATATATATATATATATATATATATATATATATATATATATATACACATACAAATATATGTAATTATAGGTTTTGCATGTTTCTAATATCCAGGTATATACAGGGTGCGATGGGTAAATTACTGCCATTTTATATTTTTAAATTCGCGCATGGGCGTTGATTGTTTTTGATTTTGTCGACTGCACCTTATAGTCGGGTGTATTAGGCACCGTCTGTAAGAAAAAGAGCACCATGAAGCAAGTCACTCCATCCGAAATTTGGAAACGGCATACTGTACTGTTTGGAATTCGCGCCGGAAGCTCCAATAACATTTCAAAGTGTTTGAGTGTCAATCTGAGGAAAGTGCAGAGGATTCGGAAAGAGTTCGATGAGACTAATGGTGATTACGAAGGTGTTTGGAGTGATGGTGATGGCGACGTTATGTTTCTATCCATTCCCCCCCCCCAGGGCCTCAGATTCAACACGACGACCTACATCAAGTGCCTCGAGGAGGTATTGCTGCCGTGGGTCAAGTGGGTGGCTGCTGGAAGAACTCATATCTGGCAACAGGAGTCTGTACCATGGCACACAAGCAGGACAATCGAGTCATAACTGTCAGACAATTTCTGCGATCACATTACCTCTTACATCTGGCCAACTAATTCCACACACACACACATACAAAACTTATCAGGCAAATTAAAACAAACACACACACACACACACAAACACACAAACACACACACACACACACATATATATATATATATATATATATATATATATATATATATATACATATATCATATGGAAATTCGTAATATGGAGTTCTTTTTTTTTCATATATTACTATGGATTAAGAATTCCAAATTACCAGTTTCACATTTGTTTATTATTATTATTTATCTATTTAATTTTAATTTTACATTTGAAGAAATTTGTTTACATTTGTAAAAACAATACGCTAGATTTAGTTGTGTAACTCTACCGAGTGAAGATAGCTCTGGCTGACACCAAATTAGTTGTGTTTAAATCCTGGCTTGAGGCATTCGGAAGTCTAGTCGCACTGAGGAGCTGTGATACAGCGAAACAGTACTGTCTGTGAATGACATATATATATATATATATATATATATATATATATATATATATATATATATTGATACTAAAACATCAACTTCCGTGGTCAGTTGAAAGCAATTGTTTTATGGTGAGCTGTGAACGGGGAAGGGAAATGCCGTCAAACTTAAAATGCGCTTTAAGGACTGCATCAAGCAAGGATGTGCTGAAGAAATGCAACATTCCTTGTGAGCACTGTGAAGAATGTGCATCTGATCGCAATAATTGCTAGTAATGGAAGTCGCCACTTTGAAGATGTGAAAAGGAGGTACGCAAAGCTTAAAAGAGATGTGCGTAAAGGCGTCCCCATTGAACTTGGGGAAGACACCCGCAGGCAGCTCGATCTGACGTGTACAGATTGTGGTAGAGTGTGTATGTCGATGGCTGGTTTAAGGAGCGACGGAAGGTGGCAATTGACTATAAAGCTGTAAACGCCCAGCAACTGGAATGATATATTTGTGGTAAGATATGCGGGTCCAGAAGTGGCTTCATGCGACATTTTAAATTGCATGATAGTGTAACACCCGCTGTTGCATCTCTCAAGTGCCCTGTTTGTGCCAGCATATGTAGGACCCTTGCTAGGTTAAAAGAGCCACATTCGTTCAGCACTTCAGTAGATATTCTCCAAAAAGATATATAGTAATGACAGTACTCAAGTCCGTAGTCAATTCGGACAAAAGATGGCTTGTTAATTTTAACGCCTCCAAAACTAAATTTCTTTTCATTAAGCATCTGAGAGACCCCTTCCATCAGTATGGCTGATGCTATCCCCCAGGAAAGTGACTCGTTGCGCCCTCTAGGGCTCACATTCTCTGCTGGTATTAAGTGAAGAGCCTATATTGAATCCATTGCTAGGTCAGCTGCTAAGAAAGTTGGTTCACTGTGAATCTATCATGCATATCTATAAATCTACCATTCATCCATGCTTAGAATATTGTTGCCACTTATGGTCCTATGCCGATGCTATTTACCATGAGCTCCTTGATAATCCAATGAATAATCAGTAATATTATTAATCCTAATCTGGCAACTCGGCTTCAGTCACTTGGCCACCGACCTAAGGTTGCCTCTCTGTGTCTTTTCTATAAATACTTTCTCTTCGTTATGGTACCTAGACTTTTTGAAGTTAAGCGCGGTACTAGACTGGCGTCGAGACCTCATCAATTTACAGTTGAGCAGGCTAGATGTTGCCGAAAATTCTATACTATACTTTCTTCTCTCGCACTTCTTGATTGTGGAACTCCCTTCCGGCTCCATGCTTTTCAGCCAACTTTAATCTTAAAAATTTAAATGCAATGCCAATCGATATCTACCGTCCACCTGATTACTCTCTTCTCTTTCTGATCATCATTAAATTTTCCGTTCCTAATTCTTCCACACCCTGTAGCCCCTTGTAGCATTACTGACTTGCTTGCTTTAGTGGCATTACTGCTTGCTTCCGATTAAAAAAAAAAAAAGAAGCGATAGATAGATAGATCGCAGATATACAGTGGCCCAAGAAAAGTTTTTAGCCAGGAGAAATAAACTACATCCAATTTCAAAATTTAATTACGTAATCCCAACTAAACATAAATAAACAATATTTGGAACTAGTACAGTGTAGGTCCTCCATTTCCTAGTTCCAGTGGCACACTGATGCCATTCTATTATTTGCCCTTGTTGAAATTCACCAATTTCCTGACTTCTGCGAACTTTCATTGCAAAATATAAGTCAACTATCGTTCATAGATGAGAGTAGCTTGATGCTAACACAGTATTGTCTGAAAAAAAATGACACAAGCCAAAATTACTGAAATCAAGGGTGGATAAAAAAATATTGCTGAGATCAATAAAACATCCTTCGTCGCCACTGTTGAGATGTTGAGTGTTTCCACGTGAGTATATGGTAATAATGAACAAACACAGTCGTAGGGAAAAATACTGGTATATTCAGAAAGGTATTTACATCAGAGAGATTAGTAGTAGAACGAACGTAGGTTAGTAGTAACAATAAGTAATAGTAATAAAGTCCAACGGTATCTTCCGGTCGAGAAACGGAAGTGTAACTGATCACTACAGAAGTCTCACTCTGCACTGCACTACACTGCTACACTCCGGTATTTAACAACCCTCCCACGTGGGTCGAATGTGGCACAAGGCCGGTTTAATGTGGGCTCCCCGAGCCCGTAGGCTCGGCCAAAAATATGCCCATTTACAACCCGTATAAACGGGTTCAGGGACTGTCTACCTCCCCGGACGACACTTTGCCCTGCGGCAAAGCCTCGTCCGGGTTCCTCTCTGCCAAAGCAGAGAGTTCGACAGGAGCAGCGCACAGTCAGAGACTGCGTACACTGCTACACTCCTCACAGTCTCTAGAACTACTTTTCTATTTATAATAATAGGATCAGTCTATTGTGGTTGTGAAGGTGGGGTGCGCCCCAACACTTATCATAGCCCACTGTAGAAATCAACACTGCATTGTAAATGTCAGTTTCACATCTCAAACGATCTTCATATGCCTTGTGATTACTCTTTTCGCGGGTTCAAGGGTTAGGGTTAGGGTGGTCCGGTAATCCATTCCATCCCAGATCTTTTGTATAGAATTTATATTTTGGTGTATTTATTGATATTTTAAGTTACCATTCAGTATTGATTTCTATGAGTATACTGTCAATATCTGCAGACTCTCCGGCAGTGACCACAACTATATTGCAATTTTGAAACAATATATTTATCCTTTGTTCTGATACTGGACTTGAATGTACAAACATACCGATACGCATATACATATACCCACTATTTATCTATCTCTCTCTCTCTCTCACACACACACACACACACACACACACACACACACACACACATATATATATATATATATATATATATATATATATATATATATATATATATATATATATATATATAACTTGGACCGATTTTAAATGTGAATTAAGTTTAAGCGTCTAATGATTTGTTTCTTTTTCTTTCAGATTTAACAACTTCAGTCTTTGGCAATTTCAACAATGGAAAGATTATCAATCAAACAACGTGTTAAAGTTATCGAAGCGTATTACGAAAATGGATGTTCAAACAGAAATGCAATGAGATGTTCCCAGTCTGTTTAACAAGACAAAACGAAAAAGAAAAAAGAAAATCATAAAAATTCAGTTTTAGCCTTTGTATGACATCACCTTCAGTGACTTGAATTGGCTCCACCAAACGCGAGAACGCCGGAGTTAAAAACATTTGGGTAAATATACGAACGAATGAAGCAACATTCGAAAGTACTCGGGAAGAAAATAATATGAAATAAAAAATGAAATATGAACTTATATCGCAAAATATTTGAAAAATTAAATAAAAAAAATTGTCAGACTGACCTTATTTAACCAAACGTGTCTGATAGAATTATTGCTGACAAAATACATACACACACACACACACATATATATATATATATATATATATATATATATATATATATATATATATATATATATAATAAAAAGACTTAACTCTTTTTATTATATCCTTACTCTGTCCTGGACATTGAGTTCTACCTGGATTCTATCCTCTTGGAATTATTTTTTATACCATATATATATGTGTATGTGTCTATGTATATATATTTATATTTTAGATATATGATTGCATATGTATGTGTATATTTATCACTAATATTATCTATATATATATATATATATATATATATATATATATATATATATATATATATATATATATATATATATATATATAGGACACTCCAGTCGTATATATACGCGGATTTGTTTTATTCTACATTGTATATCTAACCTTGCCTTTGATGCAAATATAATTATACAGAACTTCTTTCTTACTTGGCTACTTTTCAGGAATTATTTCCCTAGAAAGGTGTCGTTCGTTTTCTTTTAGCTCCCACTGAGATAGGATGAAGTTCAATTATAAATTTAAATTTTACCTTTCTTATTTCTTTGCATTCACTCATGGCAATGACTCAGTTTAAACGCTCATGGACGCGCGCACGCATACACACACACACACACACACACACACACATATATATATATATATATATATATATATATATATATATATATATATATATATATATATATATATATATATGCCAGTTAACCTAAAGTTGCGTAAACCTAAGTCGTGGAAGGACTCCCTCCGAGACAGGAAGAACTGACAGGAAATGATCGCCTGTATTTCCTTCCGGATTCATTTCATTTCGAGTCTGAAATGTTTGCGGAGACATTAACAATAATACCTGAGTGAGATAGTTGTGTTTGTTAATGAGAATTCCCTTTGTGTATAGATTTGTAAGTGACTGTAGTGTCTTGTGTAGACGATTTGGGGCGAGTAAAGGGATGTTTAAGAAAACATCGTGGCATTTCCTCGTGCCTGCATTCCACAAAACAATTCTCAGAAAAATTAATCTGGTATTTATTAATCGTTATATGTGGTTTTCTGACTCATTCAAATTAATAGAAATCGATTGACGGGTGCCTTTTAGTTATGCAATATAAGGAGAGGAATCGAAGCGGAGCAAATGAGAAAAAGCTGCAAACACACACACACACACACACACACACACACACACACACATATATATATATATATATATATATATACAGGTTGGCGCATACATACAAAATGCATATTTTTATATATGCAATATATTTTTATGCGTTTCTAAATCAATATATATGTGTGTGTGTGCATATATATATATATATATATATATATATATATATATATATATATATATATATATACGTATGGTTGATTCTCTGTATGAGAGTCAAGCAACTCAGACACCAGCACCATATGATTTGATTATAGTGGTGAAGGCTTTGTGCAGAACCATCGGCAAGGTCCCCAAACGACCCTCCGCAAGTTTTGAATTCAGAGTTGTCCTCCTTCTAGTTGCCATCAAAGCCTATAGAACCCAGAGTGAAGAAAAGGGTTAATACCTTTCCCAAGGGTATTAGCACGTAAGTGGATTCGACTAAAAGTCAAACTCGGCTCACCGTTCCTCAATCGGAGCCCCTATCCCCTACCCCTCCCGTGCCTCTTAGTGCTCGTGTCTGGCTGTCGGTTCCCAGGACTGAGCTACTTGACACTGACGTAATTGTTAGGCGGCCTGACGATTGCGTCTCGCATGAAAACAGCCTGTCGCCTCTGAGTGCTGACTTCAATGTCCACTTTTATATTTATATTTACACACTCTCTATCTCTGATATTGAGCACTTTATCCTGTAAATATAGCACACCTTAAAACTATATTTCATTATATATATATATATATATATATATATATATATATATATATATACAACAAAGTCTTGTCTACCATATGGACAACATTAGGTTATTGATAATGCCTTTGTTAAATGTCCTCGAAAAAATTAATTAATCAAAAAATAACAGAAAGCTGCCTGATCTTTGGACAGTTTCGTCATAATTTTGATTTGTGTGGTTACTTCGCATGTTAAAACTTTGGCACCAAATGTATAGCAGATTGCCAAATAAAAGGTTTTATAAAGTATATAGAAGATTTAAGAGAGATTTCTAGAACCGAAATCAAAATACACTCTGACATTCAATAAATGTGGTCATATATGCTTACCAAGGACCGACAACATACGACATTAATGTAGTCGCTCGAGCAAGGATGTGGTATATCAGAAAAGCATACAGCCTTGTGTAACAATGCGTGTCGAATGACAGGTAAAGTGAATGGTTGGTTTAAACCGCGATCCTTGATTCCCCTGTATTTGTTAAGTGGTGTCACCAGCTCAGTTGACAAGTCACTTCAGACGCCATCAGCGATAATGAAATATATGAAAGCTTGTTTATATCTAAGAAGTGTTCATCCTCGGTAATCAGTTCTCAACCACTATATAAGTATGCATGTATGTAAGTCTACATTGTTCAGTCAAAAGAGCATGACGAGCAATTGGGGCTAAATGTTCAGCGTCCGTCGCCGGACGCATCCCCCAAAGTCCATCACGGGATACATGCTCAGCGTCCGTTGCCGGATGCATCTCCAAAGTCCATCACGGGATACATGCTCAGCGTCCGTTGCCGGATGCATCTCCAAAGTCCATCACGGGATACATGTTCAGCGTCCGTCGCCGGACGCATCCCCCAAAGTCCATCACGGGATACATGTTCAGCGTCCGTTGCCGGATGCATCTCCAAAGTCCATCACGGGATACATGTTCAGCGTCCGTCGCCGGATGCATCTCCAAAGTCCATCACGGGATACATGTTCAGCGTCCGTTGCCGGATGCATGTCCAAAGTCCATCACGGGATACATGTTCAGCGTCCGTTGCCGGATGCATCTCCAAAGTCCATCACGGGATACATGTTCAGCGTCCGTCGCCGGACGCATCCCCCAAAGTCCATCACGGGATACATGTTCAGCGTCCGTTGCCGGATGCATCTCCAAAGTCCATCCCGGGATACATGTTCAGCGTCCGTCGCCGGATGCATCTCCAAAGTCCATCACGGGATACATGTTCAGCGTCCGTTGCCGGATGCATCTCCAAAGTCCATCACGGGATACATGCTCAGCGTCCGTTGCCGGATGCATCTCCAAAGTCCATCACGGGATACATGTTCAGCGTCCGTCGCCGGACGCATCCCCCAAAGTCTATCACGGGATACATGTTCAGCGTCCGTTGCCGGATGCATCTCCAAAGTCCATCACGGGATACATGTTCAGCGTCCGTCGCCGGACGCATCCCCTAAAGTCCATCACGGGATACATGTTCAGCGTCCGTTGCCGGATGCATCTCCAAAGTCCATCACGGGATACATGTTCAGCGTCCGTCGCCGGATGCATCTCCAAAGTCCATCACGGGATACATGTTCAGCGTCCGTCGCCGGACGCATCCCCTAAAGTCCA
>OZ038494.1:59770974-59803474 GCA_964036315.1 Acanthosepion esculentum
AGAGGACTAAACGGGTCTACTAAAAACAGTTTTTTCGTTTGTCGCTTTTTATTCATATGTATGTGTGCGTGCCACAAACATCTAATAGATTCTAGATTTTATAAATTATATATTTATTTGGAAGCCATGGATAACTTCCGAAAATCCACTGGTGGAAAAATATTTGTGGACGAGGAAAATTGCAGCTACAACTGTCATAAGAAAAACGCCGATGAAACAAAAACATACTGGCTTTGTGTGGAGCGATGTTGCAACACTGTTAATGTTACTGCATTTTAAACAAAAATAAACTTTAAATTTTTTTAAATTTTATTCCTTTGTTTAAAAAAAATAGGATAACTACCTTTTTTTTTTATTTTAATTTATGGTAATTGCCTTTAAAAGTTTCAAAAATTTATCAGAGGTACGCAGTTATCCAGGGACGCATTTGTCTAGGGACTCAAAAGTCCATGTATGTTGTTGCGGCATTCACCCTGGATCGGTTAAGCCGGCTCCTTCCAAGGAAATCACCTCATCCGGAACGAAGGCCGACCAAGCACGGCGATCCGTCGCCAATGCTGAAACGAGCGACAGCCATTCCCGATTCCAACGGCGGCGAATTCTTGAAACGGAGTAACAAGGGATTTTGAACTTCACACGCGGTCCCCACACCTCGCGTGCTATCCCAGTGGAGGGAGGAATATGCTCTTACTTGCCGCAGAATTTCCACAGACGCAGGAGTAAATAAGAGGCCGCCGGATGCCGGTACAGACGCCGAATGGTTTTGAATTCAGAGTTGACCTTCTCCTAGACCAGTTGCCATCCAAGGCTATAGAACCCAGTTTGTCCTGCTATTTTACCCATAGTTGGAGGGAGAAGAAGAGGATTCACACCTTTCCCAAGGGTGTTAGCACGTAAGTGAATGTAACGGATTCGACTGGAATTCGAACTCGGCTCTACGGTTCCTCAGTCCGAGCCGTTACTCCACCGTGCCTCCTTCAAAAATCCATGGACCTAATTGTCTGGTACGCAATTGTTCGGGACGCAAATGTAAAAGTACGCAACTGTCCTGGAACCGTGATCGAACTCTTTATTGAACAAGAACCAGGAATATCGATTCTGACCCGTTGAAGATGTATCTGATGTCTATGTATGGTATACCAAAGGACGATTTGTATCTGTATCTATATAGTTGTTTAATTATTTATATATACGGAAGTGACTTTTTACAGTAACAGTTATTTAAACCCGATTTGCTACGTAGCATTGCTTCGCTGAGTTTTTTTTTTTAAAGATGACTCACTTCCTGCTTATGCATTGGCAGTGAGAGGGCTCCCTTGACCAAACCTTACCACGACTTCGGATCGGATGACGTGGCAGCGTTAAATGACCACTACTTTAACCCGACTTAATACCAGTGAACTTTTTGTGGGGTGTTGGGGGTAGTAAAGAATAAGGTTTATAAGAAAAATCCCCACACAGTAGAAGAATTAAAAGAGTTCATCTTGGGGACATTTATTGACATTGATGCAGATCGGAATTTGTGTTGTACTGTGCGTCGCAGTGTCCTCGAGAGGTCTGAGGAATGTTGTAAGGACATATCGAGCACTTACGAGATTGATCGGTATTAAACAAATATAATTGTAATAAATAAAGGTAAATGTAATAAAATGTAAAACAAAAAAGAAAATAAAAACTTGTAAAGTATATATCTACTTTTGGCCCACCCTATACAAAGCGCAATTGGTACAAACGTTGTGGCCAACAGATCTTCACCAAAACTTAAATTACTCGGTCCAAATTCAGAGGCTGGCGAATGAAGATAACGAATTTTTTTCATTCGCTGTTTATATGAGTAGGGAAACATATTTACGCCATATGATTAAATGAAAATATATTATAAAAATGTTGCTTTCCTACCAACTCCAGGTTCTTGTGGCAGACACAAAACTCTCGAAAATAGGCGCACGCTCAAGAAACAAGACGACCACTGCGTAAAATTTTAAAAGGACAACATTTACATTTATTTACAATTAGGAATTTGAAAAGTACAAAACAAGGGTTGTACAAAAATTTCTTTTTGTGCGCCTTTTTAGGCAGGATAAAACTTTCATGGGTGTTGAAACTTGACTAATGCATGGAATAATAATGCAAACACAAAATGTAGTTAGACTAAAATGTATTGAAACAAGAAAGTGTACACAATATTTACATATAGTCTTTTGTATATTCCTGGGAAGACCGTTCCTGGAGAATGTGTTGACTAAGTCGCAGTCGGGCAGAGTCTCTAGTTGGATCTCTTGATTTGCCTCCCTGTCTTCCGGTACCAACCATATTTATATCGTCGGTACTCCGCTATGCAAATTAGGTGGATCCTACCACAACAATGGGGTAAAATAAGAGATTACCCACAGAAACAAAAAAAAGAATATTTCACAATTAGTTTAAGAAAAGGGTTCATTTACAAAGTTATTCCCTTCAAAAATAGAAAAAAATTGGGGAAAGCTTGGGAAAAGGATTTAGCAATATGACACAAGGCAGAAATATTTCAAATGGCACCCATCTCAGTTATTAACAGTATACAGAGGGATTTGTATTATTTGTTTTATAGAGTTCACTTGTTCTTGGGGGTGAAATTTTCAGTCGTATGAATCTGCCTTGTATCTGTCAGGTCAGATTTATGACCTCTGGCTAAACTCTGGCTAAAAATGCGGGTTGCTATGCTTAGTCCCTTCTCGTCAACGGCATATCCTTGTCTCATACCTTGTTGCTCTCCTTACGGATCGACCTCAGCCCTGTTCTGCTCTCTGATCCTCTCCTCTGCTCGTATCCTCAGATCGCTGATAGCAGTTCTTTTTATTGAAAAAGTAACCATGAAATTTAGAGTTGGTAACGAAGAAAAGAATACTGAGCTGTTACGTGATATCTGTCCTTCTTTACGGCAGCGAATGTTGGACGATTTCCTCAAAGATGAAGAAGAGACTCGAGGCGACGGAGATGTGGTTCTACAGAAGGATGCTAAGGATATCATGGACCGAGCATGTGTGCAACGATGAGGTTTTAGAGAGGTTACAAAAGGAGAAAGCTTATACTTAACATCAGGAAGAGGCAGCTGAAGTTTCTGGGACACATAATGAGGAAGGAGGGCCTGGAGAATCTGATACTCACGGGTCGAATAGAGGGAAAGAGAGACAAGGGAAAATAGCGTATGAAATACCTAGGAGCCTTAAGCAAGTGGATGACAGAACGTGGTCGGCGGTGGGGGGAGGTCGCAGAGGGAAGGAACTTGTTGAGAGCTGCAAGGGATAGAGGGAGGTGACGAGCCATGATCACCTAAGTCCTGAAAGGATACGGCACATAGAAAGACCGTGATATCGGCTCCAGCCAAAATTTGACATTGGTTAGTAAACTTGTTTCTCATTGGCCAATATATATATATATATATATATATATATATATATATATATATATTATGAGTCCGACAATTATTTAAAGACATTTTTATTTTTAACATTCTTTTTAATAGATACAAGTATTCATTAGCTATCTACCTATCTATCTCAAACCACAAAATGTTAATCTGTGGCGAAAATGCATAGCCAGTGGTAGTGACTATGTGAGGAAATAGCGTTTTTTAGCTGAAAACTTGCTCTATTCAACTGTGTTCTTGTGTTCCCTGCATCTGCCCTTGTTACCGTGATCTCTAATGAGACGGATTAATTTCGGTGCGTCCGTCATAGTCTGTAAATAACAGTAACAGGTAGGCGTAAGTTAAAACTATCCTCCGGCGAGTTGACAGTTTCAGTTTTACTTTTACGATAGCCTTGATCCAATAAATTGCTTGGCAACTGAGCTTTGTTATTTAGCTGTCATCAGTTTTAAAGAGACAAACCTTATCATCAAATATTTGTTGGGTGGCGCTATTACTAATGCAAAATCATAACTGTCCGAAAATTTCCAGATAACGTCTTATAATCATTGTCTTCATTTTTTTTCAAATGATTTTTATTTTTTAAATTTTTTGTCTTTATCACGTTTTGACAACTGCACCCTCCGGTATTCCCAAAAGTACATCAGAAAGACTTCGGCAATACAGAGACCGAAATATTTTTTAATAAAGCAATTAAAGAAGAGAAGATTTGAGTTAACCAATGCACAATGACGTTGATTTTTGGTTTGTTTTACGGCATATCAACACGTCAATGGGTTATTTAATGCCGCCAAGATTTTTATTGCTGGTAATATTTTTTTTTCTCAAAAATGTATTTCTGGAAATATTTTTTTCTTTTTGATGACAATTCACACACACAAACACATTTATATATATACATATATGTGTGTGTGTGTGTGTGTGTGTGTGTGTGTGTGTGTGTATGTGCAAATATATAGAAAAATAGGAAAGAACACGTTAGGTAAATAATCCGAAGTTCTTTAGTATTTTTGTTTTATTTTTTTTTAAGCAGTGCTCAATACAAAAGTAAAGCCTAAATTATAATTATTTAAAAAAAAATATGATTCCTTCGCTACATAAGAGTTCTCATGTTTCCAAAACAGGAGTCAAAAACTTCAATATAATTATTAAAATTAAATTGAATTAAAGTATCAAGCTCTGTTTCATCCTCAAGCAATTTTTTTGGAATCCAATACTTTACTTTTTGATACTTTAATTCAATTTAATTTTAATAATTATATTGAAGTTGTGGGCTCCTGCTTTTGAAACGTGAGAACTATTTTGTAGCGAAGGAATCATATTTTTTTAAAATAATTATATATATATATATATATATATATATATATATATATATATATATATATATATAATGATAGGATAAAAAACAAATAGGAAATTCCATATTTGATCTGTATTTGATCACAATTCACACACATTTATATATATATATATATATAGATATATATATATATATATATATAACTCATACATTCTTATTGATATAAGAAATAAATATGCCTCTCCCATTGACACAATCTATCTATAGGATACAATTAGCTTTGTCATTTGTTTCTATGCAACAGACATTAAATCTGAGTCAAGGAAACGTCTCAGCAGAATATGTCATATAAGAAACAAGGAAAGATTTTTAAACATTAAGGTTTTTTTTTCTTAAAGAAAAAAAAAATTCTGAACTGGCAATGATTTGATAGAGTTTCATTATTTGTTTTTCTATACAAAATCTTTCTTTGACTAACAGGTGAACTCTCAAGTAAAGTACTAGCTGAATTATGGAATCAAAAACATTTTAAGGATCTGTTTTTCAGAGGCTAATAATAATTTTGGCACCAAAGATAAGAGGCCAGCTTACTTGAATATTATGCATCTTTGGGATTTGAACTTAGAGAAACAGATTAGAATAAACTGAGTTTTATAGATAAATGAAACACTAGTAAAGTAATTATTTACTTTTGTCATATCCCAGTATACATACACGCACACACAAATATATATATATATATATATATATATATATATATATATATATATATATATATATAGCGCTTTGACCTATTCAGAAAATTATTTTGTTGACATGTAATAGAAAAAAAACAAGTATTCTTTAGAGGAAATTTGTCAGTCTAAAAATACAAAACAATAAATATATAGCCATCATAAGAGCTGTTATTATATATATTTTGATGTATTCATGGTAAAGAGTTGTCTCCCCATACTGTCAAAAAATCTATTGCTGGTAATTTTTTTTTTTTCAATAAATGTATAGCTGTTAATTTTTTTTTTCAAAAATGTATTTCTGATAATTTTTTACAAAAATGTATTTCTGATATTAAAACCTATTTTTACACTTTCATAGTGTTTTGACCCCAGTTTAGGGGTTAACTATTTGCCCATAGCTGGGACCCTAACAGGTGCTACCACCCCGAGTCAGGGTGGACCTGGGAACACTAACAATTAAGAGGTGGTTCTACGTTCCTCAAAACCTGATCAGAAGTCTTGCTACTGGACGTAGTTTATCGTCTCAGCCAGAACGCCGGTAATTTTTAATGGAAGACATTTAGAAGAAGAAAAAAACCTCTTCTTGTTAGGCTTTGGAAATAGTTCGTAAACCAGAGCGTCACACGTAGTTTTAAATTACAAATATTTTTGTGCTTTCTGCAAATTTATTGGTAAATATGTAATTAAATGCTTTTGCTAACCAGACATTATTTTTCTTATAACATCACAGACATAAAAATGTAATCTATATAATATAGATAACAACAAAGGCATTGAATGACGGTGAACATGAATGAAGCTATTTGTTTTGCTTTATGTTATAGAACAATAGACGATTTTTAGGCAATATTTTTGGTCCTAGACCCCACTCACGTGTGTACCAAATTTAATAGTCCGACGAATTATTTTTTCATTTTTATAAATATCCTTTTTTTTTTTGTATCCATTCTTTCTTTCTTTTTTTTTTCTTAAGAATTTCAAACCCTCGTTCTGTGAATTGTACTCGTGGGTGGTGCCACAGAAAACGTGAGAGCGCCATGTGACATGTGTGTGTGTGTGTGTGTGTGTGTGTGTGTGTGTGTGTGTGTGTGTGTGTGTGTGTGTGTTATCTATGATTAGAAAAGATATTGTTGAAGTTGGACTAAAAATAGAGGCTGTTTTCCATTCGTCGTAAAATCAGTTCACGCGTCGTTATTTATTTTTTGTGGTCTTTTTCTTTTTTTTCTTTTTTTTTTTGTTTTGTTTTGTTTTTCTTAATTTATTTGCGAATTTGTAAATCTTCAAAGCGCTAACGGCTCTTTTACCAGTAAGGCTGATAAAACACACACACATACACAAACAAACAAACAAACAAACAAATACAGACAAACAGACATGCACACACAAACACACGCAAACACACCCACACAACAAACACACGCACACACACAGCATACAAACGCACACACACACAAACTCACAAATATACACACACACATGCTTGCACACTAACACACACACGCAAACAGACCCGCAAACACAAAAGCACATACAAGACAAACGCGCACGCGCGCGCACAACACAAGTTCACAAACACGCACACACACAAACAAACGCACAAGCACACATACAAGCGCATACAGAGAAACACACAAACACACATACAAGAAGCACACACACACACACACACACACATACAAACTTAAAAACACACATACACACAGAGAAACACACAAATACACACACAACAAACACACTAACGGACGCACACACCCAAATTCACAAACACTCGTACACACAAACACATACAACAAGCACACACAAATATAAAGACTCACACACACATACAGAGGCAACCCCACGCCCAGAGAAACACAAACATAGAGTTGAAGAGGATGCGTGGCTTAGGATCGAACTAAAACGGACATCGCTCACTGATTCTAAAAGAAAGAAGCAGCTTAATTTATCACATCAAAGACACCGAATGGACAACGAATGGACATCCATCACTGCGTTAAATGGCAAATGAAGATATTCTGAAATCAAATAATTGTCAAAAAAAAAATGGCACTAATATTAGTCAAATCTTCCTCTAGATGCCGTGCACCTTCAGGACGTTGGCGATCATGGCTTTCCACAATGTCCTGTGCTTTGTAGTTTGTTTTAGCACACCTACGGACGATAATGGTTATGTCCTCATTCACATAAATACAGTAGTAAATACTGTATGTTGGTCTGCACATGGAGATTCGTCTCCAGCTGTGCTGGTCAAACTCTCTGCCACCGGGTGGAGAGGATCCCTAGACGGAGCAGAGTCTTGTCACCGGAAACAGCCACCGTTTTTACGGGCTCTGCGGGGAATTTTTTGGCAGAGCCTAAAGACTCGGATAACCCACATTAAATTCGTCCTTGTGTCACATCTGACCGTATGGGGTGGTTGGTAGTTATACTGCAGTTGGAGACCCGTCTCCAGTTGTGCTGGTTAAACTCTTTGCCTCTGAGCAGAGAAGATCCGCAAACGAGGCTCTGTCGAAGGGCAGAGTCTCGTCTCGGAAAACAGCTACCCGAACCCGTTTTTTAAGGGGTCTACGGGGAATTTTTGGCCGAGCCTACGGGCTTGGATACCCCACATTAAATTCGGTCTTGTGCTACATCTGACCGCGTGGGGCGGTTGGTAGATATCCTGCAGTTGGAAATTCATTGTGGAATTCACTTGACTCGCTTCTAGCAGTTGACTACTTCTACGCACTGCTGGCGAATCTTATATGTGTTATTCTTGTTCTAAGTATTATCGTTCATTACCAACCTTCGCGCGATTATTCTATTCAGTAACCTTCCCTACGTTACTATAAAGTTCTTAATAAATTTTGTCTTTTTACTTATGTCTCCTAAATCTTGTTCCGCCATCCAAGTTCGCTATGCGCTGTTTTTCTCTCTCCCTCTTGCCGTCAATTTGTCCTGTGAGTATTAAAATTTCCAAGCCGTCTTTCGTTATTATGTGTCCTAGAAATTTCATCTCTCTCTTTCTGATACAACTGTCCATGAAGTAATCCAGTGACTTGGCCCATAGAGTAGTGAGTTCAGTACCTGGCCACAGCGGAGGTGAACAAAAAAAAAATGGAGAGTTGCTTTACTAAAGGGAATTAACTGAGACTGAAATATCCAGGAAAGGCATGGCACGTGGAACTAGAGCAATCTATCCTGGTGGACGAAATAAAGGATTCTGTTCGAAATTTCAACGTGCATCACTTGAAGAAGGTCGGAGTGTACAACGACCGAAACGTCGTGAATATGACAATAAAAATGAAGACATCAAATCAAATAATGTAAATAGTGTAAATAGTTACAATAGCTCATCTCAGAAATATAGACAGATGTGTCACTGCTTGTTTCCATTTTCTATAAAGCTTCGTCGTTGCTCACATGCCCATTCTGTGGTATTCTCAACATCGTTCTGTAGGAACACATTTCTGTTGATTCAAGTCTCTTCTTCATCCGTGAAGAGATTGTCCAGCAGTCACTGCCATATAGGAGGACAGGTACTGTTCACTACTGTTTTCTTTGTTTCTAAAGAAATTTTCCTCCCCAAACTGATACCAACCCCAATCATATTATAATTCTTTTGTTCATTCGTTCCTTACTTAGCTAGCGTGTACGTAACGCCCTGTCGGTAGCTCATAAATAATGATGAGTTAAAGACGTATCAGTGATCCTGTTTGGTTTCAATGAGAAAAAAAGAAAGAACGAAAGAAAAAAAAGAAGCAACGATAACATTCTCATATGTACAACGTCTGCTTCAGTGAATTAAAAAAAAAAAACTTGTCAATTTTAAATCTTTTCATTTGTACTCCCTTACTTCTTGAAATAATGACCTGCGTTCAAACTTATGATGGTTATTGCGATATTTCGTTAGTAAGCAGTACGCTTCTTTATTCATAATATACTAAAAATTCAAGTAGGGAATACCAGGAAATTTTCACGGGTCTCTTCTAGTTAAATAATATTGTTGCTGGCCATGTAAACAGCCAGTGAGTTACATCATGCTAGCGGTTGTTGATATGGTTTTCGTAGCCAGTAGGATTTTATGGAATGGTTTGGGATTCAAAATTCTCTTTTTCCTAGACTGGTTGCTTTCCAAAGCGAAGGAGGCCAGTTAGTTGTTTGGTGTGGGTGGAAGAGAGGGAATCATAGCTTTCCAAGGATATTGTGGCGGTTGGAAAATGGACACGGCACGACAATTACATCTATATGAAATATCAGTTAATAATTCTCCTAATATCAACCAATCATCAGCTCCTAACCATTAACAGCATCAATGTTATAAAGATAGAAACCAAATGTGAACAAAATATGTAAAAATATCAAATAATTAACACGAAATATTAAATAATAACAACTATTACCAATTAAATATCAGTTATTATCGAAATCAACTAAATATCATTCCATTATTAAATATCAACCAATATAAAACGAATATCAAATAAACGCCAAATATTAAATCATATCAACTATATTGAACTGAATATTAACAACATCAATTCGATATCATCCCAATATTAAATATCAATCAATATGAAACAAATATCAAGGAATAACAATGTTAATGAAATATGGACAAATTTTATTCCATCCAATATTTCGTTACTTACTCTCAAAAAGCGTGAATATGAAGCTCTATCCGATACGTGGACCTTACACTCTCCGCTGATGTGTGTGAGAGACTGCCGGTGTTTATATATCCATCTGTCCACCATTCTCGTTCTCACGCTGGCAACAATAGATGAAGGTGCGGAGTCAGGTAATTCTGCATTCAATCATGTCAACTATTTTCAATCAACTATCAAATTAATATCAGTATCAACAAGCTATCATCCAAACACGGGAGCCAAATATCAATTACTTTCTGAATATAAACGTGTACAGCCGGATAGAGATTGGTTGATTGGTTTATTTTTACCGTTTATCAACCTTTTTGCATGTTATTTAAAGCCGGAAAATATTTTCATACTGTAAGAAATTTTTGGAGGTAATAATAATTTACTGATACAAGTCCTACTAATTAATTCATAGCTGATCGAAGAATAGGTGACTTCATACATTTTCCAAAAGTATTTGCGTATAATATAATGAACCCGACTAGAATTGGAACTTGGCTCTCCAATTTTCAATTCCGAGTGATCGTTCGTGAACCGGTGTTTTAACGTGATATGGTCGCAAATCCCAAATATGAATTAATAGTAAAATTGACGAAATATGAACTAATGATAATCAAATATTAAATTGTATCAGCGATTCCTGTAGCCTTTTTCGAGTTATGAATTCAGAGTTGCCTTTATCATAAACTGGCTGCCAACCAAGGCTAGCCTGTCTTGCAATTCAACCCACAAAATGGCGGTAATAAAAGGTGTAAATTCACCTCCAATATCAACAAATATCAGTTAATTATAACCAAATCGGTTAATTATAAGCAAATACTAAATTCTATTACTTAATACTAATCCAATATTAAACACTATAATTATCAACCAGACGTTAATTGTTACCAAACAGCAAATATCTTCTGCCAAGATAGAATTATAAACAAACCCTTATTCTGCCATGCGTAATATTTTACAAATGTCAAGATTCCCGCTAATCGGTTCGAACAATAGCGATGCATCTCAACTGGAAAAGCTGTCACACCCATCTAGATTTAAATTCCAAATTCTGTTTATAATTGGGCAATTCAAAAAGAGGGGGAGAACCCTTCTTACCTCCAACCTTTTGTGAATTCTTTGAGTTGTTTACGACAAATGCTGTAATAATGAGTCAGTGTGTTGCAATGTGAGCCTCTGTGCAGAACAATGCTTCGGCGGGGCCGGGATCCAATAGTGACTGTGGCAAAAGATGGACTCGGAGGACAGGCGACATCAAAGGCGACGAAAGTGAACCAAACAAATATGTAAAGAATGTCCAGAAATCAACAAGCATGGGTGACACTATGGTTAGATAATCGCAGACTATAATAGATAGATAGATAGATAGATAGATAGATAGATAGATAGATAGATACGAACAGCCTCAGATAAACAGAAAAATAGCCTCGAATTGGATTGCCGCGGGTAAGTAAACTTTGCTATGAAACACCAGAATTGATAGATAGATAGATAGATAGATAGATAGATAGATAGATATACGTATGTGAAAATACAGATTAGTGAACACACTAACAATACCATTTCTACTATAGATTTCTTAATAGAAATGATGCTCACATATGAGAAAATAAAATGTTTGTTTGCATCTGAAGTGATATATATATATATATATATATATATATATATATATATATATATATATATATGCGCAACTGTATGCGCTAACTTTATTTTCGTACCCGAAACGTAAACATGGTAATATTTAAATGGATCTTTTAAAATCCTACATTTTTCTTATTACAATAAACGTTATTTTTTTATTCATTTTTTTATATTTACTCATTTTTTTTTTATCGATGTCCTTATTTTATTAATTTATTTTCTTTACTTTTCTTTCCTTTTTTCTTTCTTTTTCCTTTCTTCATTTAATTTTTATTTATTTAATTATATTTTTAGTCGCTACATACGTTGATGTTGACATCCCTGTTACTTTAAATAGTGAAATTAATGTCAGTCTGCCTAGAGGCCCTACTTTATATCGGGAGGCACATTCTTCTTTACATATATATATATATATGTGTGTGTGTGTGTGTGTGTGTGTGTGTGTGTGCAGAAATACTGTCTGGCAGAGATAGAGTTATAAACTGATATTTTTCATGGTGAGTTTCTCGTTGCAGTAAGGCACTCCTAGCTAGGTGAAATTGTTGGCTGATGTTTTTCGGTGTCGTTGTTGGGTGAGGTAGCTGGTTGACGTTTGTGGGTGTGGTTATTGGGTGACGTTGTTCGGGGTAGTTGTTTGGTGAGGTTGGTGGTTGACGTCGCTGGGTGACGTTGTCAACTGACCTTCTTCAGTGATGCTGTTCGGTGATATTGTTGGGTAATGTTCTTAGCTTACGATGTTGAGTGATCTTGTTCGGTGAGGCTGTTGAGTAACGTTGTTGAGGGACCTTGTTGGGTGAGGTTGTTGGGTGAGGTTGTTGGGTGACGTTGTTGGGTGAGGTTGTTGGGTGACGTTGTTGGGTGACGTTGTTGGGTGAGGTTGTTGGGTGAGGTTGTTGGGTGAGGTTGTTCGGTGACGTTGTTGGGTGACGTTGTTGGGTGAGGTTGTTGGGTGAGGTTGTTGGGTGAGGTTGTTGGGTGAGGTTGTTCAGTGAGATTGTTCGGTGTGGTTGTTCGGTGAGCTTTTTGGAGACGTTGTTGGGTGACGTTTGTAGCTGACGTTGTTGGGTGATGTTGTTCGGTGTAGTTGTTGGGTGAGTTCGCTGGGTATGGTCTGCTGCTAAGAATAGACAATTTTTCTCTTACATATTTATAAGAATATTGCTCCCACATATGGCCCGGTGTTCTTGCTATATATTTAGAGATTCTTGATAAAATCCAAAGAAGAATTAGCAATATTATTGGTCCTTGCCTGTTGCCTCAGCTTCAGTGACTTCATCGCCATAATGGAGCTTCCCTCTGCCTTTTCTATAAATATTTTCATGGTAATTTGTCGATTGAATTCTTCGCTATGGTATCTGGACTTTACGAATTTAAACGCAGTACTGGACTCGTACTCGCAGTTGAATTGGCTCAATGTAACCGTAAGTTCTATACAAACATTTTCTTTTCTCGCACTTCTAGCTTGTGGAATTTTCTTCCTGCTCCATGCTTTCTAGCCAACTTTAATTTTCAAAAATTTAAATGCAATGTCAATCGTTATTTGCTGTCTTCTTGATTACTCTTCTATTGTTCTCGCTCCTTAATAATGTTTCTCTTTTTTCTATTTCTTTCTCACTCAATAATCCACTTGTGCCTTAGTGGCTTTAATTCCTTGCATGAGCTGATATGATTAAAAAAATATCCTCATCATCTGAACTTCTTACTACATCTTGGATGTGCAGGTGGTGTAATGGTTGGCGGTTCAAAATTAGATGTCGGTAAGCCGTGTTCGAAATTGAGGAGATACTTCCTAGGTCATTACAATCTTGACCTCTTCAAGAATTGATTCGACCTTTACCTTTCCTAGATATCCAAAGAAGAATAAAAAAAATATTGGTTCTGATCAGGCGTCTCGGCTTCAGTCACTTCAAAATTTTAAGAGTAACGCATTCATCATCAGAATTTTAACAGTAACGCATTCATCGTAAAAATTTTAACAGTAACGCATTCATCATAAGAATTTTAACAGTAACACATTCATCATAAGAATATTAACAGTAACGCATTCATCATAAGAATTTTAACAGTAACGCATTCATCATAAGAATTTTAACAGTAACGCATTCATCATAAGAATTTTAACAGTAACGCATTCATCATCAGAATTTTAACAGTAACGTATTCATCATCAGAATTTTAACAGTAACACATTCATCATAAGAATTTTAACAGTAACACATTCATCATAAGAATATTAACAGTAACGCATTCATCATCAGAATTTTAACAGTAACGTATTCATCATCAGAATTTTAACAGTAACGCATTCATCATAAGAATTTTAACAGTAACGCATTCATCATAAGAATATTAACAGTAACGCATTCATCATCAAAATTTTAACAGTAACGCATTCATCATAAGAATTTTAACAGTAACGTATTCATCATCAGAATTTTAACAGTAACGCATTCATCATCAGAATTTTAACAGTAACGCATTCATCATCAGAATTTTAACAGTAACGTATTCATCATCAGAATTTTAACAGTAACGCTCTACTAACGTTCTCGAGCCTTATAATGAGTGGAATTTATATCATATTTTCTTAATTTCAGATTAAAATTTGAAAATTTTCCTAGATATTTCGGTGAAATTTTCACTACCCTGAATTATCCTATCATAATTTTGCTTGTCCCATCCTTCGTTATTTGCACGACCGTTATGTCCTGCCAATACCTCATAAATAATGGACTATTCCGTTTTGATGGCGTAGAAAGAGAGGAAACGACACAATTTAGTTTAGGTGAGAAAATGAACGAATGAATAAAAGAAAGAACGAAGTGTTTAACGGCTGTTTCGGTAAAATGGAAAAATTGGAATTAATTTGCTATTCTATCGCTATTTGTATGGCAACGGTTCACCGTGTTGTATTCATTAGTTCTACTAGGTCAGAGAAATCATCGACATTCTTTCGTATTCCATAAGAAGAAGGGAATTTAATTGAGACATGCTTCTTCTCAAGAGCGGCTACTTTGTAGAACAGACTCGCGAGAGAATGATTCCTCGGTCATTACAATCTTGACCTCTTCAAGAATTGATTCGACCGTTACCTTTCCTAGATATCAAAAGAAGAATAAATAAAAATATTGGTTCTGATCAGGTGTCTCGGCTTCAGTCTCTGTGCCTTTTTGTATAAATACTATCATTGTAATTATTCGGATAAACTCTTCGCTATGGTACCTGGACTTTATGAATTTAAACGCAGTACTAGATTGGCTGCAAGGTCTCATTAATTCACAATTGAATTGGCTCGATATAACCGTAAGTTTTATGGCAACTGTTTCTTTTCTCGCGCTTCTCACTTATGGAACTCTTCCGACCCCATGCTTTCCAGCCACCTTTGATCTTGAAAAATTGAAATGCAATGTCAATCGTCATTTACTGTCTTCTTGATTACTCTTCTATTGTTCTCCCTCCCCAATAATGTTTCTCTTTTTTCTATTTCTTTCTCACTGAGTAACACCTTGTATCTTAGTGGCTTTACTGCCTTACATGCGGGTGATATGATGTTTATAAAAATAATTTCAACTCAATGTTTTTAGTTTTTATTCATGGTTTACGCATACCATTTTCTTTTCAGGACTAATTTAAAGATACTTAGGAGACATTTCAATACTTACTAATTTAATAAATAAAGTAATTTATTCATTGTGTATGAAAAAGCGGATATTTCAATACATCTGAATAAATTTTGTGTATTGTTAGGTTACATTGAAGGGTCATTATCTATAAATCCTCGACAATTAAGATACGATTGAACTGTTTCAGTACACAACTTTCCTTTTAAATTAGACACACAACTTTCCTTTTAAATTAGACACACGTGGTTAAAAACTTTGGTTGAGTAATCCAATGCGTGACTTAACTCAAAGAGTTGTGTGTTCAATACTTGGCCGCAACAGAGAGAACAAAAACTTATCGAGTTGAGTTACTGAAGGGAATTTACTGAAACTGAGATATCCAAAAAGGCATGGCACGTGGAATTAGAACAATCTACTCTCGTGAACTAAATAAAGGGTTCGATTTGAAATTCCAATGTATATCTCCTGAAGAAGACAAGGGCGTATAACGACTTCATCTTTAATGCAATATTCATGTCGTAAATATATCAATAAAGATGAGGCCAATAAATAGTGTAAATACTTGCAATACCTCATTTCAGAAATATAGACAGATATTGAGACAATGCTGGGTATTCAATCAAACAAGTTTTATTAACTCTTGACAACAAAATATCTCTATTTATTTTTCTATTGTATTTTTCCAAATTTCGAATAAGTTGTTGCAATACGCTTCCGAAACCGAAGTCAATGGCCAAAGGTAAACGCTTCCCCCGATGGAATAATGGCTACGTATGAACCTTCAAGTCGGAAGGTATGATCTGGTCTGGAGAGGGATGGGATCAGCCAGCTCTACTTTGTCCAAAACAGGCTAAGCATGAATGCGCGGAGGGAGGGGGTGTCGGGGAATTGGTCTGGTGCTCAGTTACGTAACGACCCTAAGACCACAAATTGTTCAAAGTTCATGTTTTTGTTCTGTTTTTTTGTTAGAGAACTTTCATGATCTCCTGTCGCTTCAGGTCTCGTTCTGATTGCAAGTAAAAGTTTCTTTATTTACATTATTCGGACTACTGTCCTCATTTTTGTCGCCACATTTATTACAACGTTTCGGCCGCTGTACGCTCCGGCCTTCTTCAGGTGGTTGGAATGTCGAACTGAACCCTTTATTTTGCTCACTAGAGTAGACTGTTCTAGTTCCACATGCCATGTTCAATGGATTTCAGTTATCAGTTATCTCCTCAAGGACACATGGCACAGTGGATAAAAGCGTTGGTTAGATCCAGTAACAGGACCTAAAGAGTGTGAGTTCAATAGCCGGTTAAGGCAGTGGAGAAATTTCAAAGGGAAAAATTAACAGGAGATAACTGATAACTGACATCCATTAAACACGTGGAACTAGAACAGTCTACCCCAGTGAGCGAAATAAAGGGTTCAGTTCGACATTCCAACCATCTGAAGAAGGCCGGAGCGTACAACGGCTGAAACTTTGTAATAATCATGGCGACAAAGATGGGGACAATAGTCCGAATAATGTAAATAATGTACATAATACCTCATCTCAGAAATATAGACAGAAAAGTTTCTTTGTAGTTATATTTTTCAAAATTTCCTTATCGTTCACATGTTCGGTCCATGATATTCCCAGAATACTCGTCCTAAATTAATTATAATTTCTTTTTTATGTGTCCTGTCCCCTGAAGACATGGGCGATTATACCTCTCCACATGTTTCTGTATTTAGTTAATCTAACTAAATACAGGTAAAGTGGAGTAATGCATAGCGGCTCAGAGGAATCGGAGAGCCGAGATCGAAATTCAGTCAGATCCATTACATCCACTTACGTGAAAATGCCCTTTGGAAAGGTATGATTCCATCACTTACTCCCAGCTATGGGTAAAATAGCAAGACAGGCTGGTTCTATAGGTCTGGCTAGTAACCGGTGTAGGAGAAGGAAAACTCTGAATTCAAACCACCTGCTGCTGTAATTTATGAGAGGAGGGACTGGTAAACACACTATCCAAAAGGAACCGACAAGCCATTGCACTATTCTGCCTTGAATGTCACCATGAACTACAATTGTGAGATGAAAGGTAGTGGTGACTAGAGCGGCGCAAAGTGCACTAAGTGAATAAATGAATGTTTATTTTCATTGGTCAATCATGTGCACTATTTTGCACTTTCATAGTGCACTATTCTCCTTTGAATGTCACCATGAACCACAATTGTGAAATGGAGGGTAGTGGTGACTACAGTGACGGCCTAAAATGCGCTAATTGCATAAATCATTATGATGAAGTAACTTTTGATTCTTTACAATCCCTGTATGTCCTTGGTCTGCCATCCATTAACACGAACTCATTTAGCTAATTTGTTGTTTCCTCTGCTACTTTTGCTTTCATTATATCCTGTGAGCATTATGTTATCCAAACCCTCTTTCCACATTTGTCCTAGAATTTCTGTCTCTTTCTGATTGTAATTGTAACTTTCTTTTTAGTTCCTATTTAAAACTTCCTCGTTGCTCGCATACACTGCCCATGGTATTCTTGACATTAATGGTAATGGTTATATTAGCCATTTTCTGATAAGGAAACATTCGGTATTTATTGACCGAACATCTACTACTGTCGGCTGAAAAATATATTAAATTTTTCCCGTAAAACAATTTTTCAGGAAAATAGGTTTCTCAAGACTTCTTTTAAATATAACCTGTCTTCTCAGGACATCAGCGATTATGGCCCTCCACAGCTTTCTGTAGTTTTTTTTACATTAAATAACGTTTGACTCTTGAACGAGAAGCTTGTACTATTATTGAAAGTCATAAAATCTTTCTGTTCAAAGTTTTTCAGGAAAATAGTTTTCTCAAGTCCAGTAGCTGTTATCGCTCTTTCCAGTACTGATGATGGTTTCCTTTCTGACCTTTTGTTTGAAGTGGTGTGGAATATCAACGTCTTGATTATTTCATTGTTTCCTCTTCGGGTTACATGTGATATTCATTTTAGCTGTTGCTGCTGTTGAAAGTCAAGTGATGTGATTTCTGTTATTTTGAGAGAGTTCACCAGGTTCAAAGAAGTGTGATCTTCACCAAGATCCACGGACTTCACTCGCTCAGAGCCATTTTTAAACATTGATATTCTAAAGCGGTAGTATACAGCTGACAGTTTAGATATTTCTGAACGGGTTTGGCGCCATGCATGACATCCATATGAAAGTCTCGATCTGACGAGGCGATTTAAGAACATGACCCGAGTTTTTAGGTTTTAAATTAATAACTTCTTCGCTATCTGCCTATATTTCTGAGATGAGGTATTGTAATTATTTAAACTATTTACATTGTTCGGACTGTTGTCCTCATCTTCGCTGCCATACTCACGACGTTTCGGTCGATACTGAAACATCCTGAAGAGTCATGTCACATGGACTAGAACAATCTGCCCCCGTGGAAGCAAATAAAGGTTTTAGTTCGAAATGCCAATCACCCGAAGAAGGCCGGAGCGTACAACAACCGAAACGTCATCAATATGGCAACGAAGATGAGGACTATAATCTGAACAGTGTAAATAGTGTAAATAACTTCGCTCTTCATTTTTTGTATGTACCCTGTCTTCTCAGGACGTGGGCGATTATGGCTCTCCACAACTTTCTGTAATCTGTGAGCATTAAATTCTCCAAACCCTCTTTCCGCATTATGTATCCCAAATATTTCAGCCCCGTCTTTCCGATTGTAAATAGAAGTTTCTTTGTAGACCCTATTTTCTTTAAAACATTCTCGTTGCTCACATGTTTTATTCATATATCAGTATATATATATATATATATGCAGGACAACATCTCTGTTGAAATAAATCTCGTTCTGATTGTAAGTATAAATTTAATTTTAGTTCTTATTTATCTGAAATTATTCTCACTACTCACATTCTTTGTCTTTAATTAAATAACTAGCTATATAACCGTCTTTCATTACCGGTAAACTTTGCCGTTCAATTGGAGCAGTTTAAGTTTAAAGTCAGCCCACCCGAAAATCAATATTAGTAACAATAAGTGGGTGCAACTGACGCACCCCCCCAAATGGGAGGTGGGGTTAACAGTTTGAATGGGGGTGGCGCTGAAAATGAAACTGTATCATAATAAATAATATTATTGTAATAATTTAAGCTATTTGTTTTTAATTAAAGTTTTTATGAAAGATATATATCCAAGAACAGATAGTAAATAGTAAAACGTTGCTGAGAGTTATAATGGAGAGGAAGTAGTGGAGAGCCATTGTCGTCAACAATTTGGACTCACAACCGGCACTGAAGAATTATCTATCAAACAAAAAAAATCATCGAAATCGGATGAAAATTGTGGAAAAGCATAAACAACATTTGATCACACACAAACACGGTCCGAACTTCAAAAAATGTTCCCACCTACTTTTTTCTATATTAATTTTAAAATATTCATTTTTATTTCATTACAAACATTTATAAACCATACATCCAGAAAACGTATTTCTTAAAATATCGTGGAAGAAATCTTTGCCGTTGTTCATTGCAGATCGTTACAAATCATTACAAGTTCTTTGTTCCTCATTTCTGGTTTGAGGCAGCAAAAAGTGAGCTTAGTAAATACCCCAAAATTCGTTTTTAAAAGTTTTGAATGATAAATTAACAAAAAATAATTGCCAGGATTGCTGGCTTATGGACTGCGAGGTATTTTCAGTAAACCATACTGAACTGTTACAGTATATTGTCCTTAATGGCATTTCAGTGTTACTTGGCAGTATCCATTTTTCTCCAAGTATTAGGTAAAATGTATTTGGTTACAGGGAATCAGTATCAGATTTTCCAAGCATCTCTTTCTCATTACGTGTCCCAAAAATTTCAGCTGTAAGTGCTGTTAAGTTTCTTCTTTGTTTGCATCTCCTCCAAAACCTCATCGTTGCTCACATGTTCGGTCCATGGTATCCTTAGCATCCTTCTGTAGAATACCTCTATTGACTCGAGTCTTTTGTCATCTTTGAGGAGACCGTCCAACATTCGCTGCCGTAAAGGAGGATAGATATCACGTAGCAGTTCACTACTCTTTCCTTTGTCACCAACGAAATCCCCCTGTCTCTTAATACTCTGCTTAGCTTTTGGAATGCATCTTTAGCTATCCCAATACGTCTTCGGATCTCAGCGTCGCACTTACCGTCCTCCGTCAAAAAACTTCCCAGATATTTAAACTTCCGCACCTGCTTGATTTTAGTGTCCCCGACCTGTAAATCGCATTTCGGGCTAATCTTTTTACTGATGACCATGCATTCTGTCTTCTTGTAGTTATACTTAGTCCCTTCTTCTAGCTCTCCTTCGCTAACTTCTGTAGGAGGTTTAGTAGTTTCCTTTCCGTGTCTGCTATCAGCACAGTGCCGTCTGCGTATCTTATATTGTTAAGATTGTGGCTGCCAATCATGAATCCTGATAGAATTTTCAGCTCTCTCAGAATTGCCTCGCTGAATAGGTTGAATCAGTCCGGTGAGAAGACACATCCTTGCCTCACGCCCCTTTCTATTTTTGTATATCTGCTGAACACATTTTCTATCCGTATGCAGACCGTTTACTGCCAGTATAGGTTCTTGATTATTCTAATATCTTTCCCAAATATAGAGTAGTTCCAACAGATCTTTGTGGCGTACTTTGTCGAACGCTTTTGCGTAGTCTATAAAACGCAGGTACACGTTCTTCTGCTTTTGTTTTGCTCTTTCTGATAGCATTCTGAGCATGAATATCACGTTCATTGTTCCGGTGTCTTTAACGAGCCCGCGCTGTTCTATCTCTGGTCGGATTATGCTGCGCGCTGTATTCATCAGAATACGAATGATGAGTTTTGTTTTGTTTTGTTAGGCTGATTTTTCGGTGCGGTTCACATTCGTTCGGGCCTGGTTTCCGAGCCAGTGCTATGAAAATAGATCTGCTGAGATCATCCGGTATATCCCCACTGTTGTAGATTCCATTTATTATTTCTCTAATCTGGTCTATGCCGAAATCATCTAAGTCTGTCAGCATTTCCGTTACAATTCCGTCCGGCCCTGCCGCCTTGTTTCTGTTCAATTTCACCTGTGCTGATTCTCCTTCGGTTTTTAGAATTTCAGGCCCGTCGGTAATTCTGTGTATTGCTGGTTATTTTCTTTCGCCGTGAAAGAGTTCTTCAATATATTCGTTCCAGCGCTGAAGAATTTTTTCCTTTATAGAGCAATTCCAACAGATCTTTGTGGCGTACTTTGTCGAACACCTTTTGCGTAGTCTATAAAGCACAGGTACACGTTCTTCGGCATTTGTTTTGCTCTTTCTGATAACATTCTGACCATGAATATCGCCTTCCTTGTTCCGGTGTCTTTAACGAACCCGCACTGTTCTTGTCCTCTCTCTGGCCTGATTCTACTGCGCACTCTATTCATCAGAATACGGATGAGGAGTTTTGTTAAATGACTCATTTGGCTGATATGAGCGTTCAATCCTTTGATTTTATGCATCCTTTTGACAAGCAAGTCTTCTGTCCTGTTAGTTTCCTTATTTGTTTATGCAGATCTCCTTTGTCTGTGGTACTCAGTCTCTCTATTTCTGCACATTCTTTGCTTAACAACTCTTCTTTAGCCTGCCTGCATTTGGTCCTTATTTTGTTGTGCAGTTTTCTGTATTTCGTTCTATATCTTCTGCATCATGTTGCGAATCTCATCAGTCATCGATTCGTCTTTTTTCTTAGTTCATCCTCCTTTGAGATGATATCGTTTACTGATGTCACTAAAGCTTCTCTTAGTGCGTCCCATTTTGAGTTTCCCTTTCCATTGTGTCATTCGTAGAATAGGGATGATGAGTTTTGTTATGTGGTTCATGAGGCTAATTGTTTGGTGGAGATCACATTCATTTGTGCCTGGTTTCTTGGGTAGTGCTATGAAAAATAAATCTGCCGAGATTTTCCAGTATATCCCCACTGTTGTAGATTTCCTTTATTATTTCTGTGATCTTGTCTATGCCAAAATCATCTAAGGCTGTCAGAATTTCCGTTACAATTCCGTCCGGCCCCGCCGCCTTGTTTCTGTTCAATTTGGCCAGTGTAGCTTCTACTTCCCCTTTTTAGAATTTCAGGTCTGTCGGTAGTTCTATGTATCGCAGGTTGTTCTCTTTCATCGTGGAAGAGTTCTCCAATATATTTGCTCCAGTGCTGAAGAATCTTTTCCTTCTCTAATATGAATGTTCCATCCTTTTATGCAGCCTGTTGATGAGCAAGTCTTCTGTCCTGTTAGTTCCCTTGTTTGTTTATGCATGTCTCCTTTGTTTATAGTACTCAATCTCTCTATTTCTGCACATTTTTTGTTTAGCCACTCTTCTTTAGCCTGCCTGCATTTGGTCCTTATTTCATTGCGTAGTTTTCTGTATTCGGTTCCGTATCTTGGCGGAGTTTTCTGTCTGCTTTGCATCATTACATGTTACCGCTGCACAATTTTGCTCAGGATGATTCGATAGCGTATATCTCTCTACTGCATTAATTTTAATAGATTCCGTTTAAACAAACGCGTGTTTTTAGCCAGTCAGATATGATACGTTAATCTTGAAGTGTTAAATGTGAAGACGTATGGTTGCTAATTTTAGTAGATATGGTTACTCTTTTGAGATTACATCTTTCTTATAGCCGATGGAATTTTTTCTTTATCTGAAATTTGTAAATATGAGGTGAATTCCAGATGTTTTGAACGTTTTTCAAGAGAGGCAAATAGTCTCCTTCAAATTTGGATCCTCTGACTTCAATGAACTTTTAGCGCTCCAGCCACTTTGTGAACTCCCCGTAGGAGTCATCCAAAGTGTAGGTGTCCAGGACCCTTGTCACAGCTGCTTTCATCTCCTCAACGTCTTCAAAACGACTTCTCCTTAATGTTCCTTAATTTTAAAATGGGGCAGCCTTTTCATGAGATACATTACGGGGTTCATTCCAGAAGTTTTGAGACTTTTTCAAGAAAAAAAAATTAATTACAAAGAAGTCCAAAACTCTGATCTCCTTCAAAGTCGGATCCTCTGACTTCAATGCTCTTGTTGTACCGCTCCAGCCACGTGAAGGCACCATGGAAGTCACCCAAAGTGAAAATGTCCAGGACCCTTGTTACAGTCTCCTTCATCTTCTCAATGTCTTTAAAACGACTGCCCCTCCCCTGACGTTCTCCTCCAGCTTGGAGAACAATCAAAATCGCATGGAAAAAAGGTCTGGACTGTAGAGATGATGAGGGACAGTTTTGATGTCCATCTCTATCAAAACAAAACTTTATTTCATAGCGAAATTCCAAGTTGTCTTCACATCCCGACTGCATTTTGAAAATTTGTCAGCTGTGACAACAAGTGTCTCACTTGGGTGTGTTTAAGGAACTGTTACAGCCGTCTCCTTCAATCCAATTAATATCGGATTAAAAATAAATCCATTAATTCTATATAAATATACGAGGTGCATGTCAGAAGGTCACAAACTTTTTTCAGGAAAAACATTTATTAATTACAAAGAAGTACAAAACTCTAATCTCCTTCAAAGTCGGATCCTCTGACTTCAATGAACTTGTAGCGCTCCAGCCACTTTGTGAACGCCCCGTAGGAATCATTCAAAGTGAAGGTGTCCAAGGCCTTTGTCACAGCCGCCTTCATCTCTTCAGCGTCTTCAAAACGACTTCTCCTGGGGATCTCCTTCAGCCTGGGAACAACCAAAGGCAACAGGGAGTAAGGTCTGATTGTAGGGAGGATGAGGTATAGTTTAGATTCTCCTCCCAATCCACACGAAATCTTATTGCATATCGAACTTCCAAATTTTGTATGCTCAATAAAACAAATAATTCCATATTCGTTCTTATTCAACGAATGTTCCTTAATTTTAAAATGGGTCAGCCTTTTTATGTGAGATACATTATGGGGTTCATTCCAGAAGTTTTGAGACTTTTTCAAGAAAAAAAAAATTAATTTCAAAGTACAAAACTCTAATCTCCTTCAAAGTCGGACCCTCTAAATTCAATGAACTTGTAATGCTCCAGCTACTTCGTGTAGGAGTCATTCAAAGTGAAGGTGTCCAAGGCCCTGTCACAGTCTTCTTCATCTTTTTATTGACTTCAAAATGACAGCCCCTGAGGTTCTCCTTCAATTTGGGGAACAATCAAAAGGCAACGAGGAGAAAGGTCTGGACTGTAGAGATGTTGAGGGACAGTTTATATTTGTCTTCACATCCCGACTGCATTTTGCAAATTCGTCAGCTGTGACAAGTGTCTCACTTGGGTGGATTTAATGAAATGTTACGGCCATCTTCTTCAATCTGGAATAACAAAAGTTTTCAGGTCAACTTATTAAGTGTATTTTTTTAAAGCGTTCTTTCATTCGAACAGGAAATAGTCACTTTGCTTCATTGAGGACATGCTTGCACTCGTTACGGGCAGAGACAAAGAGACGTCTTTGCAGTCAGACAAGTCACTTCGATATAGGTGGAAGAAGTGGTTCCTATGGGCAATGGCAGCTGAGCAAGCAGCTGAGAACCAAAGGGGGGAGCGCGATTTGACCTTATATTTCCTTGAGGGGATGAAAGTCTCGATTCCAGCTTTAACCCAGGAGGAGAACTCGGAAGCACATTCTTGAACGGGGAGCGTAAAGGCAACATCCCAGGGGACATCGCGAAGGAAATCCCGGAACGAATCCCAGTCAGCTCGTTGATAGCAGAACGAGGTTCTAGTGGTAGGAGGTTCTTTGCAGAGGGTAGAGTTGAAGGAGATGTTGATAGACACAACAGCATGATCAGAATTGCCAAGAGTACAGAGCTGCTTGGCGCTCGGGGATGGCGGTAAAACATAGGTCGAGAAGAGAAGCCTTACCGTCCCGGTTGCAGGGGAAACGTGTGGGGAAGTCGACTATCTGCGTGAGGGATTGAGAAATTGAAAAATTAAGGGTTTGAATGCCTGCAGGGTCAGTAGTAGAGTTTTTGAGCCACTTGATATTATGGGCGTTAAAATCGCCAAACACGAATATGTGAGCAAACGGATGGGGAGAGAGAGCCTTGTCAATACTGTCAGAAATGCCTTCAATTATACCACAGTCTTGTGAGGATGGTGAGTGATAAAGGAAAAAGAGGTAGCTTACAGCATTGAGAAGAGATAGCCGTAGACACATGTACGAATGGTCTGGAGATTCAAGAGAGAACTCTCTAGCCAGCGAGAGATGGTCCTTGACGTAAACTCCAAGGCCATGCATGTGGGTTTGAGAGTCTTTTCTAAGTAAGGGAAGGTAGCCGGGGATCGAGAGGTCAGAGGAGGGGATAGACGAATCAAGGTTGGTCTCACACGGAGCCAGAATATCCGGGCAGTTTGCAATGAGGAAAGATTCAACACTGCAAAAATTGGTTCCAAGTCCACGGATGTTGGAAAATGAAATGTTAAAGGGTTTAGGTGATTTTTTAAGGCCTGGTTTAGGTTTTCTTTTCTGATCGTCGTTAGTTACCATGTGAAAATTGTGGTTGAAAAATGAGAAGGCCTGGAGTAAAAGAAGCAGACGGTTTTCGACCGTGAGGTGGACAGAGAGAAATTGGCACAGCCTATAACATAATGTGGCCTCAGTGCTGCCTACCGGAAGTGAATGCAGGAACACCTATCCATGCGCGACATGGCACTACAGACACCCCAGTATTATGCAACTGTTGATCAGAGCGGCCGCTCAAGACGCTACGCAATAGTTAGGGCTCCTAACTACCAGTCGGAAACAGCAACCAGAAAACTGTCAACCGTGTACCCTCAGACTGAAGAGGTAATGCCACAGACTGCACACACCACGGAAGAAACACGGCAGCACTAGTAGATAGGCCAGAGAGAAACAGAGAGAGAGAGAGAGTTCCGGAAACCCTTTCCTAAACAAGAAACAAGGTGTGAGCATCTACTCTTGTCCAAGAAAAGGGGGAGGAGTATTGACCGGACGGTAGGAAAGCCTACCTACTCCTATAACACAAACGACAACAACAACAAAAAAAGCAAAACAAAGCAGGCAGCAACTGACAAGGAGTCCAAACTGACACCAGAAGACATATTTACCGAGGGATAGGACTGTGATGATATATGTATTTTTCCCTTCCATAACATTAAGTTTTAACTTAGTATAACTTAGTCCCATTGTCCTATCCTCAAAATTTGGTTAGACAGCATTGTGGATATGACATATGATTATACTTACATATGGCAGTTAGTGATCATATTCGCCGTCTTCCATTCTCATGGTTACTTAGTGAATAGTTAAATGCTGACGTTTTATCACCAACCTCTTTCTTTCAAAGAAGGCAAACTAAAAATCAAAACTTCTATAATGACACTCGTATATAGTTTGAGGTGGCTAAAATGAATCACATTTGTATGCTAAATAAAACAAATAATTCCATATTCGTTCTTATTCAACGAATGTTCCTTAATTTTAAAATGTGAGATATATTACGGGGTTCATTCCAGAAGTTTTGAGACTTTTTCAAGAGAAAAACATTAATTGCAAAGAAGTCCAAAACTCTGATCTCCTTCAAAGTCGGATCCTCTGACTTCACTGCTCTTGTTGTACCGCTCCAGCCACGTGAACGCACCATGGAAGTCATCCAAAGTGAAAATGTCCAGTACCCTTGTTACAGTCTCCTTCATCTTCTCAGTGTCTTTAAAACGACTGCCCCTGCCCTGACGTTCTCCTCCAGCTTGGGGAACGATCAAAAGTCACAGAAAGAAAGGTCTGGACTGTAGAGATGATGAGGGACAGTTTTGATGTACATCTCTATCAAAACAAAACTTTATTTCATAGCGAGATTCCAAATGGTCTTCACGTCCTGACTGCATTCTGCAAAATAGTTATCTCTGACAAGCAGTGTTTACTTGCGTATGTTCAATGAACTGTTACAGCCGTTCCTTCAATCTGGAATAACAAAAGTTGGTAGGTCAGCTTATTACATGTATCGTAATGATATACTAAAATTACAATAATCTAGGACAATTATAACTGCTGCTCTTAAAAACTCTCAAAACATCCGGAACGCACCTCGTAAATATCAATTACGCTATGATAACTCTCGATTGACATAATAAAATCTCAGACAAGCAAATAAATTAGTGTAAATAAAGGTTGTTCCAATAACTTGAACCGATTTGAAATGTGAATTAAGTTTAAGCGTCTAATGATTTTTTTCTTTTTCTTTCAGATTTAACAACTTAAGTCTTTGGCAATTTCAACCATGGAAAGACTAACAATCAAAGTGTTAAAGTTATCAAAGCTTTTAGTTTTGAAGCTCATTTTCATATTGGTGGATTCGTTAATAAGCAGAATTGTCGCATTTGAGCTGATGAAAATCCATGGAAGATTATTGAAAAGCTACTGAATCCACGAAAGGCCACTGTTTGGTGTGCATTTTTTGCTAGCGGAATCATTATGCCGTATATTTATAAAATTGAACGTCCATTTTCGTAATAGGCTTCGATAACTTTAACACGTTGTTTGATTGTTAATCTTTCCATGGTTGAAATTGCCAAAGATTGCTTCTCTTATTTGATATCTTCTTACCACAATCTGAAAGAAAAAGAAAAAAAATCATTAGACGCTTAAACTTAATTCACATTTAAAATCGGTCCAAGTTATTGGAACACCCTATAATTTTAATAAGCTCAGATATTATGAGGTGAAATTCATATGTAAATCATATAATATCTTCTTTTTCTGTGTATCAGGTCTCTTCAGGACGTGGGTGATCATGGTATCTATTAATATTTATCTTTTTATTATCCCCTCTCCTCCCTGTTCTTCATTTACACAAGCTCCTTTGCTAGGTTACTCGCTGTTTCCCTCTGCTCCTCTTGGTTTCAATATGCCCTGTGAGTGTCAGATTCTTCAATCCCTCTTTCCTCGCTACGTGTTCTAAAACTTTCAAGGCTCTCTTTCTGATTCCAAGTATAAGCGTCCCTTTTGTTTCCATTTTCTTTGAAAAATTCCTCATCGCTAACATGCCCCGCCCATGGTATTCTCGGTGGACGAAATAAAGGGTTCAGTTTGAAATTCCAATCACATGAAGAAGGCCGAAGCTTACAACGGCCGAAACTTCGTGAATATGGCAACAAAAATAAGGACAACAACCCGAACAATTTAAATAGAGTAAATAATTACAATACCTCATCTCAGAAATATAGACAGACCAGTTGGTAAATAATAATTTTATTGTGAAAATATTAACTTGCAAAATAAAAATTCTGATAGTGGTTTATATTTTAATAATTGTAATAAATGTAATTAAATGTTCACTTATCTTACCCTTACTCTGAGTTTCGCAGAGATTACATCCACCTGTCTGGAAATTTGATTATACAAATTTGCAGTCAATTCCTTTAACGAGTAGATATTGTCTCAACGAAACTCCGAGTAGGGTTAAGATTAGTAAAAATTTAATTTTATTTATTACTATTATTAGTCTATCTCTTGATATTCATTTCAAAGATTGCTTGTCATAAAAACCTTATCTTCCAGAAATATCCTAGTCTACATTTATTTTTTAAAGTTATTGTTATGAATCGAAACCGCGTTTATTTAACCATCATAGAGAACCTTTTCTGCCTGTCATCGCCATGACTGATGCTAGACTCCAGAAAAACAACACACTACACCTTCTTGGCCTCACGTTTACCACTGACATGATGTGGAACACCTATATCGAATCAATACCTTCATCTATTGCGAGGAAAGTTGGGTCACTGTTTCATGCCAGAAAGATTTTTCTCGTCAGAATCCATCTTGCACATTTACAAATCTACCATTCTTCAATGCATTGAATACTGCTGCCATATCTGGTCTGGTGCTCCTGCTATTTATCTCAAGGTTATTGACAAAATTCAAAGAAGGATCTGCAATGTAATCGATCCTGACCTGGCATCTCGATTTCAGTCACTTTTTCACCGATGTGACGTGGCTTTCCTCTGTCTTTTCTACAAATATTTCCATGGCAATTGCTATGGCGAGCTTTTTTTCCCCTGGTGCAACAACAACATAAATTTAAGCGTGTAACTTGATTGGCAACCAGACCCCACGATTTTACTGTTGAAATAGCTAACTTCTACTCCAACAATTTCTTTTCTCTCACTTCCAACCTGTGGAACTCACTTCCATTTCCTTGCTTCACCGATAACTACTACCTTCAAAAATTTAAATGCAACGTCAATCGCCATCTTCTCTCTTCTTGGACCCCCGTTGATCTTTTTTACTCTACTCAATCCTCCCTATTCTCAGTCTTCTCTTTTTTACTTTCATTCCCTGTAACCCTCTGCGTACTAGTGTCATTACCACATTGCTTGGGGTGAAATGATTTTTTTTTAATCCTAATATATGATATAGATATGTGTTTAGTTAAAGATATCGAGTGAATAAAGTCTCTTTAATCATATCAACTCGATGTTACTGCGGGATTTCGCAAGGTGACTCTAGTTACAAGGAATGTAGATCATGTGTTTTGAGAGCGTGTGTTTATATAAAAAAAAGAAATGGAAAGTATTAACAGGTGACAAAGTATTCATCTTTTTCAAATATTTTTTGCGCAGAGGTTTGGTTTCTGGAATGATGACACTTGTTTGGATTACGTGGTGTCAAACACGAAATCCTTTTCCAGCTGAAGAAAGTAAACAAGGGGTGCTGAAAAGTTTTCGTTCCGACCCTCTTCTCAAGATCCTACCAAATATCCAACAATCAGTTTTGCTTGTCTTATTTGATATCTTCTTACCACAAACTTGTAAGTAGATTGTTGATTTTCTAAGCGTAGCTTAGATGTGGCACAATGGGGGGTACCCAGTGAGAATCGAACTGACTACTCAGTTGTAATTGTTCTAACGAAACAAGCTCGCTAACCATTGCACCACGTCGGGATGCCGAAACTTGCAAGCCTTCAATCTCCATTTCTTCTTCTTCTACTTCTTCTACTTCTTTTACGTGCTGTGTCCTTCCAGGACATTTGCGATGATGGCTTTCCCCAAATTCCCGTCCCTTGAAACTCTAAGCAACGTTTGATTCCCCGTTTGCAACTTTTTAAAACTCTTGAAGTTCGGCGGGAATAAATCGTTCTCATGTTCCTTCACCCTCTCTTTCTATCTCGATCTCTCTGTCTTTCTCTATATATATCTCTGTTTCTATCTCACTCACACTCTCTCTGTCTTTCTATCGCTCTGTCGTCCCTCTCACTCTCTCTCTCTCTCTCTCTCTCTCTCTCTCTATCGCTGTTTTTTCTCTCTCTGCCTTTCTATCTCTCACGCTCTCTGTCTTTCTATCTCTCTCTGCTTTCCACTCTCTCGCTTTCTATCTCGCTCTTACTCTCTCTCTCTCTCTGTCTTTCTATCTCTCTCTTTCTGTCATTCTTTCTCTCTGTCTTTATATCTCTCTTACTCTCTCTGTCTTTTTATCTTTCTCTGTTTCTCTCACTCTCTCTTTCTATCACGCTCTCTGTGTTTTTGTCTCTCTCTCTTTCTCTCGCTCTGTTTTTCTATCTATCTATCTTTTTATTTTTCTACCTTTCTTCCTCGAATACTTTGCTTTTATGAGATTTTTCGACTTTCTTTTTTCATCCCATGATTTTCTTTCAACTCTCTCTCTCTCCCTCTCTCTCCCTCTCTCTCTCTTACTCACTCTCGCTCATTCACTCATCTGCTATTCTTTCGCTTTTGTTTTCTTCTCCCCTCTCATTATAGTTTCCTTCCTCTTCGTATTCACTCACTCTTTTCTTTTCCATTTTCACTTATCTATCTCTTCTTTCGTTCGCCCATTCTCTTACTAATCTTTCTCCTTTTTTTCTCCTTTTTTTCTCCTTTTTTTTCTCCTTTTTTTCTTTTTCCTTTTTTTTTGGTTTTATTTCTTTTCTCTTTCTTTATCAATTCCCCGCTCCCTCGAAATATTCCCTTTCTCCTCCTCTTCTTTACCCCTTTCCTTTTAGTTTAATCACCCTTTATTTTCCCTTCTGTGTTTATTATTTCATCTGTAGTCACCTATTCTCAGTATACACCATTCCCTATTTTTCCACCTTCTCTCTCTTTTCTCCTTAACCTCACTTTCCTCGTCGTACTCCCCGCCTTTCTAAAGCGATTTACAACTTACTCTCTCATCTCCTATTCCTATTTTTTTATTTATTTATTTCGCCCTTGCGCCCCTCACCGTTTTCACTTCCCATTGCTTTCTTTCTTCTTCATCTCACCTTTCTTCACATTCTGATATTAACCCATTTTCTCTTTCTTTTTCTTTCGTCTTTCTACCGTATCAATTGTTTTACACTTTCTTTCAAATCTCTTCTTTTCTTTTTTCTTTACATACTCTTTCTCTTTCCCTTTCTTTCTCTTTCCCTTTCTTTCTTTCTTTTCTCTCTGTGCTTTTCCACACAATTCTCTCGTTTAGGATTTTTTTCTTTCTTTCTTTTCGTTTAGGATTTATTTCATTATCTCCCGTTTTATTTCCCCCTTTCATTTTCCGTCTTCCTTTCTTTCTGTCCCCACTTTTTTTCTTCTTTCGTTCTGCCTCCGCTGTTTTTCCCCCTCTTTCTCTCTCTCTCTCTCTCTCTCTCTCTCTCTCTCCTTTTTCTCTCTTTCCTACTCTTATTCCTCTTGCTTTCTTCTCTTTCCTTTTTGCTCTTCCCTTCTAAACTTTTCCTTTCTTCTTCTTCTTTGTTAACCCACTTTCTTGAAACTTCAAATGTACGCGTCGTCTATCCTTGAATTAGGAACGCCACAAATCTTACTAACGCTGGTTTTAAAAAGTCGAATGCATGGGAAATATGATTGACCAATGAAAACCAAGCAACACAAAAGTAATAATGCCAACATGTATTTATTTATTTTATCTCTCCTTATCTCATTCTCTAATGAAGCCTTAATAAAAGTGAAACACGTTAGATTGATAAACGTTTCTTACTTGTTCTTTATCCTTTCATAACCCTCTTTCTTTTTTCCTTATTTCTTCTGTCTTTCTGTCGTTTTATGCCTCCTTCTCACTTTCTTAGGTTATACCTCCTTTTTCCCCCTTTTCCTCCTTTCCTTGTGCCTCTCCTTTTACCCTTGTTTTTTTTTTGCTTTCTTCTTTTTGCTATCACGTTTCCCTCTATACCTCTGCCTGCTCTTTTCCTTCTTTGTTTATGCCCCCACCTCATTTCATCTCTCCGTCTTTTCC
>OZ038494.1:59805974-59845974 GCA_964036315.1 Acanthosepion esculentum
CTTTCTTTCTTTCTTTCTTTATTTATTTATTTATCTATTTATTTATCTATTTATTTATTTTCTCTTTCTTTCATACTAATCTTTCCTTTTTGTCTCCACTTTTGACAATTTTCCTTCCTTTCATTATTTTCCTTTATGGCTGCTCAAGTTTCTCTTTTTATTCTCACTTTGATTTTCATTTGACTCTCTCACTTCCTCACGTCTGCCTTTTTCTGTTCCTTTTTATTTCCTTACACTTTCTTTTACTTTACACATTTTTCCTTTCTTTTCTTTACCCTTTCTTTCCTTTTATACCTGCCTTTCCTTCTTTCTTTTAATTTAACCTTTCCTTTATTTTTTACCTGGCTTGCTTTCGTTTTATTTATTTATTTATTTTCTTACCTTTTTTCTTTTTTTCTTTCTTTTACTCTGCCCTGTTTTTTCTTTCTTTCCATTATTTCTTTCTTTTAGTTTCTTTCATGCATGTCTTTCTTTCTTTCTTTCTTTTACTTCATACTATCTCTCATTTCATACGGTTCTTACCTTTCTTTCTTTTTCTTTCTTTCTTTATTTCGTTATTTATTTCTTCATTTATTTATTCCTTTCTTTCTTTCTCACTTTTCTTACATTTCTCTCTTCCCTTCTTTCTTTTACTTTATGCTATCTCTCCTACCGTTTTTACCTTTTCCTTTCTTTCTTAGATACCTTTCTTTCTTTCTTTCTTTTTTATTTTGCCCTATCATTTCTTTCTTACATTTCTTACCTTTCTTTCTTCATTTCTTTCTTTTTCTTTCTTTTTTTTCTTTATTTCTTTTTCTTTCTTTCTTTGTTTTTTTGCCCTATCATTTCTTTCTTACATTTCTTACCTTTTTTCTTCATTTCTTTCTTTCTTTCTTTTTCTGTCTTTCTTTTTCTTTCTTTCTTTCTTTTTTATTTTGCCCTATCATTCCTTTCTTACATTTCTTACCTTTCTTTCTTCATTTCTTTCTTTCTTTTTCTGTCTTTCTTTTTCTTTCTTTCTTTCTTTTTTATTTTGCCCTATCATTCCTTTCTTACATTTCTTACCTTTCTTTCTTCATTTCTTTCTTTCTTTCTTTTTCTTTCTTTCTTTCTTTTTTATTTTGCCCTATCATTCCTTTCTTACATTTCTTACCTTTCTTTCTTCATTTCTTTCTTTCTTTCTTTTTCTTTCTTTCTTTCTTTTTTATTTTGCCCTATCATTCCTTTCTTACATTTCTTACCTTTCTTTCTTCATTTCTTTCTTTCTTTCTTTTTCTTTCTTTCTTTCTTTTTTATTTTGCCCTATCATTCCTTTCTTACATTTCTTACCTTTCTTTCTTCATTTCTTTCTTTCTTTTTCTGTCTTTTTTTCTTTATTTCTTTTTCTTTCTTTCTTTGTTTTTTTGCCCTATCATTTCTTTCTTACATTTCTTACCTTTTTTTCTTCATTTCTTTCTTTCTTTCTTTTTCTGTCTTTCTTTTTCTTTCTTTCTTTCTTTTTTATTTTGCCCTATCATTCCTTTCTTACATTTCTTACCTTTTTTTCTTCATTTCTTTCTTTCTTTCTTTTTCTGTCTTTCTTTTTCTTTCTTTTTTATTTTGCCCTATCATTCCTTTCTTACATTTCTTACCTTTCTTTCTTCATTTCTTTCTTTCTTTTTCTGTCTTTCTTTTTCTTTCTTTCTTTCTTTTTTATTTTGCCCTATCATTCCTTTCTTACATTTCTTACCTTTCTTTCTTCATTTCTTTCTTTCTTTCTTTTTCTTTCTTTCTTTCTTTTTTATTTTGCCCTATCATTCCTTTCTTACATTTCTTACCTTTCTTTCTTCATTTCTTTCTTTCTTTTTCTGTCTTTTTTTCTTTATTTCTTTTTCTTTCTTTCTTTGTTTTTTTGCCCTATCATTTCTTTCTTACATTTCTTACCTTTTTTTCTTCATTTCTTTCTTTCTTTCTTTTTCTGTCTTTCTTTTTCTTTCTTTCTTTCTTTTTTATTTTGCCCTATCATTCCTTTCTTACATTTCTTACCTTTTTTTCTTCATTTCTTTCTTTCTTTCTTTTTCTGTCTTTCTTTTTCTTTCTTTTTTATTTTGCCCTATCATTCCTTTCTTACATTTCTTACCTTTCTTTCTTCATTTCTTTCTTTCTTTTTCTGTCTTTCTTTTTCTTTCTTTCTTTCTTTTTTATTTTGCCCTATCATTCCTTTCTTACATTTCTTACCTTTCTTTCTTTCTTCATTTCTTTCTTTCTTTCTTTTTTTCTTTCTTTTTCTTTCTTTCTTTCTTTTTTATTTTGCCCTATCATTCCTTTCTTACATTTCTTACCTTTCTTTCTTCATTTCTTTCTTTCTTTTTCTGTCTTTCTTTTTCTTTCTTTCTTTCTTTTTTATTTTGCCCTATCATTCCTTTCTTACATTTCTTACCTTTCTTTCTTCATTTCTTTCTGTCTTCCTTTCTTGCTTTCTTTCTTTCCTTCCGACCCTTCATCATTTTATTTCTCTTGCCCTTCCTCTCATTGTATTATACGTTTCTACTCATTTGTCCGAGTGCATTTCTCATCTATTCTTATTCCCTTCCTTTGTCACACCCTGGTGTGTTTTCTGTCTTCTATTCTTTCTTCAGTCTTCTTTTCCCTTCTCTATCTACCTTCTTCGTTACTTTCCACAATCCACTCGCTTTCCTTCATTTCCGTTACTTTTCAATTCTTCCCCTTTCTCCCTACTCTCTCTACTCTCTTGTATCTTTCTCTATCTTTTTTCCTTTTCTCTCTCTACCCTATTTCCCTCGTAGATTCTTTTTAGTCCACTCTCAGCTCTATTTGCTTGTTTTACTTTATATTCCATGTTCTCTTCTTTCTTCTTCACCCTGCTCACTTTACTTTTGTTCTTTTTCTTTTTTTATATCCTGTCGTCTTTCCTCTATTATTCTTCCCTTTCTACTTCAAATTTGCCTCGGTCTCTTTTCACTTAACATTCTTTCTTTCTTTCTTTCTTTCTTTCTTTCTCTCACACTCTTTCTTTCTTTCTTTCTTTCTTTCTCTCGTTTTCTCATTCTCTCACTCATTCTTTCTCCCGTTCTCTTTTCCTTTTATCTTTCTATTTCTCTTTATCATTCTCATATCTCTCGCCCTTTTCTAACAATGCCCCTTTTCTTTCTTATTTCTTTACACTGTCTTTTTTTTCTTTTTCTTATTTCCTTCCTTCCTTTCTTTTTCTCTTTTTGTCTTGTCTCTTCTTTATTTCCTTTTCTTTACTTTGTTTTTTATTCTTTCCTTTCTTTGTTTCTTTCTTTCTTTCATTCATTCATTCTTTCTTTCATTCTATCTTTCTTTCTTTGTTTATTTCTATCTATCTGTCTTTCTCTCTGTACATTCTTTGTTTCTTCCTTTCTTTCTTTCTTTCTTTCTTTCTTTCTTTCTTTCTCCGCCCCCGATTCGATTTTTCTTCTCTTTTCTTCGATTGTTTAGTCCGTTTCTATTCATTTGTTCGCGTACATACCTTATTTCCTCTGCCACACTCCCAAACTATTTATTGTTTTGTAAACAGCTTTCTTTTTGCTTTTCTTTTCTTCACGTACGTACCAACCATTTCCTAATGTTCTAAATTTTTTTATATTTCCGATCTTCTCATTATTATTATTATTATTATTATTATTATTATTATTATTATTATTATTATTTCCGATAGTCGTTTTTAGTGTTTTCTTTCTTCTTCGTGCTTTATCTTCTTCTTTCATTGCTGTTTCATTTTTATTCTTTTTCTTTCCTTTCTCATTCTTCTACGCGCGACCTCCCCGTTTTTCTCTTCTCTTAAAACAAATAAAAAATGTCCTTTCTTTCATGTATTTCTACCTCTCAATATGTGTATACCCATATTTGTCTGATATTTTTCCTTCCTTTCCTTCTGTTCATCTTTCTGTATTTCGTTCTTCTCTTTACCTGTCTCCCGTTCGTTTATTTCACTCTCCCTCCCTCTCTCTCTCTTCTTCCATTATTTCTTTTTTGCATTTTTGTTTGTCTTTCTTTCTATCTATTTGTCTACCTGTTTGACACACCTTTCTTTCTTTCCTTCTTTCTTTCTATTTGATTGCCTTTCTGTTATTCGTCCTTTTTATTTGTAAACTTCTCTCTCCCTTTCTCTCTCTCGACCTTTTTTTTTTTGTTGCCATCTGTATTTCTGTCTTACGTCCTATTTGACTGTCTATTTCCTTATTGTTCTTTGTACATTATTTTCTTCCTTGCTTTTTTATTTGTCTTTCTTTCTGTCTCTGTATGTGCTTTCGTGTATTTTTCCTTCCTTTCTTTTTTCAAATCCTTCTTCTTTTCTTTCTGTTTATATTTCTTTCTGTCTATCAATCTTTCTTTCTTGCTTTCTTCCTATCTGTCTTTCTGTGCTTCGTTCTTTCCGTCAGTCTATTTACCTTTCTCTTTTTCTCCTTTGTCTCCTTCTTGCTTTCTTTTTGTTTTCCTTTCTGTCTTTCTTCCCGACAGTCTTTCTTCTTCTTCTTCTTCTTCTTCTTCTTCTTCTTCTTCTTCTTCTTCTTCTTCTTCTTCTTCTTCTTCTTCTTCTTCTTCTTCTTCTTCTTCTTCTCCCCCTCTTCTTCTTCTTCTTCTTCTTCTTCTTCTTCTTCTTCTTCTTCTTCTTCTTCTTCTTCTTCTTCTTCTTCTTCTTCTTCTTCTTTATTATTATTTCGATCTTGTTATTATTTCTCTTCTTTTTGTCCACAATCTAACCGTGGTACTGCAACGAGACTGAACGTAACTTCTACTAAAACCCAAGCAAGACAAAAAAAAAAATATCTCGTAAACACGCGACAAAACATTCACCCTGGGGACCGACAAAATCGTGTGCCATTAGTCTTATTAAAGTTCAACCCGCCAGAGTCGTTATTATTCACGTAATTCTCAACAAAAACGGTCATCACAGATATTGAGGGTGTAGCTATATGAGCAAAGTGCGAGACTCAGAACTGAGAAGTCTGAAATTTATCCACGGTACTAAGTTAGTGATGCTCATTAACAAAATTCGGAAGCAAACCTTGATGCAAAATCATCATGATGGATATTGGATTTTTGCGTAGTAAGGTAAACTTCTTTGGCATTTTAGAAACGACGAAGTGTTTTCAAACTGGGGCTTTGAGAAGAGGTCTTAAAATGTAAAGACTTTGGAACGATCCACGTATTCATTTTTCAAATCTTTCATTACAGATTCTCTTTCCAGTATTGATGGGAGTTTCCTTCCTAATCTTTTGCTTGAAATAATGATATAAGCAAGATGTTGACATTCCACGCTAGAATGTCAACATCTCGCTCATGTCATTATTTTCTCTTCGAGTTACATGTGCTATTCATTTTAGTTGTTGCTGTTGGTAGTCCTCAACTGATGTGGTTTCTATTATCTATGATTATGTAGCGCCAGTCCATGAGGTTTGAAGATGAACGGTCCTTGCTAAGACAGTCAAACTTCAATCGCTCGAAACCATTTTTAACTATTTATCTGGGAAAGCGGTTATATACAGCTAACACTTTAGATGTTTCTTGAACGAGATTGGCGCCATACATGACATCCATATGAAAGTTTCGATCTGATGAGACTATTTAAGAATATGACTCGATTTTTAGATTAATGTTCAGGTTTTATAGCAATTTGTCGTGTTAGATAAAACTACCCATAGCACAGTTCAGTTTTATTTTATCCTATACAAAATGTGTTATACCAGGTGTAACGGCAAAATTGACCAAATCGTATAACAGCATGGGATAATTTCCCATCCCACAAAATCTTTAATATCTAAAAAAGAAAACTCTAAAGTAATTGAATTTCTTTTACCAGGTTTTCAGATAAGACGTTTAGCCATCTTGACACCATTTGTCGTAAGAATCACTGAAAAACTCTTTGGGCTATTCAGATAGAAAGAGAACAGGTTAAAATCGTTTTGCGTCAGCCCCACTATGTCTTCCCAACTGAGCAATGATGAGAGGAAAAAAGATTATTCAGGCTTTCAGTAATGGTATCAACATGGCTTCCATCTTCAAAGTCCATTCAAGAACCATCAAAAGAACGCTGAATAAGGGAACAGTAGAGAGGAAAAGTGCATCAGGGGGTTACAACAGGAAGAGGAATCATCATTTCAACTTAGAACTAAATACATTCTTATTGTTCAAAGTAGAGCCCAATAGTGTTATAAAAACCACGAACAATTCCAGTAAAATATCTTTGATCATTTCTAAGATACAACGGTTCAAAGCCTAATCTAACAATTGGACAATTTTGCTGTGATACGATTTGGACAATGTTGCTGTTACACTCGGTAACTGATCCATGCATCGAGGTATTTTAAATATGTGTTTAATATTTCTAATTCTACATCCTGAATTTTTGTTTATGATCGATTTAGAGTAGGTGCCATCACTCCTTTCATTTCATTTCTAGGTCATAGTTTCTGTTTAGAAATGTTTATCTTGAATCCTATTACTTGGAATGCTTTGTAAAGAATTATGACTTGTTGTTCAAGACCATTCTTTTCTCAATGTCATCAGTATGGCCTCCTTAATCATCACTACACTGGCTTTGGAGGGAAAGCAAGAATGTTGTTTTATATTAGTAGATTCATCTCTTCACATCTGTACTTGGGCAGAGGCTAAGGATTAAATAGGGATTCCATTTCCCCCTTGTCGTACTGCCGATGAGGTTTCAAATGTTTCGGTATTTAGATTCTCCCTAGAGATGTACGACTTTGTGGACCAATATAGTTCCTCTATCAGATCAACACATTCAGTTGAGTTAGAGCTTTGGAAGTCGGTTTTTAATGGATGGGAATCGGAAGTCTCTATTGATGTCGTCGTGCGCTAGATAACGTTACGTTAAATATGTTTTCATTTATAGCCCATCTAAAACAATGGGAGAAACAATGGTGAGATTTTCGCATGACCAGCGAGTGTTGTGACGCAGGCGTGGTGTAACGTATTTATATATATTTATATATATATTCATATATATATATATATATATATATATATATATATATATATATATATATATATATATATATATATATATATTACAATGAATCATTCATACAGAAAACAGATATAGAAGTTAATGATAAAATGGCGAGAATACATCTTCGCAAACAATTTACTAAGAGACAACCCCGAACCTGTAAATGAATGTTATGATCCCTGTTTATAAATTTCAGTTGAATAAGGTCTTTTTTTATATATTTACGAGCTTTCATCTGTTCCTACAGACATCATCAGGTAAGAAAATATTTGTTGTTTTATAATTCCAGATAATAACAGGACATCGAAAGAGTAGTTTATAGTCCGAAATTTGTTCTTAGAAATGTGATATTTTCTTATCTGATGATATCTGTAGGAACAGATGAAAGCTCGTAAATATATAAAAAAAGACCTTATTCAACTTAAATTTATAAACAGGGATCATAATATTCATTTACAGGTTCGGGGTTAATGTCTCTTAGTAAATTGTTTGCGAAGATGTATTCTCGCCATTTTATCATTAACTTCCATATCTGTTTTCTGTATGAATGATTCATTGTAATGTAAATTGAACTGCACCACATACTTGATATATATATATATATATATATATATATATATATATATATATGTGTGTGTGTGTGTGTGTGTGTGTGTGTGTGTGTATGTCTATATATATATATATATATATATATATATATATATATATATATATATATATATATGCACATTTCATTGAATACGACAGACAAGGTGCTTTTATTTAGTTTTTTTATACAATTTCTCATGGGATCTAATAATTTTTTTCTTTTCAGATCATGGATTATATAAAATCTGTCTGAGCGCTTTCGGCTATACATTTCACCATTTTCAAGGATTAAATATTTTAACTGTTAAATACGAAATAGTTTGTTGCATGTATGTATTTATAGAATGTTTTCATATTTCAAGATACTGTGCCCATGTTCATTGTTGATATTATTAAGTGTTGTTTTTTTTTTTTTTTTTTATTAATAAGGCTTCCATTATTTTTAACCATTTTTGCATGTAGATGTTGCTATTTGTGTTGTCAACTAATATGTTACGAATAGGGTCTGGTAGGTCTCCATGAATATTTAAATGAGATCTAATTGATCTATGGTCAGAAAGATGTAGAGTGAGTCTTCGTGTCAAATATGTTGTAGTGTGGCCTATATAATTATTTAAAGCGCTTGGAATATAAGAACATTCGAACAGTTTGTATATACTTTATCATCTGAAAAGAAAAATATTATTAGATCGCATGAGAAATTGTATAAAAACTAAATCAAAGCACCTTGTCTGTCGTATTCAGTGAAATGTGCATAAAAGAAGGATTGTTGCCTAAATACACAAATATAGATAGATAGATAGATAGATAGATAGATAGATATGAACAGACTGAGATAGATAGATAGATAGATAGATAGATAGATAGATAGATAGATAGATAGATAGATAGATATGAACAGACTGAGATAGATAGATAGATAGATAGATAGATAGATAGATAGATATGAACAGAGATAGATAGATAGATAGATAGATAGATAGATAGATAGATATGAACAGACTGAGATAGATAGATAGATAGATAGATAGATAGATAGATAGATAGATAGATAGATATGAACAGAGATAGATAGATAGATAGATAGATAGATAGATAGATAGATAGATAGATATGAACAGACTGAGATAGATAGATAGATAGATAGATAGATAGATAGATAGATAGATAGATATGAACAGAGATAGATAGATAGATAGATAGATAGATAGATAGATAGATAGATATGAACAGACTGAGATAGATAGATAGATAGATAGATAGATAGATAGATAGATAGATAGATAGATATGAACAGAGATAGATAGATAGATAGATAGATAGATAGATAGATAGATAGATAGATAGATAGATATGAACAGACTGAGATAGATAGATAGATAGATAGATAGATAGATATGAACAGAGATAGATAGATAGATAGATAGATAGATAGATAGATAGATATGAACAGAGATAGATAGATAGATAGATAGATAGATAGATAGATAGATAGATAGATAGATAGATAGATAGATATGAACAAGGATAGATAGATAGATAGATAGATAGATAGATAGATAGATAGATAGATAGATAGATAGATATGAACAGACTGAGATAGATAGATAGATAGATAGATAGATAGATAGATAGATAGATAGATAGCATAATTTCTGTCGACAACGTGTTTGGAAGAACCTAGGTAATGAACTCTGTGTTCTTTTCGCCTCTTTTCAGAACAAAAACATTGTTCATTTATGGTGACGTCACGTTTTTCCTGTTTTGACTAAAACGCACGATGTCGCTGTCAGAGGTTTTGTCCAGTGGTTGAATATGGTTGACCATAATGTCGTTCGGTCATGTTGGAGAGATATGTGTATCCGAGTAGGGTCGAATGTAGGTGAGCATCGAGGAGGCTGGCTAAGATTAATCGCTGGGTGGGTGTGTCTCAGTGGCAACTAGATGACCTTTTTATGTTTGAGGGAGGAAACGAATAAACTGTCTGCGGGAAACTCAAGTCGTCAGAAAGTAGACAATTGCTCACAAGCAAAAACAATAAAAATAGAAAATGTATATAGTGTTAATAGAAAATAAAATCTAATTTAAAAAACAAAGTGGCGTTTACTGTGACGTTTACTAACCACGAAGAGATGAATTGCTAAAAGCTTTTGTGTTTCAACTCCATTAAAGAAGTAACGAATTATGTCTGTAAAATGATGTACAAAATAAAACTAATATGTCTGCCACTTCTTTTTTTCTGTCTTTTCTTTTGTTTCCTTCTCTTTCTTTCTAAGTAAGGAGTGTGTTGTGAGACACAACTCTCAGTCTGTTGTTCATCATTCTGAATTAAAGGTGAAATATTTCTAAATTAAAATGTTAAAATTTTAATTCACTATAGTTATTTTCTGATAATGTTGTGTATGGACATCTGTGTTTACAAAAAAAAACGGCACGTTTATACACACACAAAAAAATTAAAAATTCTTTTTAAAATACTGTAGGTCAGTAAATTGTAGTAAGTTTTTCCATTTATGATTAATAAATATAGTTTATATTTAATAACAATATCACTAGACCGATACCAATTAAAGTTTATACATTACTCTAAAGAATTTTTTAAACAATGAAAACAATTCATCTAAAAGTTTATTATACAGCGACAAAAGTGCCCATAATACATTACATTCATGAAAGCAATTAAATCAAATTAAATAATGTTTTAGTTTTATTGAATTTTTTATTGTACGATTCAGAGCAGATTTTCTGTAACTGGGAACCTGTTTGACACAACAAATGATAATTTAAATTATCCGAGGATTTGTCTTTATAATATAATATAATATGATATAATATAATATAATATAATATAATATAATATAATATGATATAATATAATATAATATAATATAATATAATATAATATAAACATTAATCAGGACAAAAAAAGAATTTCTTCAAATTTCATAAAAGTAGGCAATAATAGATGTAAAAATAAAAGAAACATTTTAAAAAAATAATCTGATTCACTTCTGAATAAGTCTTGAAAGTTTTATTAAGATCCGACAATTATCTGATTCTTACAAGAATTTCCAAGTCAATGTGTTTTTTAGCGTAAAAAGACGCTCACATTACCCGTACAAATTTATCGTCCTACACCAGAAAAACAAGATTTTTAAACAAAATTTCAAATTTTCTAAAAAGGATTAAAAAAATAATTTTTACATCACAAAATTCTTAGTTGTTTCCTCTTAATAATCAGACGTAGATTTTGACTAAAACTGTTTTTGTTAAGTTTTTGATGTTTTTTTATGCTCCTTTTTTTAGCAAATTGTTGGAGGTACCTAAATATATTTCTTATATACAGGATGTATAGGTAAATTGTCGCCATTTTATATTTTTAATTTTGCGCACGCGCGTTGTTTGTTTTTGATTTTGTCGACTGCAGAGTACAGTTGGATCAGTTGGGCACTGCCTTTAAGAAAAATAGAGCCCCTGACATAATTCACTCCGCCAGAAACTCGTAAACCGCATACGTGGTATTCTAGCCAGAAGCTCCGCCACGTACATTTCAGAGTGTTTAGGTGTCAATCTGATGACAATGCAGAGGATTCGGAAAGAGTTGGATGAGTCTAATGGTGATTACGAAGGTGTTTGGCGTGATCACATGTGACGGCGACGTTATGCCTGCATTCATCTTCCTACTTGACCTCAAACTCAACACGGAGGTCTACATCAAGTGCCTTGAGGAGATAGTGCTGCCTGGGTTAAGGGGGTGGCTGCTAGAAGACCCTATATCTGCAAAGAGGCCTCTGCACCATGCCACATAAGCAGGAGAACCTAATCATGGCCGTCAGTCAATTTCTGCGACCATTCAAACTTTACACCTAACTTCACAGACTGCAACCCCCTTGATTATTATGTAGGGCGTAATTGAGCGAGAGAGCAACAATACTCCTTGTAACACCAAAGATGAACTGAAGGCAAAGATTATGGCAGCATGCAGCACCTTAAACAAGAGCGTCCAGAAGAGTTGCAGGAGATTCTGAGGTCATCTGGAGGCCTTTGTTGAAGCCAATGGCAATTTTACTGAATAAATGTACTCTTTAGTATCTCAAAATATTTTTGTGTAATTTTGGTGAATATATCTGTTAAGATGAGATGTGAAAGTTATTTTCATTTTTACGTAATTTAGACGACAATTTATCCATCGCACCCTGCATATTGCTTCTCCCCCCACCCTTAAGTTTGGACATTAGCATTGCGTTCGGTATTTTCTCGTGATTTACATTTCAGTTTATTTTTAATGAGATGTGAGAGTTGGCTTTTGCTTGCCTTTTGTGTATGTAAATCAAATATAATTCATCTGTTTTTTTTTAAAGGGTCTCTCTGTTTCCGCGGATTTGTTTTGCGTTTATTTTCTATGTATTATTTTGTGTATTTTCAAGGCATCTTCGTTTCTTTTCTATTATAACACTATGACGTCAGCTGCGGTTTACTCATATGTTCTTTCTTGATAACCTTCACATTTTATTTATATTTGTACCAAATTTTAGACACGGCTGACTGCAGACAGCCAACATCCCTTATAATAGTTTTATAATCCTTTTAATCGTTTCAATTGACAGCTCTCTTGTTGGAGCCGTTTTTTCTTTCATGTAACCAAGCTCAACAACTCTTTAAGGTGTGCAAGCTCTCTCTTTAAACTCCAGACTAATTCGCAGTCATGCTGGTATGTGTTTTCTATTTATCAATTACAAGGTGACGCCATATATGTTTCGTCTACTTGATCCGGAAAAAAATGCCATTAATTTAAAACTAAAAAGGCCCATGAAAATTTCACCACGGTTTTCCAATCTAAATTTTCTGATGCGTCTTAAAACTTAACACTTGTTAAGTTAATGATTGCTTAAGGTCATGGCAAGTCCTACGGCAATAAATTATCTGTAGGAATGCCCCTATCACATCGTTAAATATTTGAGCTTAACAACTTTAACAGAATATTGCAATAACAATCATAAATATGAATGCTGGTCGTTATTTTAAGAAGTAAGGGGATACAAATGAAAAAAAGACTGAAATTGATAACTTTTTTCATTTCCCTGAAATAGCCGTTAAACACTTCTATATTCCTTTTTTTTCTTTCATTTTCTCATTAAAACCATATAGCGTCTTTGATATTGTTTGTCTTATCAAGCGATCAGTACGGAATAGCCCATTATTTCTGAGGTATTGGTAGAATACGTTAAACACTTTTATCTTCTCTTATTTCTCTCCTTCTTTCTTTCTAGCCAAATCCCCGTTCTACGAACATTTATCTTCATAATAAATTTTAAATAAGACAGACGATGTTATTTTTTTAAATTTATTGTAACTGAATTTTTGACGGTTGCCTTACTCGGTTTCCGTCGTTCGATAATGTGCCTCTAAAAATGACGTTACTTTTATCTACCAAGTGTAGTATCTGTTCTCAGATCGCTCGCTTTATCGGCCTTTTGGCTAAGATTCGATCACTTGATACTTGCCTGGTGTAGGGATTCGTCCCTGCGCTGGTAGTATCATGGCTACGACTAGCTTGGACCGTCTCCGGCCTGGATCAGCTATGACAAGCCAAGACTAGCTATGACCAGCTCTGACCAGCTTGGACAAGCAAGCTATGACTAGCTTAGACCAACTCTGACAAGCTATGACCAGCCAAAACCAGCAGCCCGGGTGAAAACATTGGGTCCCCACGTTAAAAACCGACCTTGTGTCACAACCTGACTCAGTGGGGTGTCAAGTAAATACCAAGTGTAGTATCTGTTCTTATCAACTTAATCTCATTCTCTCTCTCTCCACTTCTATCTTCTATTGCTTCTTTCTTCTTTCTTTCATTTTCTCTCTGAAACCAAGTAATATTTTTACCCTACGTCTACGCGATCAAAACGGTATTGGCAGAGTGTAATGGCGTACGAACTGACGAAAGGGGGGATCAGCGCAATTTTAATATGATACTTTGATCTAATTTGTTTCTGATATATTTCATGAAGCTAGAATGTTCAGCCATTATGAAAAATTGCTTTATTTCATATCTCTAATTTGATTGTTGTTGACAAATTAAAGAAGAAAAAGCTTGGTGACGGACTCTGATCTTAACACTATAAACGTTATTTTTAGTGGGTATAGCTTTTGAGTGTCTATCCCTGTTTTTTTGTTTTTTGTTTTTTTTTCTTAAACAGTGAAATTAATAACAACCAGTCTAGATTGAGAAGTCCTACTAAAGAGAAATTGTGCCTCCAACAGAAATCGAACAGTATCCCATTTTTCATCAGGGAAACCGCTATTTAAGCCAATCCTGGTCTCAACCAGTTTGGCCATGTGAGTCCATCTTTACAGATCATGATTTAAATGACCTATTTTAAGGAAGGCACATCTCTCGTTAAGATTTCTACAAATCTATATCTGCTAGCTTCAGTTTCGTATATGAAAAGAAAACAACGGTGATTTTTTTGAAAGATTTCTTTATCCGGCAGTATTTCTTCTTAATAAAAACGTCTATCTATATATCTATGAGGAGTTCCTCAAAAGTTTGGGTGGATCTGAATAGATTAATCGATATTAGGTCGAATGACTTAATGTTTCTCGTGTCTCAAATGTAAGCATCTTTGATTATGAAATACTGCAGGAAAGTTGGTCTTTGTAATTTACCACTGAAGATGATCTTAGAAAAGGTCGAAAGTACTTGGGTTTAAAAAATCGGCGCCTTCCTTGATGAAATTCATTTTAACATCAAGAAACTGATTAGACAATTGGAAAGGATAAAAATAAATATAAGTCGGCACAATACGTCTACATTATTCAATGAAACATGTTTAATTATATATATATATATATATATATATATATATATATATATATATATATATATATATATATAAAAGGCTCAAACACTAAAAATTGCAATTTGTAGGTCTGATGAATTGGATCGTGATTACGTTTCCAATGTAATAAATTATAAACATGGAATATTAGTGTTTGAGCCTTTTAGATAATATTCTTGCTCTGTCTTGTACATTGAGCTCTACCTGTATTCTATCCTCGTGGAAATATATATATATATATATGTGCGTGCGCGCGCGCGTGTAAGTGTGTCTCTGTGTGTGTGTGTGCACGCGCGCGCGAGCGTGTAAGTGTGTCTGTGTGTGTGTGTGAATAAAGACAAGCTGAAAACTTAATTTATATTGCTTTTGCCTTTATTCATATTGTACTTTTACAGATATACTTTATCTGAAATTATATATATATATATATATATATATATATGTGTGTGTGTGTGTGCGTGTGTGTCTGTCTGTCTGTCTGTCTGTGTGTGTCTGTGTGTGTGTCTGTGTTTGTTAAATATGACAGACAAAGAAAATTTAATTAATTTTAATTTAGTTTTTCAAGCGTTCATATATTTTTTTCGTTTGGTGAGTGTAGGGGAGTGCAAAAATGTCCATATTGTCATTTGTCCCAAACGCTTTCGGCCATTTCTTCAGATATTTTCAATTAGTTTTTGTTTGGGTATTGTTAATTTCTCTTCCTGTTCTGACTGTTTAAGATGTATTTTATTTTGGGGTCGTTTTGATTACTAGCAGGACCGATTATTCCGAGTCTTCGCGTGTTAATCATTTCACCCCAATTCATATATATATATATATATATATATATATATATATATATATCATCTTACCCCAAGGCAATAAAGCCACTAACATGCAAAGTCACACTGTATGTGAGAGAATACGAGAAAAAGGAAATTATTAAGTACAAAGAACAATAAAAGAACAGAAATTAAGAAGACAGAAGATGAATGATTAACATTGAATTTAAATGTATGAAGATCAAATTTGACTGGAAATCAAAAAGCTGGAAGTGAGTTCAACATGCGAGAAGTGCGAGAGAGGAAAATGTTAGCATAGAACTTACGGCTACATTTAGCAATTTTAGCTGTAAAATGATGAGATCTTGCCCCCAATCTAGTAATGAACTTTATTTTCATAAAGTCTCAGTACCAAAGACAAAAACTCATCAGAATAATTTTCTCTCGAAAATCTTTATAGTAAAGGGATAGAGAAGCTACGTTACAACGGTGGGAAAGCGACTAAAGCCGAGATGCCAGGTCAGGACCAATAACATTGCAGATTCTTCTTTGTATTTTATCAAGAATCCCTAAATCCATAGAAACACCATACCAGATGTGGCAGCAATATTCAATGCATGGATGAATGATAGATTTATAAATGTCTAAATTAGATGCTGGCCCAAAAAAAAAATTGCCTAGCACAACGCAGTGAACCAACATACCTAGCAGTTGATTCAATATATTCTTTCTAATTCATGTCAGCGGAAAAGACCAACTCGAGAAAGCGAAAATGAATCAATCTACTGGAGGTTAGCATCAGACATGCTGATGGAAGGCAAAATGGGTTCTTTCAGACGATCAAAAGAGAACAGTGGCATTTTGGAGGCGTTACAATTCACAAAGTATTTCTTGTCCAAGTTAACAACAAATTGTAGGTCATCAAGCTGTCAATTTGACCATATCGCTCCGGTCAGACGTACAATTAAGACATAACCTTTCAACTGGTGAAGAAGACCAGCATGCCAAATGCCCTCAATTGTTTTCGATGTACCCAAAGCGACCGCATGAGATTCACCATCCTTTATGGCTGCTGCTGCCGATGATCAATGCTAAGCTCTTCATTATGCATTGAGCCCTCCGGTAGCCAGTAATGCTTATGTGTTAGAAATCCCTTTTCTTCCTAGCGTGCGCTGATGGAGGAAAAAAATATTTAGATGGAAATCAATTTGAGAGTTCCCGCCAGATATCAAATTGGTCGGGTTTGGATTCTGGTTTGAAGCAATCGCATGTCTAGTCACACTGATGAGCTGTGATACAGCGAAACAGTCTCTCTGTGGATTACTATGTTTATATATATATATATATATGTGTATGTGTGTGTGTGTGTGTGTGTGTGTGTGTGTGTGTGTGTGTGTGTGTGTATATATAGTTTTGCTATGTTTATAGAGGAAGAATACTCAATATCGGAGAGATCATTTATAGATATAGACATTGTACGATAGAAATAGAAAGTGGCATGGCGATTGTCAGCTAAACGCTACAATGTGATCTTCAAACAAAGGTCTGAAACCGGGACTGAAGATGGCATTGATTGACAGTCACCATGCAGTGTTGATTCCTACGTCCACACTCTTTATATATATATATATATATATATATATATATATATATATATATATATATATATATATATATATATGTATATATATATATATATATATATATATAACCACAATAAATAAAAACAAGGACACAAATTCCCCACGCCTTAATTTTAACATGATAAAGAGTATTCAATATTCAAGACAAGATGTTTTAAATAAAATATCTAAACGCCAAAAATGGAGACACATAATATGACAGAGAGATACAAATATCACTGTTAGTCCCGGTTTCACACAACGAAACTGTTATGGTCCAATATCTTCGCACCACGGTTATGGTCCAAGGTAGAACCAAGAAAGAACAACACGAACACAAGAGTAGTAAATAACAAAGATATATTACAACAGAAATATAATACAATAAGTTGAAGGTTTAGTATTAACTGTCAGTCTGGTTTAGAGTGAACTAATATTGTCTTGACTCGTGAGGTCTCAACTCATTCCTCTTCTCTCTCTCTCTCTCTCTCTCTCTCTCTCTCTCTCTCTCTCAGAGAGAGCCGCAGTATAACAGAAACGATCCTCAAACTATATTATTTACATTATTCGGACTATTGTCCTCATCTTTGTTGCCATATTTATCACAACGTTAAAGACACATGGCACAGTGGATAAAGGCGTTGGTTAGTTCCAGTGATAGAACCCAAAGAGTGTGAGTTCAATACCTGGTTAAGATAGTGGAGAACTTGAAGAGGGGAATTAACAGGAGATAACTGATAACTTACATCCATTAGACGTGGAACTAGAACTACCCCAGCAAGCGAAATAAAGTGTTCAGTTCGACATTCCAACCACCTGAAGAAGGCCGGAGCGTACAACGGCTGAAACGTTGTGATAAACATGGCAACAAAGATGAGGACAATAGTCCAAATAATATAAATAGTGTACATAATACCTCATTTTTTTAACTCTCTCTCTCTCTCTCTCTCTCTCTCTCTCTCTCTCTCTCTATATATATATATATATATATATATATATATATATCACTTTAACCTTTATTTTTAGTCGATACTCCTGTGAGTAGAAGCTTAGTTTACTTATTATAAATAAATAAACGGAGCGTCTACTCAAATATGAGTATCCACTAAAAATAACGTTTAAAGTAGGTACCTCCATGAGATCGCTAAAAAAGAGCATAGCATGATGAAAAAGACGCCAAACTTAACGAAAACAAAATTTTATCGTCTAAATGTTTATGTTATTATTAAGAGGAAAGACCAAAGTATTTGGGGAGGGGATTTTTTTACATTTTTAGTCGTTCCTAGCACGTCCGAAATTTTTGTTATAAATCTTGTTTGTTTATGTTTTTTTGTTTTTGAGTCAGCATAATTGACTGATAATCAATCATGTCAACCATTTTTAACATTTTATAAAAAAAATAAAAATCTCAGTGTGAAATTCTTTTAAAAATCAATTATAATTTTTTCAAAATTTATTTTAAGAAAATCAGAAATTATAATGTTTATTTTGAACCAAGCCTAACTTATCTTCTGCGCCGAAAAGATGTAGTTTGAAAATAAAACAAAGAAGGTCATAACCTTTCGCGTCACTTGACAGGTGACGAAAGACATTTTCAGGACATATTGATAGGTTACGTGAAGATAATTTATTCTACGGAAGGAGAGAAATGAACTTATTTAGATTTAAATAAACACATTATTTACCTCGTTATTTTTAAGGAACACTTTCAGAGCTCCATTTTTTTTGTACTTAGCTTTAACCTTTACGTTTATGATGCTTTATGGAAAATATATTATAAAGAAATTAAAATAAGAATGTTACAAATGAGATTAAATTCCATAAGAAAGGTATCTAATTAATTTATAGGTACCTTTCTTATGAAATTTTATCAGAAGTGTACATAAAATACTATAATTTTATGTACATTTATTACATTTTACTGTGTTATCTGTATTTCCATTCATTTTATTATTAATTTTGATATTTTATTAATGGAAAAATGCCATAACTGAGATTAATATAAAAATAAGATCATATAAATTTCATAAGATGATACTGATACTTGTAGGTACCCTTCTCAGTTGAAACTGAAAAATAAAATTAACTTCTCCACACGTGTTTCGCAAAAGAAAAGCCCTTAACAGCGGAGAAAAATGTTTAACTCAAATAACGCAACTTCATTGTATTCTGGTTGATCTTCCGTACTTTATAATTACCACCCGATTATAAACACAAAATTACATTTCTTAATTACTGCGGGTCTTCTGATTAGTCAAAACGATACAATTTACAATGTGGTAAAAAAGATCTATCGCACAAGGACATTTACGAAACTGGGTGCGGCTGTTAACTAATTTTATAATATTTTAACAACTTAAATGTAAAAATCCATTATAATTTAAGAAATAACAAATAATTGTATTAAATTGTATTTCCTCGAAAACTTTTTTGCTTTCAGAAAATATTGTCCATATTATTTACTATTGCAAAAGCACAAGGCTTTTACAATAGTTAAAAGCCTTGTGCTTTTAACTATTGTAATCACTAAACTGTATTCGATCGAATTTCTAGATTTTTCATAAAATTAGTTGGTGGGGGTTAATAAATATAAAAAAAATATTTGTGCCATGGCTTTAATAAAAAAAACATATTTGTAATAAGTTCCATCATCTGTGAATAGTTTCTGAAAGTTTCATTAACATCCGACAATTATTTTTTATTTTTGCAACATTTTCCAAATTAATGTTTGTCATACAAAAAAAACCTGCTAAAAATTGTATATATTATTATACTAGTTCCGGTGATACAAAGAGAAACAAGGTTTTTTTAATCAAAATTTAGATTGTTCTAAAAAGAAGGAAAAAATTTTTAAATAATTTAAAAAAACACTTTGGTCTTTCCTCTTAATAATAACATAAACATTTTGCTTTCGTCAAGTTTGGCATCTTTTTCATCATGCTATGCTCTTTTTTTAGCGATCTCATGGAGTTACCTAAAGTGATAAAAAGAAGCCATATAAATAATATATGTGTGTGTGGGTGTGTGTTTACAATAAATTATTCAGCCATGTGTCAATTAATTCGACCGATAACGTTCGTCTGTTTTTATATGGAGTGTGATTTTTTTTTATGTTATCGCATAAATAATTGCTACGTATCGATCAAATATTTTATGAAACTGTCGAGAATTATAGTTAGGAAGCATCCGGTTAAAATTTTATTTATATTTATATGGGCATTGTTGTTTGTGAAATTCTCTTTTACAGTTTCTTTTGAAGCCATTTTTTTTTTTCGTTCAGGAAATCATTATTAATAAGGGTTGTTTTGTTTTATGTTACACAAAACTCTCTGAATTATTGTGTGAAAAAGAAATTAGTTTAGCTCGGTTGATCATACTCGTTATAACAGGTATTTTATATTGATAAGGACATTCACCTTAATAACTAACTGAAACAGAACTTTTATTTGCATTGTTTATTTGAGAAACACTGTTACTATAACAACAAGTGTTTGCTAAAAACGTCGAAGTAAAGCATTCGTTAGTAAAGTTCAGAAGTGAATTTTCAAGGTTTTCTTTAGGTTTGTTTTTATATTTCATCAAGTTGTTTTGCTAATACAAATATATCACAATATATAAAATATGGTTAAATTGTTTCAAATTATTTTAAGAAAGCCGTATATATTACAGGGTCAGGCAAAAGTCGTGCACCACAGTGGTTAAATTAATTAATCGTGTTTTAAATATCTGATTTGTTTTGATGTTTTCTGATTTTGCAGAAACAATCTTGACGAATTAAGAAGGATGAACGAGTTACCTTGTTGTATGGGAAAACAAGTGCTACACACAGATCTGATGTAGATAAATTCAATACGCAAATCCACATGTTTCGAAAAAGAAGGGGATACATTTTGGACAGCACATATAACAATTATATATATATATATATATGTGTGTGTGTGTGTGTGTGTGTGTGTGTGTGTGTGTGTGTGTGTGTGTGTATTAAGCTTTTCACCCCAGGCAAAGCTGGAAGCCACTAGAACGCAAGGGGTTACAGAGGATTTGGAGCGAGAGCAAATAGGAGTGTTAGAGGAAAGGATGTGGAGAAGGATAGAGGATAGATCAAGGCAACTGGAGATGTCGATTGACGTTACACTTGAATAGTTGGAGATCATAGTCATCAGGGTAACAGGAATGAGGAAGGGAGTTCCATAGGCGTGAGGTGCGAGATATGAAGCTATTGGAGTAGAAGAGACGTCTACATTTAATAGTTTCAATAGTGAAAGGGTGGGAACGGGATGCCAGCCTCGTAGGATGCTTGAATTCATGGAGCCTGGGAACCAGCGATAGCAGCTCATCGGAGCAATTACCATGGAAGTATTTATAAAAGAGACAGAGAGAGGCGACGGTGCGTCTGTGAGAGAGAGACTGCAGACGAGAAGCCAGATCAGGGCCAATTACATTGCATACCCGTCTCTGGATCTTATCAAGAACCCTGAGGCAAAAGAGGCTCCAGACCATATATGGCAGCAATACTCCATGCAAGGGCGGATGGTTGATTTGTAAATTTGGAGGATCGATTCAGGGGAGAAGAATTTCCTGGCCCGGCACAGAGAGCCAACTTTCCTTGCGGTGGATGAAGCAATCGACTCAATGTAATAGTAGTAGTAGTTGTTGTTGTTGTTGTTGTTGTTGGTGGTGGTGGTGTGTGTGTGTGTGTGTGTGTGTGTGACAAAAAATAAGTACATATGTTGGCTTGACGACGACAACATTATTAAGACGTCTTACACTCCCTTAGTCGGATACAAGTTCTATCGCACAACATCTAAAAACACATCCCTGTCCGCCATCACAATACCGGAAAACAAAACAAAATATTTCATCCAATTGGAATTAAGACACCATTAGTTAATGATCATTTTCACTAGTGTATTTTAATTTTTTAATTAACTGGAGAAAATGATCATCCACTGACATGGAATTGGATAGCGGATGATTCTTTGAAGAAAATAGCACCTGTCTAAAAGTTCGGATTCTTCTTGGACACGCGATTTGTCCATTCATTTTTCTTAATGTTAACTTAAGGGAACAATGGTTTGCATCTAGCAGTCCTCCCCTTTCTTTTTTCCGGAACCCTGTTCTTTTATTGTCCTTTCTCCTCATTTCTCACTTCACTCCCAGTAACCCTTTAATGGCCTTATCACTTTCTTGGGGTATAATGATTTTTTAAAAATTCCTCCTTTTGACTGTCCAACAATTCTCACCGTAAATAACTTGACAATTCTACTTTTGCTATGAAGGGGAAAAATCATCAATTCTGAAAAGAAACAATAGAGATTATTTGAATCCCGTTGGCCATAGGTGCTTCATGGGATAGAAAGGAGAAAATGAGGTTGCATATTTACTTTTTACACGTCTCCATATACAGGATGACCAGTAGAAAAGCGGTAAGTTCAGAAAGACGTGAGACAACCGTTGAAAACTGGTGACGACTGATGTGACTGAAAAATTCAGGAAGAATTTCTGCACATTTCGTCAATCACCACGTCGGATGATCTTCTTTGAAAAGTACGATGACTTGGCGCTCAAAATCAGTGAGTTGTTTAGCCATACGAGAAGGGCAGAACGAAAGACGAAGGTTGTCTACAAATAACATTTAAATGACGAATCACAAGATCGAGCAGCAAATAATCAATCATAAAAGAACCAATAAGAGTTAAGTAATTACGCGAGAGTCGAATGATTATTCAAGGTCATAAATATTTAAGAAATTTATTCAAGGTCAATTATTCCTGAAAGAGAAAACAGGATAATGCATTAGTAGCTTTTTTACTGGGCATCCTGTATTACCAAAATCTATACCACGCTAGTATTACAGATTTTACTAGCATTAATACTAGATCAGATTTATTCTGCAGTGTGTGGATGAATGTCATGTAAATCTAGCTGTGAATTTTTACATATTTTAAAAAATCATATTACACCATTCAAGACAGTAAAGCCACTAAGACGTGAGTGTGAAAGAATAAAAAAAGAGAAACTTTATTAAGGATCGAGAACAGAAGTGTAATTAAGAAGACAGTAGTTAACGCGACTAGCATTGCATTTAAATTTTTGAAGATCAAAGTTGGCTAAAAGACGCGGGGCCGAAGGTGAGCTCCACAAGCGAGAAGTACGAGAAATGAAACTGCATAGAACTTACGGTTACATGTAGCCAATTCAACTCTGAATCGATGAGAACTTGTCGCCAATCTAATATTTCGCTTAAATTTGTAAAGTCTTGGTACCGTAGCGTAGAGTTCATCAGAACAATTACCATGAAAGTATTTTTTTAGAAAAGGCACAAGAAAGCAACTTTATGGCAATGGAAAAGGGACTGAAGCCGAGATACTGATGCTTCTTTGGTTTTTATCAAGAATCTCTAAATATATAACAGGAGCACCGGACCAGATGATTTTTTTGTTTTTTGTTTTTTAAAGCAATTCTCCCAAAGCAAGGCAGCAGTGCCACTACAACGCAAGGGGGTTACAGAGGATTGAGAACAAGAGTAAAGAGGGATGTTTGGGGAGACGATAAAGTGAAGGACGGGGAACAAGCTCGGCCTGTCAGATGTCGATTGACATTACACCTGAATATTTTGAAGATTATAGTCATCGAGGAAGCAAGTAAGGGGAAGGGAGTTCCACTGACGGGAAGTGCGGGAGAAGAAGCTGAGTAGAAGAGACGCTTACATTTAGCCGGTTTGACAGTGAAAGAGTGGGACCGAGATGCCAGCCTGGTAGCTCGCTTAAATTCATGCAGTCTGGGAACACGCGAAAGTAGCTAGTCGGAACGCTTGCCGTGAAAGTACTTGTAGAAGAGACAGAAGGAAGCCACGGCAAGTCTGTGAGAAAGCGACTTTAGACTAGATGCCAGATCAGGAGTTATCGCATTGCATATTCGTTTCTGGTTTTTTCGAGGACCTCGAGACGTAAGGCGGGGGCACCAGTCCATATATGACAGCAATATTCCATGCAAGGGCGGATGGTTGATTTATAGATTTGAAGGATGGACTCAGACGAGAAAAACTTTCTGGCACGACATAGAGAGACGACTTTCCTTGCGGTAGATGAAGTTATTGATTCAATGTATTTATTCCACCTCATGTCAGTGGACAGCGTGAGACCAAGCAGGCGTAACGAGGCGCTCTGGAGGAGTTGGGAATCAGCCATTCTGATAGGAGGCAGGGAGAGTCTCAAAACCCTATGTGGTAGCAAAATTCAAAGCATGGACGAATGGTAGACTTAAAGACATGTAAGATAGATTCTGAAGAGAAAAATTGTCCAGCACGACATGATGAAGCAACTTTCTTAGTCGCATACGTAGCAATGGATTCAATATAATCTTTCTACTTCATGTCAACTGAGACTGTAAGCCAGAGAAGGTGCAACGCGTCACTCTCTTGGAGGTTAGTATCAGCCATGCTGATGGGGGGCAGGAAGGGGTGTTGCAGTTGATTAAATTTCATTATTACACCTGGATGATTAGTGTATTTTTTCATCAGTCTTTTTTTTTTTCCTTTTATCATACGTTTGTTCCAATAAAGACAAGAACAAAAAGATATTGAAAGTCTGTCTTAGCTCATTTTAATGGCATCTGTCTGTCTAGATGTACATACGTATCTTGGTATAGCATTTTGTCAGGTGTTTTACGTTAGTTTGAAAGTGTCAGAAAAAAAAATAAGATGCACCCGTATCGTAGGCGGGTGTTGGAAGAGAATGAAGAATCGGTGATATGGGTTCAAACTCAGAGGTCGTTGCGTTTACTTTCGCGCAAACAACCTTCAGAAAGTTATGAATTCAGCTCTTCTCGTCTCTGGGTTAAATAATAGTACACACTGAGCTCTCTAGCTATGATTGACAACCAATCTAGGAGAATGACAACTCTGAACTCAAAACCGGTGGGTGAGGCTCTATCCCTATATTCCACAGGGAGTCTGATAGCACTAAGTTAAATTCTGAAAGAGATTGATATAAAATTAACAAATAAGACACTTTAGTCGTTTGGAATGAGTAATGTACAGGGTGCGGCTGGTATTTGAGGACATACAGATTTAAGATTAATACTGCTTCCCACTAACTTCTAATGCTTTTATTTTTTCAGAAATCAAGAATGGCAAATCCTATGATAAAAAATTAAATGAAAAAGCATGTTGCGAATGTGACATTAAATGCTGATCATAGCGATTTCGATATTGCATGTTTCCTCAGAGTTGCAAGATCGTTTGTCCACTAGATACGAAAAGAGTTAGAAGACGCTGACAGTTCCCCAATGTCTGTATCAAAACGTAAAAGACATTCTGCACGTTCTGATAAAGTGAGAACATCTGAATTTATTCAGGAAGTCAAGCAGACAATTGATGAAAACCGAGGTCAATCAATGAGGTCAATTACCAAAAAGCTGCATGTGTCTGAAAAAACAATCAGAAGGAGTGTTCATGAAGGCATTCGATACAAGTCCTACGTGATGAAGAGAGGTCAATTTATGTCTGAAAAAACAAAAGAAAACCGTTTAAACAGACCCAAAAGGCTTTTAAACAAACTTAAAAAATCCTTCAGAAGCTGGTGTGATTTGGTTTTTCTCAGATGAGAAAAATTTTGATTAAAATCGAAAACTTAACAGAAGAAATGACAGATGGCTTTGTTCAGATCCTTCTGAGGTGCCAAGAGTGATGCGCACAAAATTTCCTTCAAGTGTTATGGTATTGGGTGTTGTTCGCAATGAAGGACATGTTATGCCACCACACTTTTTTCCACAAGGTCTTAGAGTAAATGCTGCTGCTTACATTGAGGTTCTAGAAACAGTTGTCAAGCCCTGGATTGACAACATATGCAACGGCAGGCCTTATATATTCCAGAAAGATTCAATTCTATCCCACAAGGCTCTACGAACACAAGAAGGGATGGCTAACCAATTGTACGGCCACATCACACTCAACATTTGGCCTCTTAACGCTCCAGATATCATTTCACTAGACTATTATGTGTGCAGTGTTGTTGAGAAGGAGGTTAATAAACAGCCTCATAATACCAAAGACTCTCTTAAAGCTGCAATATTTCGAGTAATGTCTGACATAAATAAGACCAGTTAATCAGAGCTTGCAGCCGATTTCGGGTAGAGGCAGTTATTGATGCTAGTGATGGTTTTATTGAATAAAATTAAATAGTTAGCGAAATTTCATTTTTAATTGTTTGTAATCAAATATAATTATATTCATTTGTTCAGCAAGTTTTTTTTACTAATCCATAAAATCTGTCCTCAAATTCCAGCCGCACCCTGTATTTTGTGCAACTATTATAATAATATATTAGAACACAAAAGGTTTATTCTAAAATCGGACATTTTTTTCCAAAGAATCTAATATTTATACTTTTAAATAACACCGATATAAATATATACACCGATATAACTATATAGGCAATATACGACCGTCATTGGTTAATATGACGAGGTCCAATTCTGCTACATGACAATGCTCGGCCACATATTGTCAGGGTAACACTGGAGAATATCACCCACTTGGAATGTGAAACTTTGCATCATCCATCATTTTTCCCTGATCTCTCGTGCACTGATTGCCACTAATTCAATCATTTTGATATTTTTTAAAAGACGTTCAGTTGCAAAGAACATGCAAAAACTGCATTCAAAGATTTCTTGGCTTCTAAACTTATTAGAGTTTTATCGTAAAGGCATAAATAACCTGGAACTCGATGGTAGTAATGTATAGACGGTCAGGGTTCCAATTTTAAATGATTTAAATATTCGTCTATATTCCTGAGATGAGGTATTGCAATTATTTGCACTATTTACATTGTTCAGGTTGTTGTCCTCATCTTTGTTGTCACATTTTATGACACATGGCCCAGTGTATAAAACCGTTGGTTGAATCCAGTGACTTGAAGAGTTGTGAGTTCAATACCTGGCTACAGCTGAGGTGAACAAAAAACAAAAAAAAAGGAGATATCTGATAAAGAGACGTCCGGAATAGGCGTAAGACGTGGAACTAGAACAATCGACCCCGTGGGACGAAATGAAGGGTCCGGTTCGAATTTCCAAAAACCGGTCAGTACAACGGCCGAAACCTCGTGAATATGGCAACAAAGATGAGGACAACAGTCCGTACAATGTAAATTGTGTAAATGATTTAAATATTATTTAAATGTTAGATAATTGAAACAGTTAGTGTCCGATTAGAAAATTAAAAACAAAATTGTACATAATCGCAAAAACATTTCTTCAGTGATTTTAACAACTATCTCTTAACGTTCTACAAGCTTGTTGCCGCCATTTTCGTAAGAAGAAGGTTGTACAGAATCACATTTTGTATCATTTGAATTGTTCTGTAGAGATCGAAACAAAGGAAAATCCGAAGGAGCCAAGTTAGGAGAATACGGTGAGTACTGAAGATTTTGCTATTTTCACTCTTTTAGCTTCAGCAAAAACTCTTTTACAACATAAGGTTTTGCGTTGACGTGGTGAAGCGTCCTGTGTATGACAATAAACTACATCCGCGCCCAGGGTAAGACGTCCAACAGCAAGGCCTCTGATCAGGAGGCTTTGAGGAGCATGGAACCTCCTCTTAATTGCTGGTGTTCCCAGGTCCACCCTGACCCGGGGTGGTAGCAAATATGGGCAAATAGTTAACCCAGAAACTGAGGTAAAAGGCATTATAAAAGTGTAAAAATAGGTTTTAATAACAGAAATACTTTGTAAAAATTATTACCAGAAATAAATTTTTGAAAAAATATTACCAGCAATACGTTTTTGAAAAAATATTACCAGCTATACGTTTTTGAAAACATAATATTACCAGCTATACGTTTTTGGAAAAATAATATTACCAGCTATACATTATTCGGACTATTGTCCTCAACTATTGTCGCCATATTTATTACAACGTTTCAGTGGTTGGAATGTCGGACTGAACACTTTATTTCGCTCACTGGGGTAGACTGTTCTAGTTCCACATGCCATGTTTAATGGATGTCAGTTATCAGTTATCTCCTGATAATTTTCCCTCTGAAAGTTCTCCACTGCCTTAACCAGGTATTGAACTCACACACTTTGGGCCCTGTCACTGGATCTAAACAACGCCTTTATCCACTGTGCCATGTGTCCTTGAGGACCTGTGTGTGAATTTCTGGGTATTATTAACCTAATGTCTTCAGCAACCATTTTTACCAGTGCTCATATTGCAATTTTTGCTGTTATAATTTCATGTTTTTACCAAATCTCATATTGCAACTTTGTTATTATCACTTTTCTCTGGCACTCCTTATTACTGGTTCCCATATAGTATTTATTTCTATGCTTGGTCGGCTCAGGGGATTTTTGTGGCCTAGCATATGTGCTGATTCCTTAAGTTTACACATTTTCCAATGGTGTTCCTTGTCTATGATCTCAACCTGATCCCACAGAGGACGGTGATCTCCCTTCTCTCTCCATATGGGGTCAGCCACACCTGATTTTTCCACTTCCCCTCATGTTACAGCTTTTTGGTGTTCTTGAAGCCGAATCGTTGTAATAAATATGGCGACAAAGATGAGGACAATAGTCCGAATAATGTAAATAATGTACATAATACCTCATCTCAGAAATATAGAGAGATACCAGATATACGTTTTTGAAAAAATATTACAAACTATACATTTTTGAGGAAAAAATATTATCAGAAATAGATTTTTGACAAAACAAAAATATTACCAGAAAAAAAATAGTTGTCGGTATTAAATGACCCATTGAGGTCGATATGCCCTAAAACAAACCAAACCAAACGAAATTGACGTCGTGGAAAATGACACCTTTTCGTTTTGCCAAAATCGGCAATTTTTCTTGAACGCATGTCTTCTCAAATGGCAAAAGGCAAAAGAGATATTATATTTTCAAACTCTTAGTAAGCACTTCCGTCAAAAGCTTCAGAGCGTCTTCATCTACGTCAAAAGGTCGCCTGGCCCGTGGTTGATTCTTTGGGTTAAAATCAACCGGGCGAAATCTGCCAAACCACTTTTCGATCGTCCGAAGAAACTGGAGCACGATCCAAATAAATGTTCTGAATGTTTTCTGCTGCATTTCCGACGATTACTCTTTTCCGAAAGTCATAGAGCCTAACATGGCGAAAGGGCAACTTGTCATCCTCCATGTTGAAGGCATTCATTTGTGGACAAAACGCCAGCATTCAACAAAGTCTGATTCGCAGCTGAACGATGCTAGGTTTCAATCGAGAACCCAGCAGAAATCGTGACCAAACAATCGCCAGTGTCAAGTTGACGTCATTTTATATTAATGAAAATCGGCAACAAACAATCGCCAGTGTCAAATTTTTATACTAACCAATAGAAATCGGGCACAGACTTTTGAAATAATCTGATATATATATATATATATATATATATATATATATATATATATATATATATATATATATATATATATATATATTGTGCGTTGAGGCAGCAATGCTTCAATGCAAGTTTCATTAAATATGACAGACAAGGTGCTTTAAGTTTTTATATAATTTTTCCTGTGATCTTATATTTGTTTCTTTTCGGTAGATAAATTACATAAAAACTGTCCAAATATAACATACTTGTTGATAACACAAATATAATAGCATGTGAAAAAAGGCTAAAAGTAATGAAAGCCTTATTGATAAAAACAAAATAGCTAACACTCAATAATATCAACTATGAACATGGACACAATCTATTTCTAATTAACAGTTAATATATTTCAACCTTGAAAATGGCTAAATGTATAGTCGAAAGCGCTCGGAAGCAATATTTGGACAGTTTTATATAATTCATCTACTGAAACGAAAAAAATTATAAAGATCACATGAAAAATTATATAAAAAAATCAATCAAAGAACCTCGTCAGTCATATTTAATGAAGCGTACATTTTTATATATATATATATATATGTATGTGTGTGTGTGTGTGTGTGTGTGTGTGTGTGTGTGTGTGTGTGTGTGTGTGTGTGTTAAGCATTTCGCCCCAAGCAAGACGAGAGTGCCACTAGCACGCCAGAGGTTACAGACAGTAAAAGTAAGATAAAAAAGGAAAGGATCGACAAAAGGATGGCCATACGGAAGATGTCGATTGACATTACATTTAAATTTTTGAAGATTATAGATATCGGGGAAGCAAGTAAGAGGAACGGGCTTCCACTTTCGTGAAGTGCAGGAAAAGAAGCTGTTGGAGTAGAAGAGGCGGTTACGTGGGACCGAAATGCCAATCTAGTAACACGCTTAAATTCATGCAGTTGGGGCACCAGTGAATATAGCTCGTCAGAGCAGATGTCATGAAAATATTTGTAGAAAAGACAGGGAAGCCACATCACGTCTATGAGAAAGTGACTGTAGTCGAGATGCCAGGTCAGGACTTATCACATTGAATATCGATCCTTGGATTTTATCAAGAACCTCGAGATGAACAGCGGGGTCACTAGACCATATATGTCGACAGTATTCGATGCAAGGACAAATGGTAGATTTGTAGATTTGAAGGCTGGTCTCAGACGAGATAAACCTTCTGGCCCAACACAGAGAACCAAATTTCCTTGCGGTAGATGAAGTTATTGATTCAATCTAGTTGTTCCATCTCAGGTCAGTAGAAAACATGAGACCAGGAAGGCGCAGTGAGGCGCTCTTGTGGAGTTGGGCATCAAACATGCTGATAGGAAGCATGGAAGTTTCTCTATGATGGGTAAATGAGAGCAGTTTCGTCTTGGAGGCATTAAAATTTACAAGCCATTTCCTGCCCCAGTCAACCTCAGATTGGAAGTCCTTTTCGAGACTAACGGCCAGGTTAACTTTGTCAGCAATGCTGGATCTACTATTGAGACAGGAGTAAATGTTAGTCTCGTCAACGTAGATGCCAGCTAGAGAACTGATGACGTCAGGAAGATCACTGATGAAGATCAGAAACAGTGTAGGGCCCATGATAGAGACTTGGGGAAAACCAGCGTTCGTATGAAAGGGACTGGAGGAGAACCCGTTTAGGACAACCTTCATTTCATGGTTTGACAGAAATGATTGGATTAAATCAAATAATCGTCCTGTAATACCATATACCTGTAGCTTACGTAGAAGGCCAGCATGCCAAACCCTGTCAAACACCTTAGAGATATCTAAGGCCACAGCTCGAGTTTTGCCGTTATTATCAAAAGCTTGGTATACAAATTCCGTTATAGCCGTAAGCACGTCATCAGTAGACTGGGTAAACCGGAAACCATATTGTTTTTCAGAGAGAAGATCGCGGAAGGTAAGGTGATTAACCACATCGGCATTGATTAAAGCCTCGAAGACTTTGCCGAAGAGTGGTAGGAGACTGATGGCACGGTAGTTAGATTGGGTCAGAAAGGTCTCCAGAGTTCTTAAAAACAGGGAAAATAGATGAGGACTTCTAACAGGTTGGAAAGCAAAGGTCAGCGAGGCAATAGTTATATAGTTTGGAAAGAATTGGAACCAGCTCAGGAGCACCTTTCTTTAGGACTACGGCTCGTGTCCCGTCACCACCACTTGCTTTATTAGAGTCTAATTTAGAGATGATGTCCAATACCATCGACGGGGTTATGCTCATCTCACTCAATAGAGCCTCAGTTCGGGGGGGGGATCAGGTGTGGGTACTCCGGACGAGTCGACTGTTGAGCTGGATGAGAATTTCCAAGCAAAACATTCAGCCTTATCAGCTGTGGAAGTTAAGACTTCGAACCGATTGAATGGAGGAGGGATTGTGGATTTGCTTTTGTTCAGTGCACACTTTCTGAGCCGCCAATGATCTTCAGAACTAAACTTGCGAGATGCAATACGTTGTTTCATTCTATCAGCAAATAGTAACTTTGCTCTATTGTGGTCACGCTTGCACTCATTACGAGCAGAAACAAAGAGACGTGTTGCAATCAGATATGTCGCTCCGATATAGACGGAATAGTATGGTGGACGTTAAAATGACCGAACATGAATATGTGTGCAAACAGATGTAGAGAGATGGCCTTGTCTATATTATTGGAAATGCTAATGAGTACACCACAGTCTTGGGAGGAAGGGAAGCGATAGAAAAAGAAGAGATAGCTTACTGACTTGAGAAGAGATAGACGGAAACACATATACGAATGTTTTGGAGATTCCAAAGAGAATTCCCTAGCCAGCGGGAGATGAATGCGAACATAAACTCCCAGGCCATGCATGTGGATTTTAGAATCCTTTCTAAGGACAGGAATGTAGCCGGGAATCGAAAAATCAGAGAGGTTTGACGAGTCAATGTTACTCTCGCAGAGATCTAGTATATCAGGAAACCTTTCGAGGAGGAATGTTTTTCACACTGCAGAAGTTGGTACGAATACCACGGAAATGTTAAAGAGTTTAGGTGAATTTTAGCTGTTTATATTTTTTGTTTGTTTATGGTCCTGTTGAGTTTAGTTGGTAAGTAAAAGTCCTAATGTAATAGTAGCAGACGGTCATCATATGTGACATGGGCTGAAAGGAATTGGTTCAGACTGCAACAATGCGGTGTCAGTGTTGCTCACCGGAGGTGCATGCAGGAACACCCTTCCATGCGCGACATGGCACTGCAAGAACCCCGATATTATGCAACTGTTGATCAGAGCAGCCTCTCAAGAAGCTACGCAAGAGTTCGTGCTCCTAACTACCAGTCGGGAACAGCAACCAAAAAACTGCCAACCCGGTACCCTCAGTATGAAGAGGCGTTGCCTCACGCATTACAAGAGATTAATGATGGCACTACTAATGAGGCCAGAGAAAGGAAAGTATCTGGGAACCCCTTCTTAAACAGTAAACAAGGGATGAGCCTCTACTCCTGTTCAAGTATATATTTAATTCAGAAATGAACGTTGATTCTAAAAATCGGGCATTATTTTCCGTATAATCTCACAGTCGATTTCAACACAGCAAATAGGCTCATCATGGAGTCGAGTGGGGGTAAATTTATAAAATTTCAAATTTACTCTGAAAATGGAGTTAGAAATAAAATATTTGTAAACGTGAAAAACACTTCAACTTCGAATCAGAGAACATCTCACGTGTACAACTGTTAGGTTCTTGATTTTATTTTAACTGTTTATTTCATTTAAGGATACGGGAGCAGGAAAATGTGAAATCTCATTGCCTGGGTAAATAGACTTCCCCCGCGGCCTTTTCAACAATATCAAAATATAGTTTAGATATACCTAAGCGTGTTTATAGAAATTTTGTTATTTTATGATATGAATCTATTCATATTTCTCGACGTTCGTATCTATTTATTTACCAACTCACTCTTCTCCATATTTATTTATTTCAATGTGTTCGGATTTATTTTTATACGGCTATTATTATATGTTTATGAACACTGTCGCTTCATGCCAAAATTTATTTCCTTCTACCTATCTACCAATCTATCATAGTCTGTTCCGATCTATCTATCAATCTAAGTCAGTTGCTATCTATCTAGATACCTTTATATATTCATAGATATTTTCAGAGGTATGCATATACTGCAATCTATGTCAGTTGTTATCTATCTATCTATCTATCTATCTATCTATCTATCTATCTATCTGAACATTCATATCTATCTATCTATCTATCTATCTATCTATCTATCTATCTATCTATCTGAACATTCATATCTATCTATCTATCTATCTATCTATCTATCTATCTATCTGAACATTCATATCTATCTATCTATCTATCTATCTATCTGAACTTATATCTATCTATCTATCTGAACATTCATATCTATCTATCTATCTATCTATCTATCTATCTATCTCAGCCTGTTCATATCTATCTATCTATCTATCTATCTATCTATCTATCTATCTATCTCAGCCTGTTCATATCTATCTATCTATCTATCTATCTATCTATCTATCTATCTATCTATCTCAGCCTGTTCATATCTATCTATCTATCTATCTATCTATCTATCTATCTATCTATCTATCTCAGCCTGTTCATATCTATCTATCTATCTATCTATCTATCTATCTATCTATCTATCTATCTCAGCCTGTTCATATCTATCTGTCTATCTATCTATCTATCTATCTATCTATCTATCTATCTATCTATCTCAGCCTGTTCATATCTATCTATCTATCTATCTATCTATCTATCTATCTATCTATCTATCTATCTCAGCCTGTTCATATCTATCTATCTATCTATCTATCTATCTATCTATCTATCTATCTCAGCCTGTTCATATCTATCTATCTGTCTATCTATCTATCTATCTATCTATCTATCTCAGCCTGTTCATATCTATCTATCTATCTATCTATCTATCTATCTATCTATCTATCTATCTATCTCAGCCTGTTCATATCTATCTATCTATCTATCTATCTATCTATCTATCTATCTATCTAGCAAGCTATCATTATATATTCATATTGGATTGGTGCATAATTATCAGGCGTTTTAAAACAATATTTATTATGAAAAAAACATAACAGTTCAACAATAACATTTTTAAATGAGTATCATTATCGACACGCATTTTTATAACCGAAAAATAAAATAATATTCTTATTAAAAAAGTAAAGAAAACAGCAAATTTTATTAACAAATAATTAGCCTACAAAAAACGCCTGATAATTATGCACCAACTCAATAGTTGTCGCCATACGTATGTTTATACTGCAGTATCTATCTATCTATCTATCTATCTATCTATCTATCTATCTATCTATCTGTGTCAGTCCTTATTTATCTACTTATCTATCTAAGCCACTTCCACTAAAACTGTTTCTTTTCTTGCACTTCCCAACAGTGGAATTCTCTTCCGTTTACTTGCTTCCCTGATAACTACAATCTTCAAAAATTTAAATGCAACGCCATTCGCCATATTCTGTCACCTTGAGAAACGGTTAATCTTTAATCTTTTCCTCAATCCCCTCTATACCCAGTCTTTTCTTTCACTTTCACTTTCACTCTCTGTAATCACCTGCGCCCTAGTGACATTCCCGCCCTGCTTGGGGTTAAATTTGCTATCGATCTATCTATCTAGCTATCGATCTATCTATCTAGCTAGCTCTTTATATATTCATAATTATCTTCATAGGTATGTTTATACTACAATATCTATCTATCTATCTATCTATCTATCTATCTATCTATATATATATATATATATATATATATATATATATATATATATATATATATATATATATATATTCCGACAATTTATTTAAAGACATTTATATATATTATGTTTAAAAAAAAAGAACGTTAAACATAATATATATAAATGTCTTTAAATAAATTGTCGGACTATGTCGAATTAAAAAATATATGACGTCATTTGTTTACATTTGATACGCTAGAGCAGAATAGCTGAATAGAAGAGATTAATGGAAGATTTAAGTTTAAAGATAGTAAAATCGACCTTGCTAACCAGACGCTCCTCTGTGGCCGAAAGGTTAAGGCACATCACGCGAAATGATGGTTCCGTATAGGATACAGGTTCGATTCCTGTCGGAGAGCGAAAATTTTCTATGAAAATTTCTCGGACATTCAGGCCGGTAAATGTTATTTAATACTGTTTATTATAAAACAGAGCATTTGCTTAAATACTTGTATCTATAAAAAGAACGTTAAACATAATATATATAAATGTCTTTATATATATATACGGAAAAGAAGTTGAAAATGTGACAAGAGTCTTTAAGTATATTTATTTAGAGTAACTTTACAGGTTTCACACTTCTATGATTTTCAAAAGTTAAATTGAGATGTAGAGACATATGCCATGATCAATTTTTCATCGAACTGGAGTTGGAGAATTCTTTCCTTTTTATACAGAAAAAAGAAATGTGGCTGCGATTGCTCTCTGCTTAAAATATAGTCTGATTGATTGATTATGGTCACGTGATCAGGCATTGTAATTTTTGCGCCCCAAATTGATAATCATAAGATTTTGTTGTCAACTGTTGGGAGTGTCATAGTTCAGTGACCGTGACTAATGACAGCAAAGTGCTAAGTAGTTCATGAAAACAAAGAGTTAAGTGTCGGGGATTCAGGTTAATAGCAACCCCAAAAAGTTCAATGTACAAGGAATTGTACATGAGTGTCTATCTATCTATCTATCTATCTATCTATCTATCTATATATATATATATATATATATATATATATATATTTAGTAACCAGGTTAACAAGAATTTGTATTTAATCGTGAAGTTAGTCTTTTTGGTTATGATGTGGTTGTAGCTAACTTAGTAGTATTGCTTTCTATACTCACACTATCTACATTTATAAAAGCTCTATTGCCAATAGATATATATATATATGTGTGTGTGTGTGTGTGTGTGTTTCATTAAAGATGACAGAGAAGGTACTGCGATTATGCTTTTAAATTAATTTTTCTTGTGTTCGAACAAGTGTTTCCTTTTCTGTAAACAGAGTGTGTAGTAACTGTCCAAATGTTATGTAATTCGGTGTTCCTATACTATTTCTGTCCAGAAAAGAAAACGCTTGTTCGAACACAGTAAAAATGAAATAAAAAGCTTAATCGCAGTACCTTGTCTGTCGTCTTTAATGAAACATGTATAAATGAAGGATTGCTGCCTAGCCTAAATACAGAATATATATATATATATATATATATATATATATATATATATATAATTTTGTTAACTTTTAGTCCGATGAAATCATAACAAAAACTTTGTCACAAAAACTTTTTACCGATTTGTCATACTACTTTTATATATATATATATATATATATATATATATATACACACACACACACACACGACAGTTCAAAAGTTTGAGCGATCCTTGCTAAATTTTAAAATTGGCCCCAAATTGTTTTGTACTTTAAATAAGTGAAAATTATTATACATGGTGAAAATGGTGAGGCATGATTTTTTATTGGAAATTTTATTATGACAAAAATAAAAAGTATTTTATGATTAAACTTTGCTCTCGCTAAAATATCCTCCGTCAGCCTTGATTATTGCAGGACAATTTTTTGACATTCGTTGCAAATGTTTCTCAAATAATAAGTTTGATAAGTGATTACATTTTTTTTTCAATGGCTCTAAGACCACTTTCTTAATTTATTCTTTTCTTGGACTCTTCTGTAAAGTTCATCACATCCTAATTCCGGGGGTGACTTCAAACTTTTGAACTGGTATATATATATATATATATATATATATATATATATATATATATATATATATATATATATATATATATATAATTATTCGATAATTATAACATAAATATGTTATGAAAACACTACAAAAATAGCCATTTTGTCTCAACACTTCTGGTGTCTTATCAAGTGATGATTTTCAACACCAGAAGTGTTTAAATAAAATGTCCAATTTTGTAGTGATTTTATAACATATTTATGTTATAATTTTCGAATAAATAATTATACTTGCTCTACTCTGTATTGAGCATTCTTTTAAGAATAGTATTTTTTGGTTATTGGAATTTATTCTGTATACACCAATCATATACTTATATATATATATATATATATATATATATATATATATATATATATATATATATATATATATATATATATATATATATATATATATATATATATATATATATATATATAAAAATAGAAATAAAAAATAGTAATTCGTCGAGCTTAGAATCCTCAACAAAATTCAGAGAAGCACTGAACGGCCGTTTCGTCCAATCTGGGACTCATCAGCAGTAAGGAGACACTACTTAGAATCGAAACCGGATCGCTTCGATACAAAACGGACGTCATACCAACTGTACCACGGGACTCGGTGACGAAGTTGCCGTAAACTAGACTCGATATGGCACCGCTACTCACTCAGTTCCGTTCACCGATACCCATCCAAGTATACAGAGTTATCCAGAGTCCCCGAATATAATGACGCGTTGTATCGAAGCGATCCGGCCTCGATTCTCGGTAGTGGATACGCACTGCTGATCAGTCCCCGATAGGACGAAACGGCCGTCCAGTGCTTTCTGCATTCTGTTGAAGATTCTAAGCTCGACAAATTACTATAAAATTAGCCTAAATCCCCAAATCAATTACTCATATATATATATATATATATATATATATATATATATATATGAGAAAAAGTGGAAAAATTTTGCTTGCGATGCGTTTCATCCTTTAGAATTTCATTGGACAAAATTTGTTATGTTGATGCGACTACACATGCGCACGAACAAGGGATGCTGGGAATTTTATATTTATTTTTCATCTCGCCGATTTCAATTAGGTCCTTTTTCTTGTTCTGTCCCTCACTTTTATTAGTAGATATTCCCACACTGATAATAGCGTTAAATGCGTTACACGTAAACCTTTTCCACTTTGTCCTACATTTTTCAAAAATACTGTTATTTCATATATATATATATATATATATATATATATATATATATATATATATATATATATATATATACAGAGAGATAGAGAGAGAGTGTTGCAGATTAAATATGTACGTTTCATGCATCTTATTAGGCTGATAATTTTTCAGCACCATTTGTTTCTATAATGACAAATCAAAAGTTACAGTGTCGAGTGGGGTGGCTTCAAACTTTTAAACTATCTTTTTGTATATATATATATATATATATATATATATATATATATATATATATATATATATGAGAAAAAGTGGACAAATTTTGTAACTGTAACCGCGTGAAAATGCAGCAGACACGTTGATTCGTATCGATTCCTGAAGACCATTCAAGAGTTATTGAGCCATTCTGTCTCGTTAGATATCCATGGCACCCTGATATTTATAGATACAGGATGCTGTGCCCTAAGAGACTTCTCCACTGCGAAAATATAAATATTGATAAGCCTCATATTGAACGAACATCTTGCAAATGCTCCATGATCCAATTAGCGCTATCACATGACCAGGTGAGTCGCTGTGTCCAGTGTCATCGTGTCAAAAAGTTTCTTTGGTGTTCCTTCTGTTCAAATGTCCCATGTAGGCAAAATAATGCTGAACAGACCTCACATGACTGATATATGTATGGGCATTTCCATGATGTCAAAGTAAGGTGGCGCTACCTACCAATACATAACTACATTGTCTTTTGGCACGTCATTGTATACATATATATATATATATATATATATATATATATATATATATATATATATATATATATTCGCGATACTTAATGAAAAACTACCTAACGATCCCCCATGCACTAACTGCATTCATATACTTCTAAAATCCCAAATAGCCGCGTTTAATCTAAACGCCACCAACAGCAAGGCAACGTGAGTCGGTCTAAAGATGAATTACTTGTGATGGTATAACACGCAAGGTGTCCAGATATTTGTGTTTCTTCAACCAATGGTCAAGGGAAGAAAAAAAATAACAGGATATACGTGAGTGGACACTAGTCATCCGATGACCAAATCCCAGACAACATTAATAACATTGTCGGCATCCTGGATATTTCACCAGCGAGATTAGTCAATCTTTTACTAATTTCGAGATACAATGCACACCAAGAGATAGTTTAAAATGCCAGTTTAATCAGAAGTCATTTTCCATTCGTTAATCATATAATGGAAAATAGGGTGTATTAGAAGGGAAATAACTTTGTGGAAGAGAATGTGTATGTGCGTGAGTGAGTGAGGGAGTGAGTGGAAGAGAGAGAGAGAGAGAGAGAGAAAGATATCTGCGTACAGAATAAAAGGAAAACGATGATAAGATTGTCTTGCGTCAATTTGCAAGTGAGAACGAGCAGCTGTCCTTGATAAACAGTATTCGAACTTTCTGAATGAAGCTAACTTTTCACTCCGGTGGGAAATATGAAGCTACATCAGTTACAATGCGCTTCCATATTATATATATATATATATATATATATATATATATACAGTGTAACCCGGATATAATAAGAGACTCGGATATAAGAGAAACCCGGATATAAGAGCTATTTTCTCTGGTCCCAAATTAGAGCCTGTGTTAATAAAACAAAATAGACCAAACCCGGATATAATAGAAACCCGGATATAAGAGACTTCTTCTCCGGTCCTGACAACTCTCTTATATCCGGGTTACACTGTATATACATATATATTAAGAAATGGATTAAGTGCAACAATTATTTAATATATTTTATGTTATACTTTAACTTTTACGTTACATTTGCTTAAATAAATTCTTTCTAGTAAAAATAACGTATAAACAGAT
>OZ038494.1:59848474-59850974 GCA_964036315.1 Acanthosepion esculentum
TAACCGTAACTTTGAAAGTAAGTCAGACAAGATTCAAAATATCTTTTTTGACATACAGAATCGGTTTTCGGAATCTGCTAACCAGGACGGGACAAAAATCGAGGGTTAATTGGCGGCTACAAGTTTAGCAACGTTTGATATGCAGACAGTACAGCAACTCCCAGAGAATGTTGTAAAGTAAAGTGAGAGGGAAGGACTAAACAACAACCGAAAGAAAACAGAATGCACGGTTGTTCGTGACATGTCCAACATACGAATTACAAAGTGGGGGTTATCAAAATTAACCAAGTGCAAAATTGTAGATACCTACGAAGTGTTTTAAAGGATGGAAAGTGCGATGCGGTATCCGAAGTTGTACTGGGATAGCGAAAGATGACATCAAAAAGCTAAGCAAAGTATTAAGATACAGGAAAATCTCGTTAGACAACCGAAGGGTTATGTTATCACAGCTAGAGAAGAGACTTGAGGCAAGAGAAATATGGTTTTACAGGAGGATGCTGAGAATACCATAGACTAAGCATGTAAGTAATGATGGAGTTTCAGAGAAAATCTAAATAAAAAGGACAATTTTACGTAACATAAAAAAGAAACTGTTGACATTTATAGGACACATAATGAAGAAAAAGGGCTTGGAGAGTTTGACACTCACAGGACAGTGAAGGCAAAGAGTAAGGAAAGCAGCGCGTTGCTTACATAATGAACTTGTGTAAATGGTTGACAGAACAGGGATTAGGAGAGATAGCAAAAAGAGAGACTTTACTATCTACAGAGAATCGGAAATTGCGAAGAAGAGACATGATTGCTCACGTCCTCACGGCACATTGAAGTAGACCTTTGCTTAAAAAAATCAAAGACCCCACTAACAACAGCTTACATGATTAAGGCGCTAGCTTTTGTTTTACAATTAGATGAACCGATTAGTTATGCCTGGGTGGGTTCTATTCGAACTAAACTATTTCTAGCTCAAGGTCAAATTCGACCGCCACCTCACGACAGAAACTTGATGCCCGTTCTGATCATTTTTGAACTGGGAGAAACTCTTCAGTAGACGAGACAAAAGTGACTTATGTTTAGACAAGGTGACCCGCTTTGACGTGGCCCAGTCAGATATTCACCTTAGAAAGGCGAGGAAAGTAAGAACGAAAGTTAAAATCCATTATAATGATTTGGCGAAAGACGGTTATTGTCTGACATGAGCTGAGCGGACTAGACTGATCAAAGAGAACACTTAGCCAACCTAGAACAAACATTTTGCATTAAGAAAAGTCACAGATATACATTTAATTTATGGAAAAGAAAAAATATGCTTCTCCTCCACCTCCTCTTTGATATATATATATATATGTATATGAAGAAATATAGTTTTAAGGTGTGCTATATTTATGGGATAAAGTGCTCAATATCAGAGACAGAGCGTATGTAAATATAAATATAAAAATGAACACTCAGAGGAGTCAACACTCAGAGGCGACAGGCTGTTTCATCCTAGACGTAATTGTTAGGCCGATTGCGTCTAGCATGAAACAGCTTCTCGCCTCTGAGTGTTGACTTCAATATCTATTTATATATATATATATATATATTTCATTCAAACACACGCACACACACACACACATACACAAAAACACACACAAATGAACATTTAATATATATATAATATATATATATGTCTCCTCCTTATATAAATATATCCCTTACATATACGTACTAATATACACATAAGTAGTGGTGGCATCCTACCAGTTCGCGCGAACCGATTCTTACAATTATAAAAGTTTAGCTGTTGTTGTATCATCCGAAAATAATCTTATATATTAATAGCCGCTATGTAATAGGTAAAGATATAATTAATGCCATTGTTGTAAGTTCTACGGAGGCTTAAAGGATTTTCTGTATGGACATAATTTATTCTTACAAAAGAAATCTTCTTGAAGTTAAAAATGTAACAAATCTTCTAGCCATAAATAGATTTCCCAGTGGATCTTTGGGACTGCAGAGATTCAGTTCGAATGTGGCTAAGAAACCATAACACAGTTGATGACACTATAGTAAAAACGCATCATACTTCTAAACAGAAATATGAGAACAGAATTTCAGTCGGGAAATATTTGAAAAAATAAATGTTTTCTGTTAAATTATCAAATTGCTTTAATTCTTTTTTATGCTTATAAAATGATTTGTTTCCATTCTTAGATTAAAAAGAAAGCAAGCAGAATAGGTTCCTAAAGATTACCTGCCTTTACAGAACCGGTTCCTGGAAATTTGGGATGCCATTATTGCACTCAAATATATATATGCAATGTGTGTGTGTGTGTGTGTGTATGTTTGTGTATGAGTGTGTGTGTGCGTGTGTGTACGCGTTTTTATCCTCCACATATCACAAAATATCTATATATAAATAAAGACATAGAAAAGTGGAAGAAGGTTTTGTTTTCTGATGAGAAAAAAAAATTAACCAAGATCGTCCAGATGGCTTCCAACGTTACTGGCACAAGAAGGA
>OZ038494.1:59858474-59888474 GCA_964036315.1 Acanthosepion esculentum
TTATTTAATGTGGAATTGTATATGGGACTCTTAGTAAAGATCGAACTCACTACTCAATATTAATAATCAACCAAACGAGCTTTGCTAATCCCACGCCTTTGAGACGAAAGAGAACGAGATAAAGAAAAAGAAGAAAAAAAGAGAAAAACAAATCAACTTCATTTTCTTTTTTTTAAGTGAAGAAAAAAGAAAAAGAAATAAAAAAGGTAGAAGGAGCCGTCAAGGCAGGAAAGAAAGAAAAGAGAGAGAGAGAGAGAGAAAAGTCAAAGTGGTAACAGAAAGAAAGAAAGAAAGAAAAAAGTAGTAAATCAAGACGAAGATGAAACTCAACTCAAAAGTAAAAAAAAAGAAAAGAAAAAAGAAAGGGAGAAGAAAGAGGGAAAAGCTAAACCAGACAGAAAAGAGAGAAAAGACAAAAGATGAAAGAGATATCTGAAGAGTGAAAAAATATAAATAAAGTGGACATGCGACGTTATGCCCGAGGTCAAAGATGTTTGAAACGAGTCAAGTGTCTGGGTCCGTCCAATGTCAATTTATGTCAAGTAAGAATGACGTGTTAACAATGGCGAATTTCCGGTACTGAAGTGATGGGATGAGGAGACGGCAAAGGAAAAGAGTGGGAAAAATGTCGTGCAGTTTATAAATGAATACACGGAAAAAAATGTATGGTTCAAGCAATTGATACATAATGTAAATGAGGAAATGGGAGTCACGTGATTGGAGCAGGAGGCGCAGTAGACAGGCAACGAAGTTCCTGTTTAGTCAGAGTAAGAAAAAATGCAGGATAACAGTGAAAAAGAGAACAAAAAAGACGGAAAGAAAGTTGAGCATGTTAGAATAAACAGAAGGAGGAGGAGGAGGAGGGGGAAGGAGGAGGATGGGGAAGGAGGAGGAGGAGGTGATTGCGAGTGGCTCACAAAGTTTTTCAATATTCGGAAAGTCAATGAATGAATTCCAAAAGATTTTGAATGAAATATCAACGAAAAACATCAGAAACGAACGAATAAATGAATGAATAATCACTGTGAAAGAATAAATGTCAAAGAAAGTAAACTGAATTGGAATGATTCCGAATATTAAAAAAAAACTGGTAATAAAGTGGGTTAAAAATACTCCGAGAGGATGCCGAAAAGTTGTCGGCCAAAGCCTGGTGCCTAAATCTGACTAACGGATCTAATCGGCCAAACCGAGGTGCCCAAATCTGACTAAAGGATCGAACATCGGAATTTCCTTCGTAATCTCTTCTTGGTCAAACAGAAAGATTTTCAGCACCACATCGTATGAGACACTAAATTTGACGTTTTTGTTGTGTAAAGAATAAATAATGAGAATTTCAAACGAAATTTTTTTTTTTTTTTTAAATGCAATCGATTTCATAAAACTTCGTATAGCAGGAGGAAGCCGAGAAGCAGAAAGAGGAAAGTAAAAGAGTGAAGAAAAAAGGCTAGGAAAAAGAAGTGGAGAAGGTAGTGTAAGTAAAAAAAAAAAAAAAATGGAAATCGTGAGGAAATTAACGAAGGGGTGGCGGGCGGGGGGGCTTATGCTGGTGAAATGAATTGAAGACAATCGTAGGTGAATGAAGAAATTCCACTGGAAAATGCGCGCGCAAATAACGAAATGAATACAAAACTGCATGCTGGGAATGATGCCTGGAATAAAAATAATTGAAAGAGGCTGTGCATAAGGATGAAAATTGATCAGCGAATGAATGACTTAAAAAGAAAAAAGGAAGGAAATTAAGCAAGTCTAATAATTAGAAAAAGAAATGGAAAAAAATATCGCAAAAGATTTCTTATCATAGCAATATTACACAAAGAAAAAAAAAGAAAGAAAAAACTCCCCCCCCCCGCAATCACTTGGGGGTCGGTCTGATATAGAACCAGGATTAATTACGTGTTCTTAGTTATTATTCAATTTAAAAGAAGTCACTTGGCCAAGCAAGTAACACTGTGGGCTGGCTGTGGGTGGGGCGGGGTTAAGGTCGTTTCTCAAAAGCGGTATTCTTGTTACAAATAAACACATTAGGAACGCGTGGGAGGAGAAGGAAAGAAGAGAAGAGGAATATAACTAGGGAAAGAAACAAACAAGGACACAGGGAAAGGAGAAAGAGAGAGAATGGAAAGAATATGGAAGAAAGAGGAATAATGAGTGGCAATGAGCGATTACCCATTCAATACATTACTCAGTTTCCTCACTCTTTCGTACCCCCTCTCTCACTCTCTCTATCTATCTATCTATCTCTATCTATCTCCCTCTGTATATATATATATATATATATATATATATATATATATATGTATAAATGTAACGAGAACGAAAAGAATATAAATTCAAACGTTCATAGCATTAATTTAAAAGAGGGCCCAATAGCAAATATAAAGCAATATTTATTTATTATAGAGATGTTACATACAGACAAAGAAGTACTCACGATAAAGATGCATTTTTGTTTCGATGCGAATGCATCTCGACAGGTGAGGAACAAAGTTGGTTGACCATTCGCATCGAAACAAAAAAGCATCTTTATCGTGAGTACTTCTTTGTGTGTATGTAACATCTTTATATGTATCTATCTATCTATCTATCTATCTATCTATCTATCTATATATATATATATATATATATATATATATATATATATATATATATTGCAATATGTTTTTTCGCTACACATTAATAACCATGTTTCAAAAATGGAAGCTAAAAGCTTCGAATTTAATTTTGTTATTAAATTAAAGACATTAGTTCCATTTCCTCGTCAAGCGAATTTTGGAGTAACTTATTTTTTTCAAATTTACAGTTTTAAAGGCACGGCAAAGATTCATAATTGAGTTGTTTCCAAGGGAGCTTCCATTTTTAAAACATGGTTATTACTGTGTAGCGAAAAAAAACATTTTAAATCAATTAATTTATAATATTAATGCACTGTAAATTTACATTGAGCACTATTGTGTAAAAATAAAATATCTATGAGAACACCAGTTTATATATCTTACTGTTCTTTCTTTTTATATATATATATATATATATATATATATATATATATATATATATATATATATGAAGAAATATAGTCTTAAGGTGTGCTATATGTACGGGATAAAGTGCTCAATATCAGAGATAGAGCGTATGTAAATATAAATATAAAAGTGAACATTGAAGTCAACACTCAGAGGCGACAGGCTATATTATGCTGGACGCAATCGTCAAGCCTCTGAATGTTGACTTCAATGTTCACTTCTACATATATATATATATATATATATATATATATATATATATATATATATATATGTTTCGTTGAATATGACAGATAATATTTTCCCAACTACGTCATCGATAAACAAAGTTATTCTTACAAAAAATACATGACACAAGTAATAAAAATACCATACGACAAAACATTAACATATTTTACTACAACCAGACGCACAATAATTACGAGCAGACCAATAACTTATAATACAGAAAATAATAAAACCTCAGTCCTCGTCATCACTAAACAAAATAACCCTGTCAAATCTGTCGGAGCGATGACAATATAGTGTATCAATTTCATTGCCCAGTACACGATTGTGTTTCTTGTCATGAAACAATTAACAATATCACTCATAACACCAGCTGCTTGAGCAAACGCCTCACGTGTCACTTTCTGAACAAAGTACGATAAAATGGCACTCATCCCCCCCCCACAATTTACAACAACCCATGGGGAAGATTCTAGTTGATAACACTAGCACCCTACATAGGTTCCGTTACCGAAAATATCTCCATGTGAGAGCTGCCCTTTACGTAAAACATCTGGCAACCAGTATAAATTTAACCTTATTCGGCAACGGAAATGCTGTTTTGAAGTTCATTTAAAATAGAAACAGGCCAACTCAGACTACAGCCGCGCACAAATCACGAGACTCAGAATAAATACAACTACTATTTAAACGGCACAAGAACCACATTTTAAACAGACAGACATGAAAAGAAATTAACCACACTTAAACACCACCCCCACTTGAAAATGACAAAAGAAGTGGCCGAAAGCGACTGGGACAATAGACAATACGCACAATTTTGACACTCCCTTATTCCACTAAACTGAAAAATATAAGAATGTTAGAAGACTAAACCAAATCAAATTTTCCTTGTCCGTCATATTAAATGAAACATGTTTAAAAGAAAATGTTATACAATATATATATATATATATATATATATATATATATATATATATATATATATATATATATATATATATATATATATATATGCATATGCCCGTGCGTGTGTTTGTGTGTGAAGATGATGAGTAGAAAAATAGAAAATTTATTAACGATGCGTTTTGCCGAGAGTGTATGCTCTCTTTGCCTTCCTCAGGTTAGAATGAATGTAAAATAGAGGTGCGTGTGAGAAAAAATGCCTTGGGATCTTTGATGATAAGTGGGAATCATAAATCAAATTAAATTACATTAGCTTATCACATCCCAATGTCCAGACACTTCTATGGGCTGTTTACATTCATGGCTCTCCACATTTTTATGTCGTTTGTGCCATTTAATGAATTTGGTCTTTTATTATCTCCCCTAAATCCTGTTCTATCATCCATTTACTGAAGTTCGCCAGAGAGGGTACGACTGGCAACATGACTACACACCATGCCGCACAAGCAGGAGAACACAGTCGTAGCTGTCAGACATTTTCTGCGACCACATCACCCCTTACATCTGGCCACCTAACTTCCCAGACAGAAACACCCTTGATTATTATGTGTGAGGCGCAGTTGAGTGAGAGACCAACAAAACTCCTTTGTAACACGAAATATGAACTGAAGGTAAGGATTATGGTGACATTCAACAACTTAAACAAGGAGACCGTCTAAAAGAATTGCAGGTGATTTCGAAGTCGTCTGGATGTCGTGGTTGAAGCCAATGGCGATTTTATTGAATAAATGTATTCTTTAGTGTTTCAAGATATTTTTGTGTAATATTAGTAAATATATCTGCTAAAATGAGATCTCAGTGTTATTTTCATTTTAGCATAATTTAGAAGACAATTTATCCATTGCACCCTGTATATATATATATATATATATATATAAGAAATATAGTCTTAAAGTGTGCATTATCTATGGGATAAAGTGCTCAATATCAGAGATAGAGCGTGTATAAATATAAAAGTGAACATAGAAGTCAACACTTAGAGGCGACAGTCTGTTTCATGCTAGATGCAATCATCGGGCCACGATAATTGCATCTAGCATGAAACAGACTGTCGCCTCTAAGTGTTGACTTCTATGTTCACTTTTATATATATATATATATATATATATATATATATATATATATATATATATATATGTAATAGTGACCTCCCCCCCCAAAACACGATACCTAATGTTTAAAATTCATTTTTAAAAATGAATAATCTTTCTTGAAGCTTTTATTTTAGTTTTAATTTCAAGGTAATATATTAAATTTAATATTTCCACTAAGGAAAATGTTTTGCTGTACTTCAAATTTAATTTAATTTGACTGGAATGTTTTTGATTTTTTTGTTTTTTTTGTTTTTTTTGTTTTTGTTTTTTTGTTTTTTTTTGTTTTTTTCTAAAATACCTGATTAGCGCCCTTTTTAATCGTCTTCCATCGCACTATAATCCTCCTTATTAAAAAATCTTCCAAAAATAAAATATACTTTTCTGAAAATTTATCTAGCAATATTAGTTGATATAAAGTATAATTAATCTGATTTGAAACAAATATTTTTATTTTAGTCGCTGCGTTTTTAACCCGACAGTAGAGAGCACGCAGCAGAATCAGGCCAGAGATAGGACAAGAACAGTGCGGGTTCGTTAAAGACACTGGAACAAGGAACGCGATATTCATACTCAGAATGTTATCAGAAAGAGCGATACAAATGCAGAAGGACGTGTACCTATGTTCCATAGACTACGCAAAGGCCTTCGACAAAGTACGCCACAAGGATCTGATGGAACTGTTCAGCAACCTCGATATATTCGGGAAGGATATCAGAATAATCAAGAACTTATACTGGCAGCATACAACATGCATAGGGAACGAGTTCAGTGAATATACAAAAATAGAAAGGTGCCGTAAGACAAAGATGCATCTTCTCACCCGACCTGTTCAACCCAGACAGCGAGGCAACTCTGAGAGAATTGGAAACCCTACCGGGATTCAGCATTGGCGGCCACAAACTTAACAACATAAGATACGCAGATGATACAGTACTGATAGCAGACACGGAAAAGAAATTAAAAAATCTCCTACAGAAGGTAGCGACGGAGAGTGAGAAAAAGGACTAAGCATAAACTACAAGAAGACGGAATGCATGGTCATCAGTGAAAGAAATGAGCCCGAAGTGCGATTTTCAGGTCGGGGACACTGAAATCAAGCAGGTGTGGAAGTTTAAATATCTGGGAAGCGTTTTGAGAGAGGACGGTAAGTGCGACACTGAGATTCGTAGGACGCATTCCAAAAGCTGTGGGCAGAGTATTGCGAGACCCTGAGGATTTCTTTGGTAACCAAGAAAAGAATACTGAACAGTTACGTGACATGTCCTTCTTTACAGCAGCGAATGTTGGATAATTTCCTCAAAGATGAAGAAGAAACTCGAGGCGACGGAGATGTGGTTCTACAGGTGGATGCTAAGGATATCATGGACCGAGCGTGTGACCATAAAGAGGTTACAAACAAGGAGAAGGCTTATACTTAATATCAGGAAGAGGCAGCTGAAGATACTGGGACGCATAATGAGGAAAGAGGGCCTGAAGAATTTGATACTCACAGGTCGAATAGGGGGAAAGACAGACAAGGGAAAACATTGTATGACATACCTAGCGGGCTTAAGCAAGTGGGTGACAGAACGTGGTCTGGGGGAGGTGGCAGAGGGACAGAACTTGTTGAGCTGCAAAGGATAAGAAGAGGTGGAGAGCCATGATCGCCTACGTCCTGAAAGGACACGACACATAAAAAGAAAATAAACGCTGTTTTCGACGTCTTGACAGCCTGATGACAGATCTAATGTTCTTCTGCGGAGACGTTATCTGTAAAGCATAATTGAAGAAAATGACTTGAGCGTCTTTTTTATATAATCTTTAATTACTCAGTAATCTTTAAAATTTAGAAAATAATTCACCTTAATCTAATGTTTTATTGAATTTTTAAATTTTTGACATTAATTTTATAATAGTTATTTTTGATAATGCCGTGTATGGTCACCCGTACTTACAAAAATCGGCACGTTTATCCACATACAAAAAAATCAAAATTCTTTTTAAAATATTGGTATTTGATAATTTCTATTAAGCTTTTCTATTTATAATTAGTAAATATAGTTTTTACTTAAAAATAATATTATCTAAAAGGCTGAAATTGGTACAGAATTTTAAAAGATTTAAAATTTAACGAATTTCTCTAATTAAAATTTAAAAAATAAATGAAAACAATTCTTGTAAAAATTCATTATTCATCGGAAAACATTTTTTTTCCTAAGACAATAGTGTCCTTAATATATTTTATTTATAAAAGGAATTAATAGATTTTCCAATTAAAAAATGTCGGAGTTTTATTGCATTTTTTTTTCGGTAAATGATGTTTCTGTTTGACAAAAACAAATCTATGATTTAAATTCTACAAGAAGTCCTGCTTTTAACTAATATAAATATAAATAGGCTGAAATTTTAATATCTCGAAATTTCTTAAAATTAAATAAGTCGTGATAACAGATGTAAAAGAATATTTTTACCAAGTTTTTCTAAAAAGTAAATATTTTAAAAATGTGGCTCTCCACAACTTCCTGTCTCTTGTAGTTCTTAATAAATTTTGCCTTTTTGTTATTTATCCTAAACCCTGTTCCGCCATCCATTTAATTAAGCTCACTAAGTGCGTTATGTAATGTTTTCCTTTGTCTCTCTTGGGTTGCTTTCCTCTGTATTTCTTGTCCTTAATCTGTCCTGTGAGTATCACTTTTTCCAAGCCCTCCTTCCTCATTATGTGCCCTACCTCAACTGTTCCTTCCTGATGTTAAGTATACGTGTCTGTCTTTTTTGTTTCCATTTTCTCTAAAACTTGCCAGCTGCTCACGTGACCGGTCCATGGTGTATGCAGCATCCTTCTGTAGAACAACATTTCTGTTACTTTGAGTCTCTTCTTCATCTTTGAGGAGGTTGTCCAACACACACTGCCATATTGGAGGAAGGACATCACGTAACTGTTTCGTACTCATTTGCCTGTATCTAGCGAAGATTTTCTATTTCTAAGTACCCTGCTTAGCTTTGCATCTTTGGTTATCTGAATACGACTTCGGATTTCAGTGTCACACTTTCAGTCCTCGGTTATGGGAGAAACACACAATCAGGACTGAACTAATTTACAATGGTAAAGAGTAGTTTGCCCGTCCTGGGTAAGACGTTAAACTACATCCGCGTTCTGGGTAAGACGATAAACTACGTCCAGCAGCAAGGCCTCTGATCAGGATGTTTTGAGGAACGTGGAACCACCTCTTAATTGCTGGTGCGACCAGGTCCACCGTGACCCCGGGTGGTAGCACCAGTTAGGATCCCATCTATGGGAAAATAGTTAACTATTACCAGCAATACTTTTTTGAGACAAATTTTTACCAGCAATACAATTTTGAAGGAAAAATATTACCAGAAACAGATTATTGACAAAACAAAATATTACCAACATTAAAATATTTTAAAGGGCATTAAATAACCCATTGAGGTTGATATGCCGTAAAAAAAATAAAACAAACCAATCTAAACCAAAGAATACATATTCTATTCATACGAATCTATCCTAAAAATGTTGTCGGCATTAAATAACCCATTGAGGTTGATATGCCGTAAAACAAAATAATCCAAACCAATCTAAACCAAAGATTACATATTCTATTCATACGAATCTATCCTAAAAATGTTGTCGGCATTAAATAACCCATTGAGGTTGATATACCATAAAATAAAATAAACCAAAACCAAACCAAGAGTATTTTGCTAACCATCTCACTGTAACGCGCTGGTGCGTCATGTATGGCCATTTGTTTGACCTTGAAAATGATATTACTGTTGAAATATTTTTTAAATATTTTTATTAAGGCGTATCCGAATCGGTTCAACACTGTTTCATATCAACAATTCAACGCATGACAAATCAGAGCTTGGAACAAAACCAAAAAAACGGTTGTCGCAAAAAAAAAACTAGAAAACTGAGATATAAAAATTTGAAATCTTTTTAAAATAATTTTTTTTTAATTTGAATTTAATAGAGAGTACATTTGGCTCTCTTCTGATAAAATATTTTACATGGGCTTAATTAGCTTAATTGGCAACATCTAAACCTAAAGCTAACTTTACATTCTTGTGAAGAGATGATTATTATAGCATACTTCATACATAATTTATCTGTGATAGTTATAACATTCTGATTATTTTATATATATATATATATATATATATATACTAGTCAGACTTCTCCCGCTCGCTATCGCTTCGCAAAATAAGAAAGATTCACTACGTGAAATATTTGAAGCAAAAATTTTAAATGAACATTTCATTCATAAATTGACTTGTTATCGTTAAGGAAAGTTTTACAAATAGATGCCAACTTATTGAAAGCCAAGTAGAATGGTAATTTCGAACACTTTTCTGCGCTCTATAAGACGATATACCTAAACAGAACAATTTTTGGTATGAAAATCAAAACAAACCTCGAATAAAAGAACAGTAATAAAACAGAGTTAATTAAAGAAATAACATTTTTTAAATCAATATGCAAATTAGTTAAACCTGAAGTATTGCCTAGAAGTAAATAATATATAATACAGATATTGATCTTTTATCGCGTTATTCTACTTTGGAGGGATTTGTAACGCGTGGCTTATCATCTCGGTTGCGTCTCTGTTTTCGGGCAGATTTCGCTCAGGAGCTTCTCTGTCCCCATTTAAAAAAACACCTTGTGTCACATCTCGTCCAAGTGGGCGGAAGGCGCATACTGTGTTAATTACTAAAAAGTAGATCTGTGTCGTTTTCATCTCTGAATTTGTGGGAGAACAATTTCGCATTTATTCATATAGATGCCATAATATACGTTTTACTTAATTAGCTATTATATTTCTCTAACTCTTCAACTGTTGACTGTATAACTAATTAGTATTTTCCCATCTTTAGACTATATTAATTTTCTCTTATAAATTGCCCTTCTGTTCTCTCACCCAAGAAATAAAAATGTTTGTACTGAAAATAAGGTCCTACGTACATCAAATCGTCGTTAAATTAAATAGCAGCAGGAGAATTATCATTGAAATTATAAAAGGTAAACTTAAACATTAATTCAACACTTGAATGCAGGGATTAATTTTGAGTTATTTTGTAGTTTATTGGTGCCTATCGCATCTACTCTTCCCTAGCTATTTTGATCACGGCCAAACCAAGAGTCCTCCACATGGGGCTAGCTTAAATGCCACCCAACAGGGTGGCTTTTAAGCTAGCTTAAAATTTTAAGTTAGCTGCAATTTGGGATACAAAAGGAAAATAAGAGTTACTCCCTTTGAACCATGAAAGCAACGATAATGGCTAGTATAATATATTAATATTTATTTTTAATCTCGCATAATCTGTCAACCCGGAATCTGAGCTCAACTGAGCACAAACACACATATATTCTAGTTTATATATAAGGTATATATATATATAGTTGGATAAGGAAACGATGGGAAACGTGATATATATATATATATATATATATATATATATATATATATATATATATATATATATATATATATATATATATATATATATATCAATTATGTGGTGCGGGTTCAATTTATATTACGCGAATCATTCATACGAAAAGCAGATAATGAAGTTAATGATATGGCAAGAATCACTCTCGCAAACAATTTTTAATAATAAAATACATTAACCTCGAATCCGTTAATGAATGGTATGTACCTTGTTTATAAATTCCGGTTTATAAAAAAAAAACCTGATAAAACCGGAATTTATAAATTATAAGCTCTTCAAAAATTTGGCATTCAGTGAGAAGGCAGCGCCATCTGCCCTGTCGATCTGTTAAGTTCAAACTCATATCATGTCCTTTAGAGCATTTCATCGACGTAAGAAGAATATTTACTCTTTATAAGAAATGAACACCACTCTCCTTGTCGTTGCATTCTTGTGTTAACCCAGCAACCTTCATATCAAGCTAAACAAATTTTGATTTAGAATTCATGATTTTAAGAGACTGCCAAAAATTTAATAAAAAACAAACAATTTCCAAAGATTTATTAAAAATCAAACAAACTTTGATTTAAAATTTATAATTTCTTGACGTGAATTAGTATTTGAAATAAGTAACTTTACATTATTTGGGGTAAATTAACAGAAAAGATCCCCAAACTTTATTTCACCTCCGTGTTATTGTTCTTATTGTACTCGTTATTGTGTGGGTTGACTATTTGTAAAAAAAAAAACAACTTCTAGTCAAGCCATCAGGTCCATCAACTATAACTCTACATTCACCATTGAACATTACCATTGAGAAATATTTTCTTGTATTTCTTTGCCAAATGATACATTTCTATATGACATTTTTACTTCAATGTGGAAAATTGGTTTTACGTCTTCTATATAATAAATTTAAATGTCAGTGTGTCACTGTGTCACACTTTTTCAACTTTACTCCTCGAGGCCGTAGCCCAACATATCATACCATTTTGGAATCAGGGCGAGTCCGTGAGAAAATTAAAAACATTTAGGGCCATATGTAATACGTGATCTAGAGTTGGAGATTCATCTCCAGCTGTGCTGGTCAAACTTTCTGCCTCCGAGCAGAGAGGATCCCCAGACGAGGCTATGCAGAAAGGCAGAGTCTCGTCTCGGGAAATAGCTACCTGACCCCGTCTTATATGGGGTCTACGGGGAATTTTTTGTCGAGCCTACGGGCTCGGATACCACACATTAAATTCGGCTTTGTGCCACATCTGACCGCATGGGGCGGTTGGTAGATATCCTGCAGTTGGAAATTCATTGTGGAATTCACTTGACTCGCTTCGAGCAGTTGACTACTACTTCTACGCGCCGCTGGCGAATCTTATGTGTGTTATTCATGTCCTAAGTATTATCATTCATTACCAACCTTCGTTTGATTATTCTATTCAGTAAACTTCCCTAGGTTACAACATTAACCGAAAAAATAAGTGTTACTGTTAACCTTTTATGATGATACTAATAGTTAACAGTGTCTTTAAATTGTGTGAATATGTATGACAGTTACATTTATACTTACAGACTAATAAAAAAAATATCACCAAAAAAATCTTTTTCATAAAAACCTGTCATAATTTTTTTTTTTTTTCATTCTGTCAGTTTTACATGATTTACATACTTTCTTACACTACTGCATCTTTAATACTCTGGGGTGACTTTTTATCATTTAAACAAGTTCTTCACATACTTAAGAGATATCAAATGATATGTTCTTAAAACGTTTTGTTGGCACGTGGAAAAAATTTTGTGTCAGAGATTTGGCACGCTGTCGCAGAAAAAGTGCCCCACCCCTGTTCTGGACTGTGATGTTTTCGCCTATCCTTCATTTTGTCGTGTGTATCTTGTTCTCCCCATTGTTATTAATCATCAAACTTCTTACTTCAGCCCCTCTCCTAACTTGTTTAATTTAGAATGTGTTTACATTAGAGTGATGCTTACCAATGTCGAAAAATTGAGGCGACAAGAGTCTTACCGTCCCATTTTTTAGTTGGTAATTGACACAACTTATACTAAGTCATAACATAATAAGAATTATTTCGTATTTCATGGGCTTTTTCCCCACGGGTTAATAGGAGCAGATAGGCTCACCTATCGTCCGGTTCGCACTTCTTCTATGTTTATTGAACAAGAGTAGAAGTTCACCCCTTGTTGCCTGTTCAGGATATGATTTACCAGTTCTCTATCTTTCTTCGACCAGGACCACAATGATTTAACTGTCTCTACTTTTTGGTGATCGTACTAGCCAGTGGCTGTGACTTTCCATTGTGAGGTTACCGGATTCACAGTTTGCCGGCTGATCTCTTTGGTAACGCTTAGAGAGGCTGTTCAATAGTCGTATATCGGGGTATCTGTAGTGGCATATCCCCTCATGTATTTCCGGAGGGCAACCCTGAGGCCACATTATGTTCTGCCCTCAGGCATGCATTGGCTGATCCGTATTGCCATTGACGACAGATAGTGACAACTTTGGTGGTCTTTTCCTCTCTCCTCAAAATATATCTCATGGAAATCAAAACAAAAAGAAATAAAACTAAACCAGCTAATAAAAAAAACCACCTACCCACTCCCTAGTCTTTCTTTCTCCAATATTCGTGATGACCATTCCAACTTCTGCAGTGTAGAATCTTTTCTCTTGGTTTTGCCGAAAAGATTCCAGTATTCACACGCATGGCCTTGGTATTTACATCCGGGATAATCTTCCGATGGCCAGGGAACAGTCTCTTTTTCATGATCTTTCGTCTTTCGCAACTAATCTGTCAGCTATCTATTTTTCCTTTATCGCTCTTCATCTTCCCAAAACTACAGTATATTAGATTCAATAGCTGACAGTATAAAAAAGCACTTTCTCTCCATCCATCTGCGAACATCTTTGTCTTTGGTGACTTTAATGCTCACCACAACATATGGCTGAAACATTCCAAACATTCCAAACATTCCAGACATTAAATTTTTCTATTGCTCAATCACTCACTCAAATTGTGGACTTCCCTACGCGTTTTTCTAGCCAAACCGAGCAACAAGCTTTACTGGATCTATTTCTTACCTCCTCTCGTCGCTTTTGCCGAGCTTCACAATACTGCCCTCTTGGTAACACCGACCACTCTGCGGTAGCTATTGATATCTCCTTCCAAGCATTCATTAAACAGGAATACCCCACTGCCATCCATAAGACCTATTTCCGTTACCAGCACGCTAATTGGGACTCATTCTTTGTGAAGCCCCTTGGTCTGACATCTTCAACCGCCCAATTGAAAATTGGGCCACTGAGGTATCTTCTTGGATCAAAATCGGCATGGACACTTTCATCACTTTACCAGGTGAAATTGCAAACCGCAATCCTCTCCATAGTTCACACCAGTATGCTCGGCCGCCATAGCATGCAGAAACCACTATTTATAAGGTTATGGTATTTCTGGACGAATTTTTAAACTGATTCAGTCTTTCTTATCAAATTGTGAAATGAAAGTTATCTTGAAAGGCCACTCTTCTAGATCTTTTAAACAGGGATCTAGTTTTGAACCTACGTTGTTGTTGTTGTTGTTGTTGTTGTTGTTGTGTGTGTGTGTGTGTGTGTGTGTGTGTGTGAAGAAAAAGAAAAATTGTACAAATGATATTGCTAAATATTACAAAATATGCTTTGTCCGTCATATTTAACGATGCGTTGCGAAAAAAGGGCTTATATATATATATATATATATATATATATATATATATATATATATATATATATATATAGGGAGAGAGAGAGATTGAGAGAGAGGAAGGAGGGAGAGGGAGAAAGAGAGCAAAGGAGATTGATAAATAAAGATTCTGAACAAAATGGCACAATTAATGGCAAAATTAATGTTTAACAAAGGAGTAAAGTAGATAGATAGATAGATAGATAGATAGGAGTTTGATGAATTTGTTAAATGGAAAATTGTTTTCTTGAATTGACTACGCGTTCCGTCATCATTACATAGGCTTCCTCAGATCAAAACGAAAGAAACGTGTGTGTGTTTCTGTGTGCGCTTTAATACTAAATCGTTAATACTTTTTTCTGCAAAGCTTGCGACCATCGATCGGGATGAAAGAACAAAACTGTGTGACTTTTGTATAAACGCCGTTATAAAAGAACGCACACAACATATTTCTTTTGCTCTGATCTGAGGAAGACGATCTAAAGATGGCGAAACGCGTAATGAAGTCAATAAAACAGTTTTTTTCTTTGTCTAATTTATCAAACTTTGTCTGCATTCTATACCCTATTTATACACATAGCACCAACGCGGAAAACACAAAGACATACTTAAAATATATGAATCCTTTACTTTAAACCCGTTCGGAAAAATTGGATGAGGATTTACCATAAATTCAATACGAGAAAACTGGGAGAATACAAAAACAAATTTCGACAAAAGAAAAAAATGAAAAGAAAAGAAAACGGCATAAATTAAGATAATGGCTTTTATTCAAATGGCACAGAATTTTGTTCTTTCATCGTCACCTTAGCGGAAAAAGTATTATGGATTTAATATTGAAGTACACGCACAAACACACACATATTTCTTTCGTTCTGATCTGAGGAAGACTATCTAAAGATGGCGAAACGCGTAATCAAGCCAATAAAACAGTTTTATTCTTTTGTCTAATTTATCAAATTTTGTCCGGATTCTGTATCCTATTTATACATATATGAACACGAATTATTGTGAAGATACAAAGATTGTGTTGCGCCAATCGACTAAAGGAGAAAATACTAGCTGCTTTGAAAATCAATGTTTAGGGCGCTAGCTTCTTTGTCTAAGACTGAAAACATTTATAAGGAGTAAATCTTGCAACTACGGACAAGGTTGTGATAGATAGATAGATAGATAGATAGATAGATAGATAGATAGATAGATATATAAAAAAAATTGATTGAAAAATAGATACATAAAAAAGCGTCTGATAGATAGATAGATAGATAGATAATCTATAAGTCTGTATATCTATGAGATAGATAGATAGATAGATAGATAGATAGATAGATAGATAGATAGATAGATAGATAGATAGATAGATAAAAAAGTGACTGAAAGATAGATACATAAAAAAGCAACTGATAGATAGATAGAGAGATAGATAATCTATAAGTCGGTCTGTATATCTATGAGATAGATAGATAGATAGATAGATAGATAGATAGATAGATAGATAGATAGATAGATTGTCTGACTATCTATCTAGATATATAGAGATAGATTATCTATCTGGCTGTCTATGAGATAGATAGATAGATAGATAGATAGATAGATAGATAGATAGATAGATAGATAGATAGCAAAAGTAATGAACGGATAATAATAATCATTCTAGATTCTCAGTCTACATGTTGAAATCAATATATATGTTATTATAAGAAACTAAGGCCCTGATTTCTGTTAATTTAAAGAAAACAATGCACTTTTCGATGACATCATTTTAGATCCCGAAACGCGCACGCACAGCCTGAGCAATAACAACCAAAGAAAGTGGCTCTGGCAGAAAAGGGTAAGACGGGAAAAAAAGAAAAGAAAGAAAGATGTATTGAACGAATATTTCAAGAAAAGTGTGCGTCAATTTTGTTTTTCTTGTTGTGCTTTCGGTTTGGAAGATCGTGAAACCACCCACCCAAACATGTAAACAAGGCGGAGGCTTTTATTTTATTTTTAGATAATTTTTTATGCCATAAGAAAGTCGCGAAAACATGCATTATTGCGGAAAGGGACGAGTGCGCGCGCGCACGCGTGCGTATGGGAGGTGTGTGTATGTGCGCGCGCGTGACTGCCTTTACACACACACACATATATGTATATGTATATGTATCGATATGTATATATCTATATACATATATGTATGTATATGTATATATCTATATACATATACATATATATATATATGTATGTATATGTATATATGTATATATCTATATCTATATACATATATATATATATATATATATGTATGTATATGTATATATCTATATATCTATATCTATATACATATATATATATATATATATATATATATATATATAATCATATATATATATATATATATATATATATATATATATATATATATATATCTGTGTTGATGGATAAGTAGTTATATGTGCATGTATGTGCGTATTTCTGTATGCGTTCGTGTATGCATATGTAAATTTATCTTTGAGAGAGAGAGAGTGAGAGAGAGAGACCGAGATAGCGAGAGTTATATATATAGAGAGAGACCGAGATAGATAGATAGATAGATAGAGAGAGAGAGAGAGAGAGAGAGAGAGAGAGAGAGAGAGAGAGAGAGAGGGAGGGAGAGGGAGGGAGAGAGAGAAAGAGAGAGACCGCGCGAGAGAGAGAGATAGAGAAAGAGAGAGAGAGAGTCATGGAGAGAGACCGGGAGAGAAAGAGTGAAACATATTGAGATTTAAATGAATATATTTCAAAATTATTGTTTTTAATTTATTTTGCAAAACACACATATGATCTCCCATTTTGGGAGAGAATATCGTTTTTTTTTATTTCTTTGTTTTTTTTTTTTGCCGTTTTTGTTTGTTTATTTGTTTTACTTCTTTCTTTTTTTTTTACCCTCATTTTACTTGAGAAAAGAAAAACTTACTGATAACGTCCTTAATGTATTTTGACATTTATTTTGATAGATAAATAAATAAAAAGTCCCCAATAATTAAAATGGTTGTCAATGAGATAGATGAAAAGTGAGGAGACTGCGGAGTATGTGTTGTACGGGTGTATAATTTAAAAAGTTGAATATTTTTATTTTTTTATTTCAAAGGAAAGGGAAGTGAGAATTCGAGAAAGAGCTGTTTGTTAATTTCATTATAGAAGATATGAAAACCATGAACCGTAAAATAAACATCAGAATTTTCAAAAAAAACAAACAAAAAAAAACCCGGATATTTTCCCTTGAATTGATAAAGATGAATCTATCTTCCTTTTTAAAGGTTGTTTATAGATCAAGGGCCGTAGGGAACAAGTGCTTATTCTTGGTAATTACAGTTTGAAAGAGCGAACACTTCTTCGAAGAATTCTGACATTAAGTGTCATAAGAAAAAGGTGATATAATTCCTATTAAGTAGCGAGCTTCTTAATCAATATTCATCATAGATGATCATTGATAAATTTTAAAATGTTAAGCCATAAAGCAGAATTACAAATAAAAACGGGGTAAGATGGTTTAAAATTAGATTTTATCTGTCATCTTAAAGACGAAGAAAAAAGACAGTAGGCCAATTTAGGTTATGCCTGGCAACTTCAACGAATAAAAAAAAATACTTCCGCTTGTAGAGAGATGGTTGACGTCTCGAAACAAGAAAAAAGTGATTCCAAAATCCTGAGCTGAAAATACGAAAATGCAATATTTGGTATTTACAAAGCTTGGCTTAATATAGTACAAGCCTAAATAAGGAAATGTGGGCTCGGATTGAGGAATCGGAGAGCCGAATCCGAATCCCAGTTGAATCCATTACATTCACTTACGCGCTAATACTCTTAGGAAAGGTATGAATCCTGTTCTTCTCCCCTCACCTATGGATATATAGCAGGACAAACCAGATTCTATAGCCTTGGATAGCAAATGATCTAACGCAGAAAGAAATGACTACCTACTGCGGGAAAAAATCTGCCTCGTTAGTCATGTATCGAAAGATACATGATCGCCAAGCATGTATCCTGCATGGCACGTAACTGACTGTGGTAAAAGACTCCTGTCTTTCTTTCTAAGTTTAAACCTCTGGAATCGATTGGAAGTGTCTTTTAACTACCATAATAGATCCAAAGCCCATATTCTTCAACTGCATTATTTACCTTTCAATGTCTTTTATTTTTATTTTTTATTTTTTTTATTTTTTTGCTGGGCAGAGAAATTGATTTCATATTTATTAAACTTATTTTAAAAGCTGATTTTCAAGGCAAGCCCTTCCCGCTTGAAAATAAAAATGACGCAGTACGGTTTTCTTTTCTGTTTTTCCCCCATTATGCCTAATAATGCCGTGCTAAAAAAAAACTACGTAAATATTAAGTGTACGTCATAAAATAAGTCGGGAAAAACGCGGCGGATTTCAGTAAGAGCGGCGATAAAGAGGAAAGTAAAGATGCTCCCGCCTGGACTCATGCCAGACTAATTTGAGCTGTGTGTAAATATCTTTAAATACTTATGTACAAAAGTGAGTCACGAGAAACTTGCGATATCATATTTCCATTTGCTGTGGAGTCGAATTTCATTAACAGAAACTCCACAATTCTGAATAGTAATCTTTTTATTGTTGAGAAACAATCAACAATCTTCATTCATAATATTCAACCGACCTATCTATCTATTCAACCGATCTATCTATCTATCTATCTATCTATCTATCTACACACATGCACACAGAGCATGTTCGATAAAAGTGACTCACCTGATTTTTTTTTTACTTAAAAATTTTTTCGCCAATTGTTTTTGGGGTCAAACTAATTTTTAATCTTACTAATATAAAGACCCCTTCCCGACCACCTAGTAAAAAAGTTTACTCACCCTAAGGTATTCCATTGATAATTATAATTTTGGATATAAATGAGATTTAGGGAAAATCTGTGCAAAAAAGTGACTCACTTATTTCCTGCAAATCAATAGAAACATAACCGAACAGCTTTAAATAAAGAATAATAGAGATATAATTTATTTATAATAGGTAATATAGTTCGAAATATTTAATAATCTATGGGTCCTCCTTTATTTTGAATAACCTTTTCAACCCTTTTTTTGGCATTGACTTGATTAGGTTCTGGCAAATCTCATCTCCAAACATTGAATTCCATTCGGTATGAAATTCACAATCAAATCCTCTTTGTTGCTCAACTGCTTTCTCGAGGACCTGTACTTTATAATGCTCCATAAGTTTTCTATGGAGTTGAGGTCAGGAGATTGGGGCGGCCATGTCATAACACTCACCTGCTTCTCATCAAAGTATTACTTCATCAATTTTGATTTGTGACAGGGAGCATTATCCTGCATAAAAATGAGCTTGGTGGGGTCGATTTGCACCCTTTCAGCAGAAGGGGGCAGACAAGACTCTAAAATTCTCTTGTACTGCTCGCTCCTGGGGGTCTTTTCAATAGGTTTTAAGAAACCGGTTCCATGAAAAGAAAAGCACGCCCAGAACATTATACTGAACGGATGTTTGACAGTACTTACTGCTAAATTCAAAGAGCTTTCAAAGCTTCTTCTTCGGATTTTAGATCGCTTATCCTTTGAATTTAGCTCAACTTTCGTTTCATCGGAGAAGAGAACATTTAGTAAAAAAAAATCAAGTGAGTCACTTTTATCACTATATATATATATATATATATATATATATATATATATATATATATATATATATATATATATATATTCAATCACTTTCCCATCGGCGTAACGTAGCTTCCCTGAAACTAGTCTATAAATATTAATTCATTGTTTTTTATTCACCCCCGCCGGACATATTGTACCTATGGGAACTAGTTAGGACTACATAGAGAATACGGGTATAGTGGCGGTAGTAAGAATGGTAAATAGGAATGTGTTGTTTTGGTTTAAGGAATACTGTGGTATGTTTGGGTTAGTAATCGTGGCTAGCTAACTTTAAGATAAGACAGATTGAATACCAGCCCAACCCTACCCCCACTTTTGGCCTTGTGCCGCATTTTTGTATTTTACAAAATAAATATTACTTTCCTCTTTCATACCTAGACATTAAACGCAGTACTAGATTGACAGGTAGGTATCATCCATAAGTTTCTTGCTAACACTTTCTTCTGTCACATTTCTGGCTTTTGGAACTCTCTTCCGGCTTCTTGCCTTACAGTCAACTTTGTGCTTCGAAAATTGAAATGCAATATTAATCATTATCTTTTTAAATCCTATTATTTTATTGCTCTCTCTCTCTCTTCCTCTGCCTCTCTCTCTCTCTCTCTCTTTCTCTCCTTCTCTATCTTTTTCTCTCCCTCTCTCGCTTCTTAATAATGTTTTCGTTTTCTTATATTCCCTGTGCCTCTCTCGCCTTAATAATGTTTTCTTTTTCTCATTTTCTCAGGAACCGCTTGTGTCTCTTAATGACTATTGCCTTGCTTGTGGTGAAATGAATATATATATATATATATATATATATATATATATATATATATATTACATGAATCATTCATACAAAAACAGATTAGTGTAGTTAATGATATAAATGGTGAGAATACATGTTCGCCAAAAAATTTATTAAAATTACATTAACCCACGAACCTCTAGATGAATGTTATGATCCCTGTTTTTAATAAATTCAAGTTGGATGAAGTCTCTTTTTGCTAGTACTTTCATCTGTTTATACAGACATCATCACGCATGGAAATTGATTTGGTTTTTTTTTTAGTACATCCAGGTAATAAAATTAGATGAAAGATTAGATGTGAATCGAAATATGTTTTTTTTTTTAAATATAGTTAATAGTAAGAAATTTTGGAGCGTGCGGTCGCAACGCTAAGGTTGAATTGTTTGAAAATTTAAAAGAGAATGCGTTTTTTTACTAATATGGTAACTGGATATTTCTTTTGTAGTAGCAGTTTTTTTCAGTCGATGTGGCATGAACTAAATTGTTCAATAAATAGAGCAATGTCGCAGCTATTGTCGCGAAAGTTGCACGTCGGATCAGTTCTTTTTAAAGCAAATATGTGGTTCAGTTCAATTTATATTACATGAATCATTCATACAAAAACAGATTAATAATAATAATCGCTGATATAACTATAGTAACGCCGTTGAAAAATATTGGCGTCAGACGCCTTCGAATAACACTCGCACTGATAGTACCAAAACAAGCGCCATATAAACTTCGGCCTGGAAACGCATTCTGATACAGCTGTACAGCCTCGCGTCCATTACCATTCGAACGGTCGTATGCAAAAATCAACGAACAATAAAAAAAAATATGTCTCCCTCCCAATATTGATTGATTCATTTTCTACGACTTAAAATATTTTTCGATTGTGTGTTTTTTTCAGATAATAATGATTTAGCGATATAAGCCTCACTAATTAACCCATAGCTGGGGGAGAAAGGATAGATTCCTAACTTTCCCAAGTATATTTGAGCGTAAATGAATATAACGAACCCAACTGGAATTAGAACTCGTCTGTCCATTTAACAATTCCGGGCTATTATTCATTACACCAGCCGCACACCTAAGCTTACATCACTGGTATTTCCAAATGGTCATCTATCGAGGTACTGACCAGGTTCGACATTGCTTAACTTCGGTGATCGTACGGGAATCGGTGTTTCATCGTGATATGACCGTAAGCCTCTCCCTACCAATAGATAGTGTTATAAAATATTACCGACTCATCACAAAACAATGTCATTTCACTTTTGACAATGGTCTTTATAGGCAAGAATTCCGATTAGCGACAGCATTGCCACGTAGCGGCGTTTTTGTCTGTCTGTTTTTACAAAATAAAAGATTCCAGAATGTCTAAGAGCAGACAAAATAAAATCCAGTATAATGATCGGATTCTATTTGAAAATATTTGGAATTTAAGACCCTCAATATTTACCGGAAGAGGAGAAATACAGGGTGTCCCCCCAAAATTGACATCCTTTTGCAGGCCAATAATTTTGACAATTCTTGTTGAAATAACCTTAGATTTTCACAGAATGTATAGAAACAGATCAAGATTTTATATTTAATGTTTTATTTTAGTTATCTTTAGTGATGTCAACGAATACTCGTTGTCACTTTGTAGTAGAGACTTTGTAATCGCAGATACAACTATAGTAACGCCGTTAAACAATACTGGTGTCAGACGCCGTCGAATATCACTCGCACTAATAGTACTTGCTCGATAATACTCACTCGGAAGGTAACCACTGAACAGTAATCCGTATAGTGATAAGTATAGAGAAATAGAGTAGAAATAGTGACTAGTATAGAGAATAGCGAACCTTATAGAGGATAGGTTAGAAATGGCGATCGTTTAGACGTCACGCTACTTCCGACTAATGCGATTCCCCCATGGTCACGTGATCCACTTAATTCAATAATGGGATCGCCTGTGTTCAAACTCCAGTGTCGACAGCGACACTTATTCTTATATAACATTATCTCAATGAGAATCTGCCAGAGAGATGGATCGGGGGTGGTGGAGATGAAGATAGTTTTCTGGTGAAATGGCTGCCGCGGTCACCGGACATGTCCCCGTGTGATTTCCTTTTATAGAGATATGTGAAAGGACTGGTCTATGCACCACACTGTTCCTGCTAGCATTGATGAACTCAAGCAGAGAATCACTTCTGTACTGAATAATGTTACCGGAGATATGCTACAGCGTGTTTGGCAAGAGCTTAACTACCGACTTGACGTGTGCCTTTTCACAGGCGGTGCAAATATTGAACACTTGTGAAATCGGTCCTATAATAAACTTATGATGTTCAGCACCTAAACTGTTCAAATTCATTGAGCTAGACTTAGTAGTTTTCGAGATAATCGATTTTGAAATGCTGTCAAATTTTTGGGGAACACTCTGTACATTGAAACTACTTTTAATATCCTCCAATATCCTAATTATTTTATATTTAATGTAAAACTGAAAGTTCTTCAAATTTTCAACAAAAAAATTAAAGAATATAATGATATAAATAATTTCTAAAAACAAGAGACACATTATAAACCCTAACAACACAATAACAACTACAAGTGAAATGAATTTATCTCAATTTTACAACTACATCTAAAATAATAAAAGACTTAAACAATAAGAAACAAAATAATCGCATGCTAAAACCTGATGCTGGAATCTACTCTATAGCCTGTAATAATAAATATATTAAAAAATACGTAGGAGAAACTTCGAGATATTTATGTAAAAGATTATACACGATATGCAAAATAGAGTAATGAAAAACAAAACGTACGCACAAATCGTATTGTATTAATTATACATACAAATCAATAATAAACATAATAATCCCTCAAAAGTTGCAATTGTTTTCCCCCGGCATTCACACACTTGTCTAGTCGAGAGTGGACACTCATGCACACAATGGCACAAAGGTCCTTACCAGCATCAATTTCCTGGCAAGCCTCCCGTCTGAACTGAATCACGGTATCAACAGAACGAGGCTTGCGTCCGAAACCCTGATCTTTTGTACATCCCCAGCAATCTGATTACCACTTTACCTGCAAAACATTTATTATTATTATTATTATTATTATTTTTATTATTATTATTATTATTATTATTATTATTATTATTATTAAGAATTAAAAATGATTTTAAATGTATTATAATAAAAATTATGACAATAATTTTTTAAAAAATGATTTTAATGAATTAAATGAATTCTAGTATTAAATTAATCCTAGAACCAGTAGCATAATACTGGTATAATGCTTACTGTAATACTTACTTTTGCAGCCCCTGTATGAGTAAAAAAAAAAAAGACCTTTTACAAAACAACACGCTGAATACAATAGTCATTTGTTGTAATTAATCTGACGTAATTGCAATTTTAAAAAAAATGCAGCTTTAATTAAAAGAGAAAGTAATTTACTAAGACGACAATATATAGAAAGTGCACTGATTTCTGAGTCTTCTGTGGCAAATCTGTGTTCACGTTCTTACAACATTTCACATTTCTTAATAAATCTTCTTTTATCGTTGTGCGTGATATTTTTTAAAATTAAAATAGACAACAGCGATAAAAACAAAATGAACCGAATGCGACCGGCTGAGCGTTTGCGTCTAGATATGTCAAACGCCAGATAGTTAAAAATGTTCAATTTAGCGTCCCTATATCTTCAGTGTTGCCCATTCATGTATAATTATGAGCTACGTTTACGCTTATATATCGCATTTCCTTCTTCGGTCTGGAAACGCAATCTGATACAGCCGTGCAGCCTCGCGTCCATTACCATTCGCGCGGCTGTATGTAAAAATCATATCTACCTGCTCACGATATGAATATTCTGCCATTGTTAAACGGAACACTTCTCAGTTAATTTATTACTAAACACATTAGACGTTGAAGACAGAATAGCCACAAATGTACACGGATGGCAAATGTAACCTATTTTATATGGCAACACAGCGCCATCTACCATAAATTTTCTTAGTAACTCGAAAACGAAGGATTTCTGAGCATATATTTATATGGACTTTGTTTTGGTATGAGGAACTCACCTCCAAAGTTTGTAAAAGTATTTTGATACACCCTGTACAGATATCAATAAGAACATTTCTTTACTCTGATGACGACTTTTAGGCGTCGAAACGCGTTACCTAGCCTTTTCCCAGTTGGAATTTGTAGATATATTGATCTATAAATGTGATCATTTATTGCAGTCCAGGTTTAATATCAGCACGTTTAATATTGAGTAAACCGAAACACAAATTCAAAAAGTCTTATTTTCCTTCAGTTTGTATATATGTGTGTGTGTGATTGTGTGTGTGTGTGTGTGTGTGTGTGTGTGTGTGTGTGCGTGCGTGTGTGTGTGTGTGTGTGTGTGTGTGTGTGTCGCAACGTCGAGCCTGGTCAGTACCTGGATGTGTGTGTGACCGTTTTGGAGTACCAGGTGCTGTAAGCTTGGGTATCCAAGTTGTGTAATGGATAATGGCTTGGGATTTCTAATAGGAGGGCCCGGTTTCAATTCCCGTTCGAATCGTTACACGCAAATACCTTTTCTAACTACTTTCCCTCCAGCTATGGGTTAATTAGTAAGACTTGTGTTAGTAAACCATTATTATCTATTTACAAAAAATTCTTAGAATTTTAAAAATATTTTCTGTCTTTAAATAACCTGCAATCTGGGGATAAGACGTAGAAAAGAAACCCGTCAATCATATATATTGGTAAATACTCTTCGGCAAATCGAATCGAGTTCTCTCAGTCACCGTGTGTTTATCTAAAAATAAATACGCTTTTATTCACCTTCATCCCTGCCGTGCGTCAACGGCTTAGACGCCAATTCAGTCGGGTTTCGATCCTAGCTAGAGGCAACCGGACGTCTAGCGACACTGTTGGGCTGTGATACAGCGAAGCAGACTGTCTGTGGATGACAATATCTATATATCTATATCTATATATATCTCTCTCTCTCTCTCTCTCTCTCTCTCTCTCTATCTATATATATATATATATATATATATATATATATATATATATGTATGCAAATATAACAGACTATTATGTTTCATCATGACCCGTTCTTATATAGTGGTTTTAGTTTCGGGAGAAAATAAAGACAAAAACTGTCCAACCTTTGGATATTTGTTTATTATGCTCTTCATCGATCTAAACTTTCGGCTCACATGAGCAATCATCAAAGTGGTTATATGGACATTACAACAGAGATGTTCACCATCAAAGATGACGTCATATTATGTTTACATAGAAGTTTACTATGTGACGATAACGTTCGCGGAATAACAGACGCAGGTCGTAAATTCGTAATGCGGTTCTATGATGTCGTACATGTGAGAGAAAGTAAAACCACTATACGAAGCTTAGAACGGCTCATGATCAAACATAGTAGACTTTCGTTGTCCGTTATATTTCACAATATATGTTTTAATAAAGATCTGCTGCCAAAATACACTATATATATATATATATATATATATATATATATATATATATATATATATATATATATATACATACATATATATATATATATATATATATACACACATGTATATATATATACATATATATATACACACATGTATATATATACATATATATACATATATACAGACATATACAAACATATATATATATATATATATATATATATATATATATATATATATATATATATATATATATATTTACATATTAGGATATTACATCAAAAATATGTCAAAATCTATACATAATTGTAGTCGTGTTTCGATGCGTATCAATGCATCTCATCAGGCGATTGTACATTGATGAAATGCATTGATACGCATCGAAACACGACTGCAATTGTGTAGTGATTTTGACATGTTTTTGATGTAATATCCTAAAGTAAATAATATTGCTCTACTTTGTATTGAGCCCACTTTTACAGTCCTCTTGTATGGCCGTGAATGCTGAACAATTTCTTCACAGATGAAGAAAAAAAACTGGAGGAAACAGAAATGTGGTTCTACAGAAAGATGAGAATAACATAACCAAAAAACTTAATCGGAAGAAGCCTCCGGGAAAATAAAAAAAAAGAAAATAATAAGTTAGCTTTCAATGAGATCTGAATTTGTATTCCATCCCTATTGTGAAAAATCTCACATGGACAGCGTGTTCCCGATTTACCCACGAAAGCCACTTGAGCATATGTACTTTAAATTTAATCTTGCAGCTATACTCTTCTGTATGTGATTGTCTCCGCGCCATCTTGTTTGTTTACACCGATCCGATGTCGTTTTCCGGGTTCCTTAGATGAAGCACTGTCATTTTCTTACCGACACATACAGCTTACCGGGTGGAGGATATCAAAATGATATTAGCGTTACGAAGACAAAATACTTAAATTAAAATTTAATAAAAGACAACTTTCCTGAAAGACGATACCAAACGATATGTCGTTTAAATATTGTTCGGTATTCAGACGATTTCACTCGTTGTTAGTTGATGTACTTGTGATATTTTTATGTCACCAAATCAGTCTAGGCTTCGAAAGGAATAAACAATGAATTATATCAATAATTACTATCAAAATAGATAAATAACTTTGGACTCTGTTTCCGAAGAGCAAATATCCTCAGTAGAATTTCCACGACCCCAACTAGTATTATTGTAAAAGATTGAAAAGGTTTATTCGTAATCAGGCTTTGTCTAAATAGAGGTTATTGTCTGAAGTGCATGGTTTAACGTAATCTGAGAAAAACATTTTTTTTTTCAATCATGATTCGCAAAATTCGATAAACAACAAACAGGGAAAAGGGAAGGGGGTAAATTTTATAACAGAATATTTCTTTAGGTTCACCAATTTTTGCTTCAAATAGAAAGGTCAACTAAAATGTCACAGACTAAGGCTCAATGGAAAAAAGATTAGACAATAATAGCCAATAGGCTTTTATCTCTTTTACATTCTCATAATCAATGACTCACTCAACTCTTCTTCTTCTTCTTCTTCTCTTCTTCTCTTCTTCTTCTTCTTCTTCTTCTTCTTCTTCTTCTTCTTCTTCTTCTTCTTCTTCTTCTTCTTCTTCTTCTTCTATGTGCTGTGTTCCCTTCAGGACAAAGTTGATCATGACTCTTCACAAATTCCTATCTCGAATGAGTCTTTTTTTCTCTCTTTTTGCTAAGGCTCCCGTCCCGCCATCCAGTCACACAACGTCGTCAGGTAGGTGGCCCGCTAACTTTCCCTATCAACTCCTGACCTCAATATGCCTCGTGAGGGTTAAATTTAACAAGGCCACCTTCCTCAGGAATTTCAGCGGTAACGCTATGTTTTTTTTCTTCATAAAAACAAATGCAGGTTCTTTCACAAATCAGCTAAAACATATACGGTTCAAATTCAAGTCAATAGACATCTTGTTTTTTTAGACAAATCTTTTTTTAAATCATATCACTCCAAGCAAGGCAGTAAAGCCACTAAGACACAAAGGGGGTTCCTAAGTATGAATGAATAAGAAAAAAGAGAAACATTATTAAGGAGCAAGAAAAATAGAAGAATAACCAAGAAGACAGTAGATAACGATTGACATAGCATTTAAATTTTTGAAGATGAAAGTTAGCTGGAAAGTATGGAGACAGAACAGAGTTCCACAAGCAAGAAGTGCGATAGAAGAAACTGTTAGAATATAACTTATGGCTGCATCTAGCCAATTCAAGTGTAAATTGATGAAACCTAAAGTATAGCTACCATACAGAGTTCATCCGAACAATTACCATGAAAATATTTATAGTAAATTACGGTGGAGTGAAAATGACTGAAACCAAGGTGCCAGGTCAGAACGAATAACATTGCGGATTCTTCTTTGAATTTTAACAAGAATCTCTCTATATATATATACAGCAGGAGAACCGGGCCACATGTGGCAGCAATATTCAAAGCATCTGCACATAAATCTAGACAAAAACACGTTAAAATAGACATTTCTCAAATTATAAATATCTATCGGGATTTCTATGGTGAATACATGCATCCAGAAATGTGCTGACTATTTTGTTAGTGTATTAACATTTTATTCAAACAGATTTATTTTACTAATTTTTAAATGTCTTTTTATCTTATTTTCTTCCTGGGTATGATGATAAACTACATCCGGCAGCTAGATCTCTGATCGGGAGGTTTTGAGGAGCGTCGAACCACCTTTTGATTGCTGTTGTTCCCAGATCCATCCTAACTCGGGGTGGTAGCACCTGTTAGGGTCCCAGCTACAGGCAAATAATTACCCCCCGCCTTCCCAAATTGGGATCAAAACATTATGAAAGTATAAAAATACATTTTTGTAGTAAGAATACCGGCGATACATTTTCATAATAAAAAATTACCAGCAATACATTATTGCAAAAGGAAGAGACAAATTACCAGCAAAATATTTTTGAAAAAAAATAATTACCAAAGCTCAAAAGAAAATTAAATTTCGGCGTTAATTGACCCATAAGGACTTTACAGTGATTTTCCAACCTTAGACGTGACACAAAGCCGAAAGTGGGGGTACCCAGTGAGGATCGAACTTACTACTCAGTCGTAGATGATCTAGCAAATCAAGGTCTCTAACCATTACACAACGTCGAAGTGTCCCATATAGGGACTTTATCTGGCGCTAAACAAACCAAAACCAAACCAAATCTATCTTATGTGTGATGGCTGTTGCTGCTTTTGTTTTTATCTGAAATGTATATGAACTAAATTGTAATCTTTCTTTATATTTTTAGATACTATACATTTTTCGGTGAGCCGAGTTCGAATTCCAATCGGGTTCGTTACATTCACTTACGCGGAAATAACCCTGGAAAAGATATAAATCAATCTCTTCTCCCCGTAGCTATGGGTTAAATAACAGGACAGCCTGTGTCCTATATCTTTGGTTGGCAACTAGTCTACCGCAGAAAGAAGCGGCAACCTACTGCGGGAAAATCTTCTACCTAGTCAGTCACGAATCGAAAGAAACATGATCGTCCAAGCGTGTATCAGGTATGGCACGTAACTGACTGATTATAAGACTCTGATTATGACTATATCACGTTCAAACACCGCTAATCGT
>OZ038494.1:59890974-59995974 GCA_964036315.1 Acanthosepion esculentum
TCACTGTTTATCATATCTATTTATCTATTTATCTATCTACCTATTTATGTTTATCATATCTATCTATGTATCTATCTATCTCGGTTCGTCGTATCTATCTATCTATCTATCTATCTCGATTTGTCATATCTATCTATCTATCTATCTATCTATCTATCTACGAGCTCGTTTGAACATTTGCCATAGAAATAGCGAGTAGTGAGAGGCCAGCAATGGTTTTGTGTGTGCAGTGTATAAATTACAATTTAATATTGATTCACTGGGAATTTGGTGTCCACATTGCTGTGGCTAGGATATGAATTGAACAAGATTAATTTCTGTCTATATTTCTGAGATGAGGAACTCTAACTATTTACAATATTTACATTGTTCGCACGGACTGTTTTCCTCATCATTATGAATTTGCGAATCAAGTTGAAGACAACAGTCCGAATAATGTAAATGGTCAAAGATTAATTTCTTTTTAGAAACATGGCTGCCTGATCATGAGTATCAACCATTATTGCCGGCTTGTTGACTGGAACCATTACATAACATTCCAGTTGCAGAGACTCGTAGTTAAAATGGGTATAAATTTGTCTGTATGGGTATCGTTTTGAATAGGCTGTTTTAACACCACGGTATGAAGTAGGGTAACCCCAATCATACATTGGGTATTTTTTTTTTTTTTCTAGACTAGGCTAAATTATAGCTGGGTATATCTATCTATTCCCGGGGTGGCTAATCTGGGATACTATACTGGTATTCAAATAAACCTCTTAATATTGGTTTTACAAATAAGTACATTTGTATGTAGCACAAGGCTGAAAGGATGGGGGGAAAGATTGGTCAACACTGTCTACCTACACCTAGCTAATAATAATGGTGATTTAATTTTCTAAGCATAGTATAGATGTGGTACAAGGCCAAATGTATGGGGCACCCAGTTAGTATCGAATTCACTCTTCAATCGTAATTGTTCTAGCGAGATAATCTTGATGTTACACTACATGGCTGTTTCCCAAAAGATTTCCACTTTCTTGTAGACTTACGAAATTCTTTCTTTCTTTTTTTCTTTCTTTTTTCATTCTTTCCTTTCTTTCTTCTTTTCTTTCTTATCAAATGTCTCTTACTCTCTTTTTGGTTATTTGATGCATTGCCTTCATTTTCTCATTATTGTACCCTTACAAATTTCTTTCTTGTCTTCTTTTTTCTTTCTTTTTTCATTCTTTCCTTTCTTTCTTCTTTTCTTTCTTGTCAATTGTCTCTTACTCTCTTTTTGGTTATTTGATGCATTGCCTTCATTTTCTCATTATTGTACCCTTACAGATTTCTTTCTTTCTTGTCTTCTTTTTTTCTTTCTTTTATCATTCTTTCCTTTCTTTCTTCTTTTCTTTCCTTTCAATTGTCTCTTACTCTCTTTTTGGTTATTTGATGCATTGCCTTCATTTTCTCATTATTGTACCCTTACAGATTTCTTTCTTTCTTGTCTTCTTTTTCTTTCTTTTTTCATTCTTTCCTTTCTTTCTTCTTTTCTTTCCTTTCAATTGTCTCTTACTCTCTTTTTGGTTATTTGATGCATTGCCTTCATTTTCTCATTATTGTACCCTTACAGATTTCTTTCTTTCTTTACTTTTTTCTTTCTTTCTTTTTTCATTCTTTCCTTTCTTTCTTCTTTTCTTTCTTGTCAATTGTCTCTTACTCTCTTTTTGGTTATTTGATGCATTGCCTTCATTTTCTCATTATTGTACCCTTACAGATTTCTTTCTTTCTTGTCTTCTTTTTTTCTTTCTTTTATCATTCTTTCCTTTCTTTCTTCTTTTCTTTCCTTTCAATTGTCTCTTACTCTCTTTTTGGTTATTTGATGCATTGCCTTCATTTTCTCATTATTGTACCCTTACAGATTTCTTTCTTTCTTGTCTTCTTTTTTCTTTCTTTTTTCATTCTTTCCTTTCTTTCTTCTTTTCTTTCCTTTCAATTGTCTCTTACTCACTTTTTGGTTATTTGATGCATTGCCTTCATTTTCTCATTATTGTACTCTTACAGATTCCTTTCTTTCTTGTCTTCTTTTTTCTTTCTTTTTTCATTCTTTCCTTTCTTTCTTCTTTTCTTTCCTTTCAATTGTCTCTTACTCTCTTTTTGGTTATTTGATGCATTGCCTTCATTTTCTCATTATTGTACCCTTACAGATTCCTTTCTTTCTTGTCTTCTTTTTTCTTTCTTTTTTCATTCTTTCCTTTCTTTCTTCTTTTCTTTCTTGTCAATTGTCTTTTACACTCTCTTTAGTTATTTGATGCATTGCCTTCATTTTCTCATTATTGTACCCTTACAGATTCCTTTCTTTCTTGTCTTCGTTTTTCTTTCTTTTTTCATTCTTTCCTTTCTTTCTTCTTTTCTTTCTTGTCAATTGTCTCTTACTCTCTTTTTGGTTATTTGATGCATTGCCTTCATTTTCTCATTATTGTACCCTTACAGATTTCTTTCTTTCTTGTCTTCTTTTTTCTTTCTTTTTTCATTCTTTCCTTTCTTTCTTCTTTTCTTTCCTTTCAATTGTCTCTTACTCTCTTTTTGGTTATTTGATGCATTGCCTTCATTTTCTCATTATTGTACCCTTACAGATTTCTTTCTTTCTTTACTTTTTTCTTTCTTTCTTTTTTCATTCTTTCCTTTCTTTCTTCTTTTCTTTCTTGTCAATTGTCTCTTACTCTCTTTTTGGTTATTTGATGCATTGCCTTCATTTTCTCATTATTGTACCCTTACAGATTTCTTTCTTTCTTGTCTTCTTTTTTTCTTTCTTTTATCATTCTTTCCTTTCTTTCTTCTTTTCTTTCCTTTCAATTGTCTCTTACTCTCTTTTTGGTTATTTGATGCATTGCCTTCATTTTCTCATTATTGTACCCTTACAGATTTCTTTCTTTCTTGTCTTCTTTTTTCTTTCTTTTTTCATTCTTTCCTTTCTTTCTTCTTTTCTTTCCTTTCAATTGTCTCTTACTCACTTTTTGGTTATTTGATGCATTGCCTTCATTTTCTCATTATTGTACCCTTACAGATTCCTTTCTTTCTTGTCTTCTTTTTTCTTTCTTTTTTCATTCTTTCCTTTCTTTCTTCTTTTCTTTCCTTTCAATTGTCTCTTAATCTCTTTTTGGTTATTTGATGCATTGCCTTCATTTTCTCATTATTGTACCCTTACAGATTTCTTTCTTTCTTTACTTTTTTCTTTCTTTCTTTTTTCATTCTTTCCTTTCTTTCTTCTTTTCTTTCTTGTCAATTGTCTCTTACTCTCTTTTTGGTTATTTGATGCATTGCCTTCATTTTCTCATTATTGTACCCTTACATATTTCTTTCTTTCTTGTCTTCTTTTTTTCTTTCTTTTATCATTCTTTCCTTTCTTTTTTCTTTTCTTTCCTTTCAATTGTCTCTTACTCTCTTTTTGGTTATTTGATGCATTGCCTTCATTTTCTCATTATTGTACCCTTACATATTTCTTTCTTTCTTGTCTTCTTTTTTTCTTTCTTTTTTCATTCTTTCCTTTCTTTCTTCTTTTCTTTCTTGTCAATTGTCTCTTACTCTCTTTTTGGTTATTTGATGCATTGCCTTCATTTTCTCATTATTGTACCCTTACAGATTCCTTTCTTTCTTGTCGTCGTTTTTTCTTTCCTTTTTCATTCTATCCTTTCTTTCTTCTTTTCTTTCTTATCAATTGTCTCTTACTCTCTTTTTGGTTATTTGATGCATTGCCTTCATTTTCTCATTATTGTACCCTTACATATTTCTTTCTTGTCTTCTTTTTTTCTTTCTTTTTCATTCTTTCCTTTCTTTCTTCTTTTCTTTCTTGTCAATTGTCTCTTACTCTCTTTTTGGTTATTTGATGCATTGCCTTCATTTTCTCATTATTGTACCCTTACAGATTTCTTTCTTTCTTGTCTTCTTTTTTCTTTCTTTTTTCATTCTTTCCTTTCTTTCTTCTTTTCTTTCCTTTCAATTGTCTCTTACTCTCTTTTTGGTCATTTGATGCATTGCCTTCATTTTCTCATTATTGTACCCTTACAGATTTCTTTCTTTCTTTACTTATTTCATTCTTCCTTTTTTCATTCTTTCCTTTCTTTCTTCTTTTCTTTCTTATCAATTGTCTCTTACTCTCTTTTTGGTTATTTGATGCATTGCCTTCATTTTCTCATTATTGTACCCTTACAAATTTCTTTCTTGTCTTCTTTTTTCTTTCTTTTTTCATTCTTTCCTTTCTTTCTTCTTTTCTTTCCTTTCAATTGTCTCTTAATCTCTTTTTGGTTATTTGATGCATTGCCTTCATTTTCTCATTATTGTACCCTTACAGATTTCTTTCTTTCTTTACTTTTTTCTTTCTTTCTTTTTTCATTCTTTCCTTTCTTTCTTCTTTTCTTTCTTGTCAATTGTCTCTTACTCTCTTTTTGGTTATTTGATGCATTGCCTTCATTTTCTCATTATTGTACCCTTACATATTTCTTTCTTTCTTGTCTTCTTTTTTTCTTTCTTTTATCATTCTTTCCTTTCTTTTTTCTTTTCTTTCCTTTCAATTGTCTCTTACTCTCTTTTTGGTTATTTGATGCATTGCCTTCATTTTCTCATTATTGTACCCTTACATATTTCTTTCTTTCTTGTCTTCTTTTTTTCTTTCTTTTTTCATTCTTTCCTTTCTTTCTTCTTTTCTTTCTTGTCAATTGTCTCTTACTCTCTTTTTGGTTATTTGATGCATTGCCTTCATTTTCTCATTATTGTACCCTTACAGATTCCTTTCTTTCTTGTCGTCGTTTTTTCTTTCCTTTTTCATTCTATCCTTTCTTTCTTCTTTTCTTTCTTATCAATTGTCTCTTACTCTCTTTTTGGTTATTTGATGCATTGCCTTCATTTTCTCATTATTGTACCCTTACATATTTCTTTCTTTCTTGTCTTCTTTTTTTCTTTCTTTTTTCATTCTTTCTTTTCTTTCTTCTTTTCTTTCTTGTCAATTGTCTCTTACTCTCTTTTTGGTTATTTGATGCATTGCCTTCATTTTCTCATTATTGTACACTTACAGATTTCTTTCTTTCTTGTCTTCTTTTTTCTTTCTTTTTTCATTCTTTCCTTTCTTTCTTCTTTTCTTTCCTTTCAATTGTCTCTTACTCTCTTTTTGGTCATTTGATGCATTGCCTTCATTTTCTCATTATTGTACCCTTACAGATTTCTTTCTTTCTTTACTTATTTCATTCTTCCTTTTTTCATTCTTTCCTTTCTTTCTTCTTTTCTTTCTTATCAATTGTCTCTTACTCTCTTTTTGGTTATTTGATGCATTGCCTTCATTTTCTCATTATTGTACCCTTACAAATTTCTTTCTTGTCTTCTTTTTTCTTTCTTTTTTCATTCTTTCCTTTCTTTCTTCTTTTCTTTCCTTTCAATTGTCTCTTACTCTCTTTTTGGTCATTTGATGCATTGCCTTCATTTTCTCATTATTGTACCCTTACAGATTTCTTTCTTTCTTTACTTATTTCATTCTTCCTTTTTTCATTCTTTCCTTTCTTTCTTCTTTTCTTTCTTATCAATTGTCTCTTACTCTCTTTTTGGTTATTTGATGCATTGCCTTCATTTTCTCATTATTGTACCCTTACAAATTTCTTTCTTGTCTTCTTTTTTCTTTCTTTTTTCATTCTTTCCTTTCTTTCTTCTTTTCTTTCCTTTCAATTGTCTCTTAATCTCTTTTTGGTTATTTGATGCATTGCCTTCATTTTCTCATTATTGTACCCTTACAGATTTCTTTCTTTCTTTACTTTTTTCTTTCTTTCTTTTTTCATTCTTTCCTTTCTTTCTTCTTTTCTTTCTTGTCAATTGTCTCTTACTCTCTTTTTGGTTATTTGATGCATTGCCTTCATTTTCTAATTATTGTACCCTTACATATTTCTTTCTTTCTTGTCTTCTTTTTTTCTTTCTTTTATCATTCTTTCCTTTCTTTTTTCTTTTCTTTCCTTTCAATTGTCTCTTACTCTCTTTTTGGTTATTTGATGCATTGCCTTCATTTTCTCATTATTGTACCCTTACATATTTCTTTCTTTCTTGTCTTCTTTTTTTCTTTCTTTTTTCATTCTTTCCTTTCTTTCTTCTTTTCTTTCTTGTCAATTGTCTCTTACTCTCTTTTTGGTTATTTGATGCATTGCCTTCATTTTCTCATTATTGTACCCTTACAGATTCCTTTCTTTCTTGTCGTCGTTTTTTCTTTCCTTTTTCATTCTATCCTTTCTTTCTTCTTTTCTTTCTTATCAATTGTCTCTTACTCTCTTTTTGGTTATTTGATGCATTGCCTTCATTTTCTCATTATTGTACCCTTACATATTTCTTTCTTTCTTGTCTTCTTTTTTTCTTTCTTTTTTCATTCTTTCCTTTCTTTCTTCTTTTCTTTCTTGTCAATTGTCTCTTACTCTCTTTTTGTTTATTTGATGCATTGCCTTCATTTTCTCATTATTGTACCCTTACAGATTTCTTTCTTTCTTGTCTTCTTTTTTCTTTCTTTTTTCATTCTTTCCTTTCTTTCTTCTTTTCTTTCCTTTCAATTGTCTCTTACTCTCTTTTTGGTTATTTGATGCATTGCCTTCATTTTCTCATTATTGTACCCTTACAAATTTCTTTCTTGTCTTCGTTTTTCTTTCTTTTTTCATTCTTTCCTTTCTTTCTTCTTTTCTTTCTTGTCAATTGTCTCTTACTCTCTTTTTGGTTATTTGATGCATTGCCTTCATTTTCTCATTATTGTACCCTTACAGATTCCTTTCTTTCTTGTCTTCTTTTTTCTTTCTTTTTTCATTCTTTCCTTTCTTTCTTCTTTTCTTTCCTTTCAATTGTCTCTTAGTCTCTTTTTGGTTATTTGATGCATTGCCTTCATTTTCTCATTATTGTACCCTTACAGATTCCTTTCTTTCTTGTCTTCTTTTTTCTTTCTTTTTTCATTCTTTCCTTTCTTTCTTCTTTTCTTTCTTGTCAATTGTCTCTTACTCTCTTTTTTGTTATTTGATGCATTGCATTCATTTTCTCATTATTGTACCCTTACATATTTCTTTCTTTCTTGTCTTCTTTTTTTCTTTCTTTTTTCATTCTTTCTTTTCTTTCTTCTTTTCTTTCTTGTCAATTGACTCTTACTCTCTTTTTGGTTATTTGATGCATTGCCTTCATTTTCTCATTATTGTACCCTTACAGATTCCTTTCTTTCTTGTCTTCGTTTTTTCTTTCTTTTTTCATTCTTTCCTTTCTTTCTTCTTTTCTTTATTATCAATTGTCTCTCACTCTCATTTTGGTTATTTGATGCATTGCCTTCATTTTCTCATTATTGTACCCTTACAGATTTCTTTCTTTCTTGTCTTCTTTTTTTCTTTCTTTTTTCGTTCTTTCCTTTCTTTCTTCTTTTCTTTCCTTTCAATTGTCTCTTACTCTCTTTTTGGTTATTTGATGCATTGCCTTCATATTCTCATTATTGTACCCTTACAGATTTCTTTCTTTCTTGTCTTCTTTTTTCTTTCTTTCTTCATTCTTTCCTTTCTTTCTTCTTTTCTTTCTTGTCAATTGTCTCTTACTCTCTTTTTGGTTATTTGATGCATTGCCTTCATTTTCTCATTATTGTACTCTTACAGATTTCTTTCTTTCTTTACTTATTTCTTTCTTTCTTTTTTCATTCTTTCCTTTCTTTCTTCTTTTCTTTCCTTTCAATTGTCTCTTACTCTCTTTTTGGTTATTTGATGCATTGCCTTCATTTTCTCATTATTGTACTCTTACAGATTTCTTTCTTTCTTTACTTATTTCTTTCTTTCTTTTTTCATTCTTTCCTTTCTTTCTTCTTTTCTTTCCTTTCAATTGTCTCTTACTCTCTTTATGGTTATTTGATGCATTGCCTTCATATTCTCATTATTGTACCCTTACAGATTTCTTTCTTTCTTGTCTTCGTTTTTTCTTTCTTTTTTCATTTTTTCCTTTCTTTCTTCTTTTCTTTCTTGTCAATTGTCTCTTACTCTCTTTTTGGTTATTTGATGCATTGCCTTCATATTCTCATTATTGTACCCTTACAGATTTCTTTCTTTCTTGTCTTCTTTTTTTCTTTCTTTTTTCATTCTTTCCTTTCTTTCTTCTTTTCTTTCTTGTCAATTGTCTCTTACTCCCTTTTTGGTTATTTGATGCATTGCCTTCATTTTCTCATTATTGTACCCTTACAGATTCCTTTCTTTCTTGTCTTCGTTTTTTCTTTCTTTTTTCATTCTATCCTTTCTTTCTTCTTTTCTTTCTTATCAATTGTCTCTCACTCTCGTTTTGGTTATTTGATGCATTGCCTTCATTTTCTCATTATTGTACCCTTACAGATTCCTTTCTTTCTTGTCTTCGTTTTTTCTTTCTTTTTTCATTCTCTCCTTTCTTTCTTCTTTTCTTTCTTGTCAATTGTCTGTTACTCTCTTTCTGGTTATTTGATGCATTGCCTTCATTTTCTCATTATTGTGCCCTTACAGATTCCTTTCTTTCTTGTCTTCGTTTTTTCTTTCTTTTTTCATTCTCTCCTTTTTTTCTTCTTTTTTTTCTGATCAATTGTCTCTCACTCTCGTTTTGGTTATTTGATGCATTGCCTTCATTTTCTCATTATTGTACCCTTACAGATTCCTTTCTTTCTTGTCTTCGTTTTTTCTTTCTTTTTTCATTCTATCCTTTCTTTCTTCTTTTCTTTCTTGTCAATTGTCTCTTACTCTCTTTTTGGTTATTTGATGCATTGCTTTCATTTTCTCATTATTGTACCCTTACACATTTCTTTCTTTCTTTACTTATTTCTTTCTTTCTTTTTTCATTCTTTCCTTTCTTTTTCCTTTTCCTTCTTATCAATTGTCTCTTACTCTCTTTTTGGTTATTTGATGCATTGCCTTCATTTTCTCATTATTGTACCCTTACAGATTTCTTTCTTTCTTGTCTTCTTTTTTCTTTCTTTTTTCATTCTTTCCTTTCTTCCTTCTTTTCTTTCTTGTCAATTGTCTCTTACTCTCTTTTTGGTTATTTGATGCATTGCCTTCATTTTCTCATTATTGTACCCTTACAGATTTCTTTCTTTCTTTACTTTTTCTTTCTTTCTTTTTTCATTCTTTCCTTTCTTTCTTCTTTTCTTTCTTGTCAATTGTCTCTGACTCTCTTTTTGGTTATTTGATGCATTGCCTTCATTTTCTCATTATTGTACCCTTACAGATTTCTTTCTTTCTTTACTTTTTTCTTTCTTTCTTTTTTCATTCTTTCCTTTCTTTCTTCTTTTCTTTCTTGTCAATTGTCTCTCACTCTCTTTTTAGTTATTTGATGCATTGCCTTCATTTTCTCATTATTGTACCCTTACAGATTTCTTTCTTTCTTGTCCTCTTTTTTTTCTTTCTTTTATCATTCTTTCCTTTCTTTTTTCTTTTCTTTCCTTTCAATTGTCTCTTACTCTCTTTTTGGTTATTTGATGCATTGCCTTCATATTCTCATTATTGTACCCTTACAGATTTCTTTCTTTCTTTACTTTTTCTTTCTTTCTTTTTTCATTCTTTCCTTTCTTTCTTCTTTTCTTTCTTGTCAATTGTCTCTGACTCTCTTTTTGGTTATTTGATGCATTGCCTTCATATTCTCATTATTCTACCCTTACAGATTTCTTTCTTTCTTTTCTTATTTCTTTCTTTCTTTCTTGCTATCCTTTTTCTTTCTTAACAATATTCTAATACTTTCATTTTGGTTATTTGATGCATTGGAATCTTTTCCTCTATTTTTCTCTTACATCTTATTCTTTCCTTCCTTCTTTCCATCCTTTTTTTTCTTTATTTCTCCCTTCATTTCTTCCTTTCTTTATTTATTAGCTGTTTTCTCCTATTCTGTTTTGGTTTACTTAATGCATTGCATTCTTATATTCTTTCTTACAGCTTTCTTTCTTCCTTTCTTTTCTTCTTTCTCTCCATCTTTCTTTCTTAATTACTTTCTTTTTTTTTTTTCTTTCTTAGCATTTTCACCTCCCCTCTTTTTGCTAAGTGATGTATTGCCGTCTGTTCCTCTTTCTTTTACCCGTCGAATTTCTTTCTTTCTTTCTTTCTTTCTTTCTTTCTTTCTTAGCAATTTTCACTTACTCTCATTTTGGTTATTTAATGCATTGCCTTCTTTTCCACTTTCTTGGACACTTACAGATTACTTTTTTTCTTTCCATCTTTCTTTCTTCTTCCTTTCCTTTAATCCTTCCTTCATTTCTTCCTTTCTCAGCAATTTTCTCCTACTTTCATTGCATTGCGCTCTTTTGTCTTCTTTCTTCTACCATTACAGCTTTCTTTCTTCTTCTTTTTTTTTCCTCTTTAATTATTCCTCCTTTCTTTCTTAGTAATTTTCTATTCGTCTCTTTTTGGTTATTTGATACGTTTCTTTTTTTTTTCAATTTCTTGTACTCTTACAGATTTCCTCCCTTCCTTCCTTCCTTCCTTCCTTCCTTCCTTCCTTCCTGCTTTCTTTCATTATTTATTTCTTTTCCCCTTCTTTCCTTTCTTTCTTTCTTTCTTTGCAATTTTCTCCTACTTTGTTTATAGTTATCTGTTGCATTGCCTTTTTCCCTCTTTCTTGTACCCTTGTTGCGCTTTCTGCCTTTCTTTCTTTTTATCTTTCTTCCTTCCTTCCTTCCTTCCTTCCTTCCTTCTATACTTCCTTTCTTTCTTTATTTCTTAGCAATTTCCTCCTACTCTCTTTTTGGTTACTTGGTGCATTGCCTTCTTTTTCTCTTTCGTGTGTCCTTACAACTTTCTTTCTTTCTTTTTCTTTCTTGCAGACACACATACACATAAACATCCACAGAAATACACATATAGACTGATTAACTTAATTCATATTTTTCCTTCTTTTTTTTTCGTAATCTTCATCTTAAAAGCGATGACTTATCAGTAACCTGTGTAGGTTTTGAACCTGAGACCTTTAAGCCAACAGCCGGTTTCTATTAACTCCTCTCCTAAACTGCTGATGTTGTTTTCCAAATTGGTTATTCGTCTCTCACGTACAATAGATGAAAAACACCGAAAATCTAATTGGATTCCATTAATACGTTATATAACATTTTCCTCTTTTCGAGGACAGGCATTGCGCGTGCGCAAGTTTGAGTGATGACGCTCGAGATTTTTTTTTCTTTTTTTTAAAGATAGCTAGAAAGGGGAAATAGTGGGGAAAAAAGCCAAGTGTATCAATATTGCAATTTTGTTTCCAATATCGATTTGCCGCTGTGGTGGAAACGAAGCCGCAGATTTGGAACTGATTAAATCGAATGAAATTCTGTTTGTGTCTGGTATAAGAAAAGTACTTTTTGGAATGTTGCGTCTAAGAAAGGTCGAAAAAAGAAGCTAATACGAGTAAACGACGAGATATCGATGTGTTATAATCCTATTCGCAAAGACGATTCGGATTCTTAGCGTTCGCAAAATACTCTAGCAGTTTTGATCGACATCTTTGGTGAAAACTACTTTACATAAAATGGAATCAATGACAGCCGTACTATTATTATTCTGCCAGTCATTTCTCAGATGTTAGATGACAATTTAAAAAACTTGTGGCTATGGTTAAACTTCATGCTCGCAAAAAAAGACGGTTATTCCTTTGACACCGGTATTATTGCATACAATATTATAATTCCTCGGTAATGTTTATTGTTTTAAAGAGCGATTATTTGAATTTTAATAAAACCCAAGTGGATTCATACCATATAAAAGTGGATTTGTATTTTTTTTTATTCTTGAAAATCGACAATATTCAGTATGACTGAAAAGTAACTCTCTATTTTATGCATGATGGATTCTCCTGTCTTGTAAAAATTATAGTTAGACGGGAGAGTCCATTGTGCATAAAATAGGGAGTTACTTTTCAGTCATCCTATATTGTGATTTTCCAAGCGTAGGTTAGATGCGACACAAGGCCGAAAGTGTGAGAGCACCCAGTAAGTAACGAACTCATCATTCAGTTGCAAATGCTCTAGCGAGAGAAGCTTGGTAACCATTATACTGCTTCTAAGTGCTCCAATCACTATATATATATATATATATATATATATATATATATATATATATATATATAGTGATTGGAGCACTTAGAAGCAATATAATGGTTATATATATATATATATATATATATATATATATATATATATATATATATATATATATATATATATATATACTGCCTCTAAGTGCCCCAATCACTATATATATATATATATATATATATATATAGTGATTGGGGCACTTAGAGGCAATATAATGGTTACCAAACTTATATATATATATATATATATATATATATATATATATATATATATATAAATAACTACTTGGCAACTCCTATTAGCTTAAAATTTACAGTAACTTTCATATACCTATTGTCATTATTTAAAAGGCTATTATGCAGATTAAAATATTATCATTGATAATATTCATTATATTAATTTCATCACGTTTAATATTAGTACTTTGTTTCACTAAAATGATATGTAATAAATTCAAATCATATATTTGTAAAATATATTTATTTCATTAATATTTTTCTTGAGATACCTTCAGGTTTCATTGGTATAAATACAATCAGAATTTTTATATCCTAATCATTCCACTAATCCTTTTCGGGAGAGCACCTGGCTGTATTTTTTATGCAGCACGGCCAGAGATTTTAGGGGCTCTCTCGGACAACTTGAACGGGGGATGGACTTTCGATATAATGATTGATGAGGCAGCCTTCAAGCGCATCCCCAACAGTTTGGATTTTGCGGCGGGAAAATGCCGGTCATTGTGACCGGTAGAAAACCTACTTGCTGGAAGTGTGGAGAGATTGGTCACCTCTCCTCCTCCTGCCCAGGGAAGAAGGCCCCTGGAGTTCCGGCTGCTGGCGACCAAAATCCCCCTCTGACCGAGACTGTTAAATCCGCGGCGCCTGTAATGGGCCTACCTGCGAAACGGACCGGTCTGGAAAATCCCTCGGTTGGGTTTTTACCCACATTACCCCCAAAACCGACGCTTTCCACAAGTGTGGATAAGGAGAAGGATGAGGGGGTTGGCGTGTCGTAGGTAGGGGCAAAAGGAAGATCCGAACAGCGGGGCCTCTGTCCCAGCATGACTCCAGAGATATTGACACCTACAGTCCCATTACCTCTATTAGCTCCGAGGGTGATTCCTCGGCGTCTTATGAAGAAAAGGCATCGGAAACCCAAAAACTAAACGAACCAAGCTGGCAGAAGATATTGGACCTAAAATAGCTAAAGGAGAAGCTGGACGCGAAGCGGGCAAAGAACCGTAAGTCGCTGGAGACGTCTTGCCCCTCATCCTCTGCCCCGTCTTCCCCTCCATCTTTCGAAAAAAACCACCTCCGACCAAATCAGTGTCAAATTCTCCACATAAAGACTGTCCTTCTATTAAGCCTTTCCCTTTCAAGACCCCTTCTGGCATCACACCCTCTCACACTCCGTCATGCACTCCCACTCCAACACCTTCACAATCCCCTCTAAAAAAGAGGAACAGAAGTCCGGATTTGCCAGTCGCTGCAGAAAGGAGGAAAAAGAAAAGCAAACCTCCATATCTCCCAGGGGAAGACGTCTGCCGCGTATCCCGGGAACATACAGAAAGAGTTTTTGGCCAGACTAAACATCCTAGGCCCTTAAAGGTCTTATGTAACTTCCGGCACATAAATGGCATCGATGTAGATGAACCGGGAAACTTTAAAAATGCCAAAAGTGTTCTAACCGTTGTTCGTTCTGGCCGGGGTACGCGGGAGATTTGGGGCATGATAGAGGAGGCAAATGCGTCCCTGAAATCGGTGCCCCCAGCGGCAGCTTTACTGGAACCAAATTTGGATGAAACAAAGGAATGTAAAGGGAGGGTCCCTGTTTTTGTTCACCCATCCCTTTATAGGGCTCTTAAACTCACATATCCTGCGGACATCGGCGGCTTCTCTCATGATGATACCGTCGAGATTGAGATGGCGTCCGGTTCAATGGGACGAGCTGTCGGTGTCCTCACCCCAGCCATGTTCTATCCTGAAGGACAACCCTAATCGATTTGATAATGCCTCTCTGGTTGGCTAGCGTGAATGCCCGAGGTCTGAGGTTGGAGTCTCGAAGGGTGAGGCTCGCTCGCGACCTTCAGAGCTTAGGGGTGAATATATGTTGTGTGCAAGAGACCCCTTTTTCTTCTCGCGATTATGAAGGCATTCTGTCTAAGGGGTTTACTCTTTATTCAGCATGTTTTGATGGACGCTCGAGTCGTGTCTCTTGGCTGGTGAGCAAGTCTTTGAAGGCTGCGTGTTCTCTTGTCTTCGCAGATCTGGCGGGCAGACTTCGGGCTGGATGTTACCATAAAGGATAAGGCTTTGCGTCTCATTGGGGTTTATGGACCCAACATCCAGGCTGAGCTGTCTGCTTTGTTTCGGCAGATCGGGCCGTTTATGATGACATCACGTTGGTTAGTTTTAGTGGGGGATTGGAATGCCTTCCTTGGCCCCGATATAGATCGTATAGGGTCAAATTCAATTTTGGGTATATAACAACTGGGACGTGAAACATTTTGATCTTGTCGACAAATACCGGAATGAGCACCCTCAGTGGGTAGTTTGGACTTGGACAAATAATGGCAGCTCGGCTGTAGGTGTGCGTGCTAGCTACCTCGACCGAGTTTTAGTTAGGAGAGTCGATGTAGGGATCTTAGGGTGTCCAAGTTTTCATTATATAGTTTATTCGGATCATAGGCTTGTCCGGATCCGTGTAAACTTAGATAATCCTAATGTTAGGATGGCTGGTTACTAGAAATTCAACTGCTCGTTATTTGGCGATCAGGAATTCCGGGACCAGCTGCTACTAATGTTACAAAGGGAACTGAAGTTGGCTGTGGTGGGAAATGCCTGATGTGACAAATTAAAATCTAAAATTCGAACGTTTGCTGCCAATTTTAGTCGTCGACTCAATCTAGATAGATTAGCGGCGCAAACGGCTTTAGAGCAAAGAGTTGATCGGGCAGTTAAATCCCGTGATAGTGGGGAATTAGCCTTCGCTACGGCAGAGTTGGCCTCCTTGCTTATCAAGAAGGATCAAGCTCTGGTAGTTAGGGCTAGGTTAAAAAGAATGTCTTCTGAGGCGACGAATATGGCCGCAGAATTGCGTGCAGAGGAAAGTAGGAATGCATCACGGCGGCATATCGCGAGCGTCACATTGCCGGATAAGCGGACCGTGACTACAAACTCAGGCATATGTGAGGCTTTTCGGGATTACTTTCGGGATCTTTTTTTCGGTCTGAGCCCTGCTCAATTCGACGCCTATTTAGCCGACTTTCCCTGCCTCGAGGCAGCTGAAGCGGCTGGGTGCGAGGGTCCCATCACAGAGTCGGAAATCTGGGAAGTGTTGAAACAGGTTGGCCTGGATAAATCTCTGGGATTAAATGGTCTTCCCTACGAAGTCTACTTGAGGCAGTCGCCCGTTTTTGTTCTTTGCTGGAACTGATTTTCAACAACTGGATGAAGCAGGGGTCTATACCTCAACGCTTCACCAGGTGTGTGATCAAGATGCTGCGTAAGGACAAAAACGGTGTGGATGGGATAGGTAATTTTCGCCCTTTAACTATGTTAAATACAGAGTTAAAGATTTTGGCCAAGATCTTAGCCAACCGTTTGCAGGTTGTCTTGTTTAGTCTGATTGGCTCCGAACAGACTTGTGCTGTGAATGGCAGGACTATTCAGGACAACCTTCATATGGTCCGCTTTATCATAGAGAAAGTCGACAGTGAAGCCGCGCTGATCAATTTGGATCAGTCCAAGGCCTTTGATAGGGTTGACCATCGATTCTTGGAGGCTGTTCTTTCGGCTGACGGTTTCGGGCCGTACTTTCGCTCCTGGATCCTTCTTCTGTATGCAACTCCCGGTGCCCTGGTGGAAGTGAACGGGGTAAGATTGGAACCTTTCGTATTGTCTCGATCTATTCGTCAGGGTTGTCCGCTTTCGCCTATACTTTACGTTCTTGCGTTGGAACCTTTCCTTCGCAAGTTAAAGGCGAATCCGGTCCTGCGCGGAATTTCCATACCTGATGCTACCACCTCGGCCAGGTATTCTGCCTATGCTGAGGACGTTTCGGTTCTTGTGTCGAGCAGAGCCGATATTAACGAAGTCAGCAAAGAAATCAGTGGTTATGAGATGGTGACAGGGGCCAAGATCAACCGCGATAAGTCTGTTGGCTTGCAGTTGGGTGCGTGGAAGGGAGTTTCTCTTTCCGGACCTTTCCACTGGACGGATGGGCCGATCAAGATACTCGGCGTCTGGTTCGGTCCTAATATCCAGTTGGGAATGAATTGGTCGGAGGTACAAGAGAAAGCCTAGATCGCAATTAATTTGTGGTTTCGGAGGAACCTTTCCTTGAAGGGGAGGGCGGAGGTATGTGTTTCACATATCTACCAGATTCTCCTTTACCGACTCTCGGTACTTCCACTTCCGTCTACGACACTAATTTTATTAGTAAGGCTCTTGTTTTCTTTCTTGTGGAGAGGCAAATCCGCTAGGGTATCTCGGGAGGTCTGTTGCCTTCATCTATCTGAAGGCGGTCTAGGTATGCCTACTAGCATTGAGATTCGTCTCGATATGCTTCGCATCGTGTTCCTAGATCGTTTGTGTCACGATTCGGATGAGGGGGGCGCCTTCTGGAAGGAAGACGCCCGTAGAAATTTTCTATCCTTGAGAAGTGTGCACTCGTGCGAGGAGGAGGCCAACCGTTTACCCCGAGCCGAATGCTCCTTCTACCGTGAATGCCGTCTTGCTCTGAAACACCTCTTACGGGCGTCGGATGGCCTCTCCAACGTCCAGGCGTTGTCTCGTAAGGCATTATATCAAGTGTTAGTCAGGGGGTCCGTTCATGATGATCTGATTGACGAGCTCGGTCTTACAAAGCAGAAGGCTCGCTGAATCATGCCTTGGGCACCCGGGTTGAAATGTCTCAATAACGATGAGGCATCCCTCACCTGGCTGGTGATGCGTGGGGCCCTCTGGATCGCCAAAAAGCTTTGCGCAGCGGGCTTGGAGAAATCTCCAAACTGCTGACGCTGTGATGGGGAAGTCGAGACCCTTTCATTGCAAGTTGGTAGCACCGTTGTGTAAGTTTGTTGAAGGCCTGATGGTTCGCATGTTGCTGGGAAAGTTCTTTGTCCTTGAGACCTCTTCTGTTTGTAGCAATGTGGCGCCGCCGTTAACGAAGGCTGAACTTTATGTGTTCCACTGCTTGCTAGGAGTTATGAGAGTCGTGATTTGGTCGACACGTCAGAAGGGATTCTATGGAGGTGAGAAGTTCACCTCTTCCCAACTGATCTTGTACTTTAGGCATCAGCTTAAAGTCAAGATTAGGACGGAAAGGCGGCGACTCTCTTCATCAGAATTCGGCAAAAGGTGGGTAAATCTTGCGCGACTGTGTAGAGTGAGAGGGGCTGACCTGGAGTGGCACTTTGATGTCGGTTAGGTACAGGATTTTGTCCTTCATGGGTTGAACAGAGGCAACCCGTCCCGATATTAGGATAGTTTAGGTTTTAGTTTGAATCTTTAGTTTCCCGTTTCTGGTTAACTTCGCTAGGGTATGTTTGCTCATTGGCCCACTTTTATTTCTGTCCTTATTTTTCTTTAGTTTAATTCCCCATCCCATACCTCGTTAGGTGGTCAGTGATGTCAGTTCTCTGGTTGTTGCGGGATGACTTTCGTTTCGTGTGTGTGTTTTCGTATTTGTTATTGTGTCTGAATGAGTGCGTGGTTGTGTGGGTGCTTTTGGATGGATGATTTGTTCTATACTTTTATATTCTCGCAATTTTTTCGTCCAGTTAACTGATGTTTCTGCCACATTTAGGGATTGTGTTTTTTTTTATAACTAACCTTATTTTGTTTTGTTTTCATGTAAATAGTATTTAATGCATATTGTAAATAATCAGTTTTTTTTTAAATTGTTATTTGTCCCTTTTCCCCACAGACTTTGAAATGTACATATGGGGACTAGTTAGGATTTCATAGAGAATTTGAGGTATTATGGTGGATGTAGTAAGAAAGGTAGGAGAGATTGTGTTGTTTTGGTGATAGAACTATTGTTAGTATGTTTGGGTCAGTGTTTGTGACTAGCTAAGTTTAGATTTAAGACAGAAGACCGTCCTTCCCCAATCCCCTTTTGGCCCTGTGCCACATTTTGTATATAAATACAAATAAATATCTATTCCACCAAGACGTTTACAAGACGCAGGTTGTACAGATCAGATAAAGGAAAATGTTTGACTGAATTTTAATGGTAACTGTACTGTTTTGCTCAATTGTAATAATTGCTTGATTTTTATTTTGTTTTATTACCTTTGGATATAATAAAGATTTTATAGGCTCGTGTTCTTTTTTTTTCTATTGTTTTTCATTTAATTGTAATAATGACTTGTTTAACCGAAATAATACCTCATAAATATCGCCTAGGCTGTACCATTTACTAATAATTTTACTAATTTTAGAATTACTAATTTTTTCTAGATTTGCCCTGCTGAAATTGGGTTGCGTCTTATACACCGTACGACTTATATGCCTGGTATTTAAAAAAAAACTGTATTTTCTAAATTTTAACTACTTTTTTTCTAAATTTAACTCCGACGCGAATCAAAATATACGAATAATAAATATACGTTCAATATAGCCTGAAAGGCTTATGGCCACGTCACGTTGAAACACCGGATCACTTAATATCACCGAAGTTAAGCAACGCCGAGCCTGATCAGTACCTAGATGGTTATCTACTTGGTAAAGATATGAATACATCTCTCTCTAACCCCATTCCAACTAAATACAAGAACCGACTGGATCCTACACCTTTGGTTGGCGACTAGTTTAAGAGAATGAAAACTGAATTCAAATCAGTCTGGAAAGTATTGGGCTCCGTCTGACTATCTTGCCCAGGAGACAACTCCGCGGCATGCAGTACATGTAGTGACCATACGACTCGTGATTTCTGTGATTTACAAGAATAAGTTTATATTTACAAGATAATAAATGTATGTTTACCAACTATAATGAAATGTTTATTATTTTCCATTTTATAAAGAAAATATGAAGAAAATTTAACTACTACTAATAAAAAAAAAATCTACTAAATAAAATCTGCCTTTTCTAAATTTTAAATATTTTTTCTAAATTTGACTCCAACTCAAATCAAAATAGGTGAATTATAAAGATACATTCAACATAGCCTGTAAGGCTTACGGACACATCATCTTGAAACACCGATTCCCATAGATTACCAAAAGTAAGCAACGTCAGTACCTAGATGGGTAACTGTAAGCTTGGATGTGCGGATGGTGTAATTGATAAGAGCCCGAAATTGAAAATTTCCTGAGCCGAGTTCTAGATGCAGTTGGGTTCGTTATATTCACTTACGTTAAAATACACTTAGGAAAGCTATGAATCCACTTCTCCCTCCAGCCATGGGTTAATTAGTAAGATTTGTACCACTAAAAAAATTATTAGCTCCAAAATAAATTGCGTACAAAATATTTAAATTTCGGTATTAAATGACCCACAGAGGTTGATATATTGCTAAACAAAAACGACCAACCAGCATAACCTGTAAGAATGGTAACTGATAAAAAAAAATATTCTTTTGTTAAAATTACACCTTTAAGTGCCGAATCTAGGTGCGTCGTCAGAGTTGTTGCTCCCATGTCACTTGGAGTTTCGGGTCTAAATAAACAACAGACTTCTTCGATGGCCGACCCGACCGAATATGATCAGTATTCGGCCCGCACCCAGAGAAAATATTATTTAACCGCTGCCCCACGTAGCAAGATGTGGCACAAGGCCGAGTTTTAAAGTGGGGCAAAAATTCCCGTTAGACCACGTAAAAACTGAGTCAATTTCCCGAGACGATACTCTGCCCTTTGTCTGGGGGATACCCTCTGACATGTGCCAGGTAAGTAGGTGGATTTACTTGACCCCCCCCCCCCACTGAGTCAGTTTGTGACACAAGGTCGGTTTTTAACGTGGGGACCCGAGTGTTTTCACTCGGGCCGCTGGTCTAAGCTGGTCTTAGCTTGTCCAAGCTGGTCAGAGCTGGTCTAAGCTAGTCAGAGCTGGTCCAGGCCAGAGCCGGTCCAAGCTAGTCGCAGCCGTGATACCACCAGCAACAGGGCCGAAGCACAAGTGCCAGGTGAGTAGGGATTTATTTGACCTCCCACAGAGCCAGGATGTGACACAAGGTCGGTTGTTTAACGTGGGAAGGGAGGGGGAGTGGACCCGAGTTTTCACCCGGGCCGCTGGGCTTTGGCTTTAGCTGGTCTTAGCTTGTCCAAGCTGGTCAGAGCTGGTCATAGCTGGTCTTGGCTGGTCTTAGCCTGTCAGAGCCGGTCATAGCTAGACGTAGCCGTGATACTACCAGTGCAGGGACGAATCCCCGCATCAGCGATCGAATCCCAGCCAAAAAGGCGACCATTCAGCGAGTATTCTGTTATCTGCGAACAGACACTACACTTTGAACTTAGCCTAAAAGGCCGTGGATTTACTTGACCTCCCACACGGTCAGGTTGTGACACAAGGTCGGGGTTTAACGTGGGACGGGAGGGGGAGTGGACCCGAGTTTTCACCCGGCTCGCAGTGCTTTAGCTGGTCTTAGCTTGTCCAAGCTGGTCAGAGCTGGTCTTAGCTAGTCTTAGCTGGTCATGGCTGGTCTTAGCTTGTCCAAGCTGGTCAGAGCCGGTCATAGCTAGTCAGACGTAGCCCCGATACTACCAGCGCAGGGACGAATCCCAGCGACCGGCCTGTATCAGTGATCGCTCCCGGCCTAAATGCGATCATTCAGCGAGTAATCTGCGAACAGATACTACACTTTGATCTTAGCCTAAAAGGCCGTGGATTTACTTGACCTCCCACACGGTCAGGTTGTGACACAAGGTCGGGGTTTAACGTGGGACGGGAGGGGGAGTGGACCCGAGCTTTCACCCGGGCCTCAGTGCTTTAGCTGGTCTTAGCTTGTCTTAGCTAGTCTTAGCTGGTCATGGCTGGTCTTAGCTTGTCCAAGCTGGTCAGAGCTGGTCATAGCTAGTCAGACGTAGCCCCGATACTACCAGTGCAGGGACGAATCCCTGCGACCGGCCTGTATCAGTGATCGCTCCCGGCCTAAAGGCGATCATTCAGCGAGTAATCTGCGAACAGATACTACACTTTGATCTTAGCCAAAAGGCCGTGGATTTACTTGACCTCCCACACGGTCAGGTTGTGACACAAGGTCAGGGTTTAATGTGGGAAGGGAGGGGGAATGGTCCCGAGTTTTCACCCGGGCCGCAGTGCTTTGGCTTTAGCTGGTCTTAGCTTGTCCAAGCTGGTCTTTAGCTGGTCATAGCTAGTCCTAGCTGTGATACTACCAGCGCAGGGACGAATCCCTGCGACCGGCCTGTATCAGTGATCGATCCCGGCCTAAAGGCGATCATTCAGCGAGTAATCTGCGAACAGATACTACACTTTGATCTTAGCCAAAAGGCCGTGGATTTACTTGACCTCCCACACGGTCAGGTTGTGACACAAGGTCAGGGTTTAACGTGGGACGGGAGGGGCAGTGGACCCGAGTTTTCACCCGGGCCGCAGTGCTTTAGCTGGTCTTAGCTTGTCCAAGCAGGTCAGAGCTGGTCTTAGCTAGTCATAGCTGGTCTTAGCTTGTCCAAGCTGGTCATAGCTGGTCATAGCTAGTCAGACGTAGCCCCGATACCACCAGCGCAGGGACGAATCCCTGCGACCGGCCCGTATCAGTGATCGCTCCCGGCCTAAAGGCGATCATTCAGTGAGCAATCCGCGAACAGATACTACACCTTGATCTTAGCCAAAAGGCCGTGGATTTACTTGACCTCCCACACGGTCAGGTTGTGACACAAGGTCGGGGTTTAACGTGGGACGGGAGGGGGAGTGGACCCGAGCTTTCACCCGGGCCGCAGTGCTTTAGCTGGTCTTAGCTTGTCCAAGCTGGTCAGAGCTGGTCTTAGCTAGTCATGGCTGGTCTTAGCTTGTCATAGCTAGTCAGACGTAGCCCCCGATACTACCAGCGTAGGGACGAATCCCTGCGACCGGCCTGTATCAGTGATCGCTCCCGGCCTAAAGGCGATCATTCAGCGAGTAATCTGCGAACAGATACTACACTTTGATCTTAGCCAAAAGGCCGTGGATTTACTTGACCTCCCACACGGTCAGGTTGTGACACAAGGTCGGGGTTTAACGTGGGACGGGAGGGGGAGTGGACCCGAGCTTTCACCCGGGCCGCAGTGCTTTAGCTGGTCTTAGCTTGTCCAAGCTGGTCAGAGCTGGTCTTAGCTAGTCATAGCTGGTCATGGCTGGTCTTAGCTTGTCATAGCTAGTCAGACGTAGCCCCCGATACTACCAGCGCAGGGACGAATCCCTGCGACCGGCCTGTATCAGTGATCGCTCCCGGCCTAAAGGCGATCATTCAGCGAGTAATCTGCGAACAGATACTACACTTTGATCTTAGCCAAAAGGCCGAGAAGCGATCCCGTGCCAGGTAAGTATACCGCACCTAGAGAAAATTTGCTACTAGCTTTAGGACGTGCTTTATATAAATTCCCCAAGAAAGCGGCAACTAATCAAGTCTACACTTGGGCTATTCGATGTTATAAATCGGGTATGCTTGGTTGTACTGATTTTCCTACATGAGGCCAAGACAGGATGTTTTTTAGGAAGAAGAAAAAAAAACCCAATGAATATATACAGTGTAACCCGGATATAAGAGAGTTTTCGGGACCGGATAAGAAGTCTCTTATATCGGGGGTTCTCTTATATCCGGGTCTTTTATATCCGGGTCTCTTATATCCGGGTTACACTGTATACATTAATAAAATAAAAAATCCGAGTTATTCTATTGGCTCGTCTTACGACTTACTTTTCTTTTTCTTGCTCCCCTTTTAAATTCTGTATTATTTCTTATTTGTTTCATCTTTTTTCTCTTTTTATAACTTTCCTTTTTATTCTTAACTACACTTAAAAAAAAAACGTTTAAAATAAAGTGATTAAAATGACTATTTAGAAAAAAAAAATTCCTAAAATACGGTATGAATAATTTGGGATATTGATTGATAATCTAATAGATTCCGTTTGAAAACCAAGAGAAATAACATTTAACTAAAATTGCTTAAAATAAATTAATCAAGATATTTACATTCTAATGTTAATAGGTAGCTTATTTTAATACCATTTCCCTTTGGGATGCTGGCGATTCTTGTGAATTTCCATGACTTCTTAGGAAAGATAGTGGTGTGTCTTCCCATTTCTTTCCCACGGTTCTAAACTATAATTTGCCCTTGTGTAGTCTGTAGTACCACAGGTACCATGTTACGCAATAATACCTGCCGCATGGTCAAGTCATCGACGAAAAAACCAGTTCCCCCACCAGGCTTTTCTGATGAGGAGGATAGTTAGACACCAAGCGGGATTAAAAATAAATCTTGTTAAAGGTCGGATGAACGTTCTTATAGATGTCAGCGGCCATCTAGCACAATGGAGTAGACTTGGCTCTCTTGCTATGAATGTAGCCAGTGCGATGGGGACAGGGCATGGCTGGGCGGAGAGATTCATAAACTGAAGTCAATGGCCAGATCGGATAGTTCCCCCCCCCCGATGGAATCAACGGCCACGTGACCTGAGTGAAGGCTAGGCTCTACCAAGTTTATTTGCACAAGACACGCTATGCATGAATGAACAATTTTCCGGCTTTCAACCAAATGTATAAGGAAATAGTCATGCGCTCAACTGCGCAACCACCCACGATAATGTAGGCCTACGCTTAGACTGGTTGCCAACCTGCTAGTTAACCCATAGCTGGAGGGAGAAGAGATGGCTTCATAGCTTTTCCCAACGGTATCTGTGCGAAAGTGTACACAACATACGAAACTGGAATTTGCACTCGGATCACCGATTTCAATTCCGTCGCTTCTATTAAAATTTAATTTTTGACTGAATTTCGGAGAAGATGCATTCCCATTCTAACTGTGCCTTTTTTATAAATACTTTCATGGTAATTGTCCTTTCCTCTGTGGTACCTAGACTTTATGAATTTAAGTGCAGTACTAGATTGGCGGCAAGGTCGTATCAATCAACAGTTAAAATGGCTAGATATAACAATAAGTTCTATGCCAACACTTTCCTTTGTCGCAATTCTCGCTTGTTGAACTCTCTTCCAGCTTCTTGCTTTCCAGTCAACTTTGACCTCCAAAATTTAAATGCGATGTCATTCTTTATTTTCTGTCGTCTTAATATTTGTTCTTTTATTGTCCTTACTCCTTAATAGTATATTTTCTCATATTCTCTAACACTTAGTAACCTCTTGCATCTTAGTGGCTTTACTGCCTTGCTTGCGGTGAAAAGGTTTTTGAAAAAATAACAAAAAAATAGTTTCGACCTTTTTATACACAAGCATTTTTTTTTAAGTTTCCTTTCGTATTTCGAAACATTTCGAAAATTTTGAAACGAATCCTCTATTCAATCAGGGGAGATAACTCGTATTATTTTATTTATACTTGACATTTAATAAGCTTAGAATGTGCGCTGTGGTCTAATGGATAATGGCTCGTAATGAAAAATCGGAGAGGCGAGTTCGAATTTCAGTCGGGTTCGTTGCATTCACTTACACGAGAAAAGTATGAACCATCTCTTTTCCTCCCTGTTATGGGTTTAACAGCAGAACAAACTGGTCCCTATAGCCTTGGTTGGCAACCAGTCTACCACAGAAAATAACTGCAACCTACTGCGGTAAAATATTATGCCTAGTCAGTCATGAATTGAAAGAGACATGATCGCCCAAAACTTCGTCCATGTTATTCTCAACATCCTTCTGTAGAACCGCATCTCTGTTATCTCAAGTCTTCTCTTCATCCGTGAAGAAATTGTCCAGTATTCACTACTAGATAAGAAGTTTGATATTATGTAAATGGCGCAGCCACTCGTACCCGAGGATGTCAGACCAATAGGTCGGTTAGCTAATCCCTGTAGCAGACGCCTATTCAGGCACATTTGTGTTTGTTCAACATCCGCAGAGCCAAGCTGTGGTTTATACTGCAACTATGCTGAGCGGACCTTAGTTACAGTTTCTGGGATAGACCGCGTTATTTAGCGTGATCAACAATCTGAACAAGGTCAGCACGTTCAAACCCTCGGTCACGATGACTTGTGAATTTGTGCTAGTACAAACAGCGACGATTCTCAAGGGTTCCATCTACCCAATTTAATTCACAATGTTTGGGTTAACTCTTGGTATGGTCTTGATATTACATATCAGTTAAGCACTGTTTTCTTTGCTTCTAACTGAATTTTCCTGCTTCTTAATACTTTGTTTAGTTTTTAGAATTAATCTTTTGATATTCCAGTACGACTGGAATATTTTTGCAATTAATAGTGCTTTCTCTTCGCTTTCTTTTTACAACCTTGTCCAGTAGTTTTTTGTTTTTTTTCTTGTAGTTTTTCATTCTGTGTCTGCCATCGACACAGTGTCATCCATGTATTTTATGTTATTGAGATTGTGTCCACTGATAATAAAGACGTCCTGGGTATGACGATAAACTACATCCGCGTCCTGGGTAAGAAGATAAACTGCGTCCAACAGCAAGGCCTCTGATCAGGAGGTTTCGATGAGCGTGGAACCACCTCTTAATTGCTGGTGTTCCCAGGTCCACCCTGACATGGGGTGGTCGCACCTGTTAGGGTCCCAGCTATGGGCAAATAGTTAACCCCCAAACTGGGGTCAAAACACTACGAAAGTGTAAAAATAGGTTTTAATACCAGAAATACTTTGTAAAAAAAATTATTACCAGCGATACATTATTTCCAGCAATACATTTTTGAAAAAAAAATATTACCAGAAATATATTTTTGAAAGAAAAAATATTACCAGCAATACATTTTTGAAAAAATATTAGCAGCAATAAAAAAATTTGTCGGCATTAAATAACCCATTGAATTTGATAAAACAAACCAAACCTAACTGATAATAAAGCCTCTTGTAGAGCAGTCAGTGGTATGCGGTCTTACTTTCTGAATAGTACGCCTAATTTACGTCTAAATAACGTTTTTAATACCTTGGATGTTTCGTTTCCACTTGTTTCCGCACACGCTCTCTCATGTATAACTACATACATAAGGATTAAAATACTTTTTTTTTTCTGAATATTTGAAACATTCGTTTAAGTAACGTTTTCAGCATCTTTAACCATTGACAATTTTAACTAAGGGAGATCATATGTGTAAACATCTTTTGCTTTAGAAACAGAAAACATTCGTTATTTTTTCTTCTCTGGCAAAGAAATATATTTCATTTAAAAAAAAATGTTTTCCGTATCGTCAAATGAATGAATTCAAAACGACTGACTGCAAAGCGTGTTAATAACACTGTCACCAGTGATAATATTATACCAAGACTTGAAATTTTAATTATTTCTCATGACCTCTGTAGAAGCTGGATTAAGGAAGACACGTCTTTTGTATTTTTTTTATCGTTTCACGATAAAGCCACTAGAATGTAGAGATGGGTAGTGGGAGTGAAAGAGAATGTGAAGATTTTAGCAAAGGTGAAGTGAGAAAAAGGTCAATAAAGGAACATAATTCAGAAAGAAAGAGGATTGTAGGTGTCAAGGGAGCCAGGCATCGGAAGGGGGTTCCACAACTGTGAAGTGCGAGAAAAGTAACTGTTACAGTAGAAGTGGCGGTTTCAAGTAGCTAGTTCATGGGTAAAACTGTGAGACATAGTTGCCAATCTAGTAGCACGCTTAAATTCTTGTAGTCGAGGTACGAACGAAAAAAAGCTCATCAGAAAAGTTACCATTAAAATATTTATAGAAAAGATAAAGAGAAGCCTTGTCACGTCGGTGAGAAAGTGACTGAAGCCGAGATGTCAGGTCAGGACCGATAACATTACAGACTCTTCTTTGAATTTTATCAAGAATCCCGTGATATGTAGTAAGTGCGCCAGACTCGATATGGCAACAGTATTCAATGCACGGGCAATTGGTAGATTTATAAATGTGCAAAATGGATTATGGCGAGAAAAACAAAATGTCTGACACGACACAGCGAACTAATTTCCTTCGCAGTCGACGTAGCAATTGATTCGATATAGTCGATCCACTTCATGCCAGTGGAAAACGTGAGTCCAAGAAGTGTTGCACTCCTGGAGAGCCATAAATCTCTTTCTAAATTGTCTAGTTCCGTGTGTTTTAAAACAAAAAAATGTTTCCCGAATATATATATATATATATATATATATATATATATATATATATAAGGACTATATTGAATGCATTGCTAGCTTACACCCTTTCGGCTTCATGTTTTCCCATGAACTTTAATCGGCAAAGGTTTATATGCAATGTCAATAGCTATCCGATGTCCAACTGATCTCTCTTTGGGTTTAGCATCAGTCAAGCTGATGTCAGACAGAAAAGGTTCTCTGTGGTGATTAAATAAAAGCAATTTTATTTTGGAGACGTTAAAATTTACAAGCCATTTCTTGCCCCAGTTAACCAGTGATTAGAGATCATTTTTAGAGTAGTTACAAGTTTTACAGTTGCCAAGAAAATATTTGTAGAAAACACAGAGGGAAGCCACGTCACGTCAGTGAGAAAGTGACTGAAATTGAGAAGCCCAGTCAAGAACAATTGCTTTAGAGACCCTTATTTAGATTTTGTCAAGAAACTCGAGATGTACAGCAGGAGCACCAGACCAGATATGCCAATAGTATTCAATGCACGTACGGTTTATAAATGTGCAAGATGGATTCTGAGGAAAAAGATTTTTTGGCACGACAGAGTGAAACAACTTTCCTTGCAGTAGATGCAGCTATAGATTCGATATATTCGCTCCATTTCATGTCAGTGGAAAACGTGAGTTCATGAAGGCGTAGTGTGTTGCTCTCCTGGAGTTTAGCATCAGCCATGCTGATGGCAGGCATAAAAGGCTCTCTGTAGTAATTAAATGAGAACAGTTTTGTTTTAGAAGCGTTAAAATCTGTAAGACATTTTTTTCAAAGGTTAACCACTGATTAGTGGTCCTTTTCAAGAGCAGCTGCCAGATTTGTCGGATTTGCTACCAAGACAAGAGTAAAGGGTTGCTTCATCAGCATAAATACGTAATTAGGAACTGGAGATCATTGATGAAGATCAGAAACACTGTAGGTCCAAGAATTGAGCCATATCCCACCCCACGCGTTAGTATGGGTATTTATCTCATCTCCCTACTGAGACGTGATGTGACACAAGGTCAGATTTAATTTATGCGTGCATCCGGGCCAAGGACAAAAGTTACCCAAGCTTCCGCAACTGTCGGTTGCGCTGGCCTCGGTGGCGAGCACTGATCTCTCTCTCTCTGTCTCTGTCTCTGTCTCTCTCTCTCTCTCTCTGTTTATGTTGCGTCGGAGCCAACCCCCGCGTTAGTATGAAAAGATCTGGAGGTGAGCTCATTCAACACGACCTTCATTACCGTTATTCTTTTTAATCATTCCAAATGCTTCTATTGCTGTATTATTGGTTGTATTTAAATGCTACATTATTGAAATTTCTATTTCCAGGTCCTTATATTTTGAAAGTATTATTAGTATTATTATTATTATTATTATTATTATTATTATTATTATTATTATTATTATTGAGTGAGAGAGTAGCTTACCAACTTCATGTCAGTGGAAAACGTGAGCTCAAGCGGTTTGCTCCTAATTTATGTTCTGGATTTTTTAAAAAGCATCTCTCCCAAATAAATCTATTTCCTAGTGCCATACTTTGTCAAATGATTACGCAATTGATAAATGATAAATGGATTGGAACCTACTGTGAGGTTGGCAATAGTGTAAGAAGTTTTCGTCTTTTGACACTTGATTAAGAAAGTAAAGTCGCTGGAAGTTCCGGTTCCCACCAGATCACCGAAGTAGTGATGTCCTGACCCGGTGCTTTGTTGGGAGAACACTTTAATAGCACCAATTCTCCAAGTCTCTATCCTTGGACCTACGCTGTTTCTACGCAAGGGTTTGCCGAGAATGAAAGAAATTGAGAAAAAGTTAATAAAGAGGACAATAAAAGAATAGGATTCAGGAAGACATAAGATGCCAGACCTAAACCAATTGTTCATCTCTGTTCAGGAGCGGGGGTAATGGGGGAACATTGTGGTCAGGTTTCAGGAGAGTGGTTTGAAGAATGAGTCAGCCAAGACGACTTCAGTATCATGTCTAGATACCGGAGGAACATCCTTAATCGATGAACGCCTGAGCGGATTAGATTACCCGACTTTAAGGTATTTCTAACTGAGCTCTACCTACAAGGTTATGTACTGTTTTATTAAAAACCTATCACCATGTCGCGCATATTTGGCTGTGATGCATGTGCTTTGTATACCCTTATCAGACAGAGTGTCATGATGTATATATTGGGCTTCGTATATTTCGTACGAAATATACGAAGCCCAATATATACAGCGGTATGCTCCTAGTTTAAGTTCTGGATTTTTTTAAAAAAAGCATCTTTCCCAAATAAATCTATTTCCTAGTGCCATACTTTGTCAAATGATTACGCAATTGATAAATGATAAATAGATTGGAATCTACTGTGAGGTTGGCAATAGTGTAACAAGTGTTGGTCTTTTGACACTTGATTAAGAAAGTAAAGTCGCTGGAAGTTCCGGTTCCTACCAGTTCACCGAAGTAGTGATGTTCTGGCCCAGTGCTTCGATGGGTGACCACTTTAATAGCAGCAATTATGGTCAACAGCATGAGATGAGATGCCAAAGGTATGTAAACAGTTACTACCTGGTTATTTTAGATGATAGGAGAGTGGACTGCCCTAATGTTCGCTCACCCAATCTCTAATATCTGTCAGTAACTACTACGCTCTCCAACATCCCATATGTTTGATTTGACCCATGAAGCAGTTGAAATGCCGTTAAACAACATTTCAATTCCTTTATTGGTCATTTAATGCTGAAATTTAATTTTCTTGGGAGCTGTGAAGTAATAAAAACATGATATACATTATTCTGCTTTCACGGTTGAATACATGGTAGATGATACTCAGCTTCTGTGAATATACATGTTTGTGTGAACATAATTAGTAGAAGCGGTGATATGTGTGTTTTAAGTTGTAGTTTTGTTGAAGTGATATTTTGGAATACAGTTTGATATCTTTAAGAAATAGGATCTTATATGGGTTAATGTCATGGAAGTTCTTTCATCTTGAGTGATGTATTATTGGTAATTTTACTATGAATATATATTGTTGGTTGGTATATTTTATATAAAAATATATCGCTGGTATTTTTACTATAAAAATGTATTTTTATACTTTCATAGGGTTTTGTTTTTGTTTGGGGGTTCATATTTGCCCATAGCTGGGACCCTAACAAGTGCTACTACCACGGGTGAGGGGGGCACCTAGGAACAACAATTTCAGAGCTGGTTCCACGTTCATCAAACCTTCAATCTCCCGATCATAGCCCTTGCTGCCAGAACATCCCATGTACGTTCAACATAAACAAAGCCGTTAAATGTGTCTCATCCCTTGTGCTCTACTACCGTGGTTATGAAAACCAGATTCAGAATCTTGTCGAAAATGTTTTCGCCTCAGAACCTGCGGAATTTTTCTCAAAACCTATCAAAGAACTGCCACAACTTTACAAATAATAGTGAATATATAAATTGATAAAATGTAATGGTACTTCATATTTGAAGTATAAATTTGATAAACAAAAACGGAACTTATTTATAACTCAGCCTAATATGTCACTTCTCTTGCCTTCAGTATTTATTGTGGGTGTCATATTCTCTAGACCTTCTTTCCTTATTATGCGTCCTAAAAATGTCAACTGTTTTGTACTAATTTTAAACATCAGTTTCTTTGTAGTTACTATTATACTTGTTCATCATGGCCGAGTGGTTAGAACGTTCACGTTCTCGGGTTCGAATCTCACTATGGTTGATTTATTAGGAAGGTGAATTCTTGAAGTTATCGGCCTTGGGAGTGCCTGAAAACCCTACAACGGGTTGACCCAAACCATATGAGTGAAACTGGGTGGACGGAACTGTTCGAAGACAATCGATGCCTGAGCTAGTCATCGTGACCGAGGCTTTGTTCAAACTGTAAACGATGCCAAATGATGCAGTCTCTCCCAGAAACTGTAAATAGTTGCAGCATAAGCCACGCGCATAATAAGGAAAGTAGGTCTGGAAAATCTAAAACTCACAGGACTTATTGAAGGCAAGAGAGGCAAGTGGAAACAGTGAGTAACCAACTTATCGAATTTGTGTGAATAGAGAAAACAAGGGTAAAGAGGGATGGTGAAGCACCAAATGTTACTTAGAATAACAAAGGAAGTTGTGAAGTGCCATGATCGATCAAATTCTGTGGGAATTGGCACATAGGAGAAGAATAGTCTATTTTACAGTTTAAATCTAATTGTAGTAGCTATGCTTTTATGACTTTTTCCGTTTATTAGCAAAACGAGCGAAACATGTTAATGGTACTACAATAATTAATATTCAATAGCGGTTTTAATATGCATAAATGTATCGATGCTGGCTGATCGTAGCTCAAAGGGAGACATTTTGAACGAAGATTAGTAAAATCGGTCATGGCTAATAAAGGAGTTTTTATTAGCTCAACTCGGGCCGATAATGCCTATAAAATAATTTTATGTCTGGATTTCTGAGGCTCTGCGTTGTTCCTCTTATACATCGATTCATTCGAACCAGTTTTCTGGCCTTTGTCATTTTTATCACGTTTCGACCGCTGTACCTGCCGACCTTCATCAGTCTTCTGTCGGAATCAGTAAATCTCAGAGAACCTTTAACGGAAGCTTTTATTTGGTCCAGGAGAATATGTTGTTCTCATTCTTACACATGCAATGCTGGATATCCTCCTTCCAAAAAAATTAAAATTTAAAAAAAAAGATAAGCCTCAATTCTTGCTTATGATGACACTGATTCTCGAGTCAGTGTATATCCATGCGGTACCGAATCTGGGAATTAAACCCACAACTTAGGGGACTAGATTACAGGTATGTTTTAGCCCCTAATCATGTCTGTCTGAACTAGCGTTTCTCGACCGGTGCGTCCCGGTGCAATAATAGCCAGTTGCCAGAAGAGTAATTTATGGATTATATTTTATATTTAAAGAAATATTTCATTGTAAAAACCTAGAGACACCAAGCACATGGCTTCCATGTCTAAGGCAAGTCTTTGTCATTTGATATTTTAAACTGGGTGCTAAATTCTTTAATCTTTAAGAAGGAGTGGATAATCCTTTCCTTTTTGCCTTCCTCAAGGCCTAACATTGAAAGATTTGCTAAAGCACACCAAACACATGTTTCACACAAGCATTTATATATATATATATATATATATATATATATATATATATATATATATAATATCTGGATAAAATAAATGAAACAAAATTGGGTGTTTTTTTTATGAAAGTATTTATTTCTGTGTTTTTGTATATATTTATTTATTTAATATTTCAGACCACCTAGGTCTTTCCTCAGAAATCAAATGAGATACTGTGTTTGTGTGTTTGTTTACAGCGTTTGTCGTGAAGCGTGCATGTCACGTGATGCGCAATGCAACTTTGTTTGATTTTTGGCGGAAGACTGATGATAGTGTCTTAAATATTGTTTAAAAGGTTTTTTGACCATAACTCAAGAAATATTTCTTAAAATATTTTTAACTGTTAAAATATTTATGTAGATTTAAAATATCCACGTGTTTGTTTATCCCTAGTTTATATGTGTCTAATTTTAGAATTCAGTATTTTTCTTTTTTTCTTCTTCGTATGTGTGTTGTACTTATGTGTTTGTTTTTAGACTCGGACGACACGTGGTGTGGAACGCGATTGTGTTTGATTCTTTAACGGACATCTGGTGTTTTGGTTATTGTTTAAAAAGGATTTTTTACCATACCTAAAGAAATTTACCATATCAAGAAAGTATACGTGGCCTCTCATTATGCTATATATATATATATATATATATATATATATATATATATATATATATATATATATATATATATATATATATATATATATATATATAATATTTATATATATAATATGTCTTTAAAATAAATGCTTATATCAGGAGACTTCTATATTATTTTCCTATTTTCAAATTTCATGACTAAATTTTCCTTATTAAAATTTAAACTGCACGCAAGTGTTTCTAATTATTCTATCGGTGCGCTCTGAATGGAAAAGGTCGAGAAACACTGGCCTGGACACTCAAGAAGTGCTTTTAAAAAGATCTTCAGACTTAAACCTGAACTTTTCGAATTAGAATAAGAGTATTGGAATTTATTAGAAACGAACTTTTAAAAAATTCTCTCATACACAGATTTGAGATCATCCGTCGGCTAATTCTATTTTCAATGCGCATTACTGCAGTCCACCATTTCTCAACCGGGGGTCCCAAGAACCCTAAGGTTCCGCAAAACGTCCCCAAAGGTTCCGCGAGAACAGGTAAGCTAATGCACATTTGACATTTTATTTAATTTCATATACGTAATATTACTAAACACACACAATATATTCTTGGTTATTGTAATATAGACATCATCCTATCTAACCTATTATATCATAAAAAAATAACAATCATTGGGAATATATTTAGTGATGAAGTATTATAAACGAACAATATAAATTTTATTTAGCATTACCGAAAATTTTGACAAAAGAAGTATTAATTTTTCCTTAAATCAGTTATTCAAAAATATATACTATGATATTTACCACGTGAACGACGATGAAAATAAAATGAGGAAGATATGACATATAATTTTGTTTTTGTGCAGGAGTTCCTTGAGACGTGTAATTTATTTTAAGCGTTACGCATAGGAATTAATGTATTTATGAGGTATCTTCATTGTAATTTTGTAGTAATAAAAAATAGGGATAATAATGTGTTTCTTTAGACCAGCGTTTCTCAACCAGGATTGACCTAAGGTACCACAAAAGGTCCCCAAGGGTTCCGCGAGAACAGGTGAGACAAGCTAATGCACTTTTAACTTTTTATTTAATTTCATATATTTGAGAACACAGTGGTTAAAGGTCCTCAAGGACACATGGCACAGTGGATAAAGGCGTTAGATAGACCCAGTGACAGTTCACAAAGAAGCGGTCAAAGCAGAAATTACTGTGAATGGTTGGGTGTGCTTACATGTGATGTGTGATTAGTAGGGACTCTTGGGGCGAGTAGATACGATACTGACTGTGTTGCTTAAGTTTACAGAATTTTACCCACAAGAATATGGCTGTCAAGAAGCAAGGCATTAAGCTATACGATTCACTGCAGACTACAATTTATAGACAATGCTAAGAAGCATAGGAACAGAATAAGATTTTCGATTTGATCCAATCTTCCTTAAATTGTGTAATGAAAGCCGTGCTGAATGGCCACTCTTTGTATTTCTTTCACATTAATGCGGGGCCATCATGGGCTCTACCTTTGGACCTACTTTGTTTCTTATCTTCATCAGCTACTTTCCCGATGTCATCAGTTACACTGATGACACAAATATTCATACCTGTTTATAAATTTACTATTCAACCATGCCTTGAATATTGCTGCCACATCTGGTCAGATGCTTCTACTATATAACAGCAAAATTGTCCAAATCGGGCAACAGCAAAATTAGTTGTGTTGGTTTTAAGATAGTAAAATTACAAGGTGGTCTTAAACTTTTGTTAAAAACTGTAAGTCAACTAATGACAGTTTAAAAAAACAAAACAAAATGGCTCTCTCGTTGTCCAAACCGACAGGGGCCTGAATTTGAAAATGACATTAAAAAAGTGTGTGATAGATCAGAGGAAATCGGGGAGAAGTGTTTCGGCTAAAATGATAATTAATGAGACGAGGAGATTAACAGAACAAAAGATTCAAATCTTTACAGGATTAGTAGGTTGGTGTTACTGGTTAATGAAACGACAGGGTTTATCAATGCTTGCGAAAACAGTCATTACACAGAAAATGCTAACAGGTTATGAAGAAAAGGTATTTTTCCAGAATATGCCCTGCTGAAATGGGGTGCGTCTTATAATCTGTCAAAAACTATAAATATACTCATAGTCTACAGAAATACTTATAAAATCGAAATCGGTAACTGATCATGAAGTTTATTATTTAACAAATTTTAAACTCAAACCCCTTCAATTCTAAAACTTTAATAAAAAAAATAAATATAAAGAGAATGACTGTTTCTAATGTTCAAGTGTTTATATAATATTGTTCACATTTTACATGACCCAAAAGCCAAGATAGTGGCTCGAAAAAAGAAATCGGAGAGCCGAGTTCAAAATCGATTCAATTTCTTTACATTAATTTACACGCAAATACCTTTGGGAAAGGTATGAATCCATCTCTTCCCTCTAGCTAGGGGTTAGGGATAGCCAAGAAACATATAAAAATTTGAACGGACTCACTTCCAGATCCTTTCACGCGAATGCGGGTGGCCCCCAAGGTTCTATCCTGGGTCCTACGCGGTTTCTGATTTTCATCAACGATCTTCCTGGTGTCATTGGTTCCCAAATAGGTATTTCTAAAGATGACACTACCATTTGCTCCTGTATCAGTAGCAAATCCGTCAGAGCTGACAAAGTTAACCTGGCTGCTGTTCTTGAAAAGGACCTCCAATCAATGGTTAACGTGGGCAGGAAATAGGTTGTAAATTGTAACGCCTCAAAAAAAAAACTGCTCTCATTTAACCTCCATAGAGAGATTTTTTCTGCCTATCATCAACATAGCTGAAGCTAGACTCCTGGAGAGCCACACACTGCGCCTTCTTGGCCTCGCGTTTTCAACTGACTTGAAATGGAGCGACTACATCGTATCAATAATTGCAAGGAAAGCTGGGTCACTGTGTCGTACCAGAAAATTGTTCTCAACAGAGTCCATCTTGCACATTTACAAATCTACTATTCGTACGTGAATTAAATACTGCTGCCATATCTAGTCTCCTGCTATTCACCTCGATGTTCTTGACAAAATTCAAAGAAGGATCTGCAATGTAATCGATCCTGACCTGGCATCTCGACTCCCGTCACTTTCTCATTATTTATTCGTACAAAAATGTACAAATTGTGGCACAAAGCCGAAAAAAGGGAAGGGTAAAGGCTGGTCTTAACTAACTATCCTATACCTAGCTAATCAGATTCGCGACCCATTCATACATTACAATTGACACATTCACCACAAGAATTCGTCCGTCACCATTCAATCCTCCATACACCATGATACCACATCCTCACCAGGGGGGACCTACAAAAACGCGCCCCACACCATAAAAATTTGATGATAATAAAATACATAAAATTCTAATCATGAAAAGATGAAAGGGGAGGGAGATGAACCCCATAACAAACTAAAATTCAACAAATTTTTAAACTAAACATAATTTATGTTAGTAGGGCCCGTCCAACCCTCAAAATAGAGAGGCCGCTGTATTCTGCCCAGAGGACAAAATCAAGAAGCACTCTCGCTTCGTTCAGTCTTTTCTGCAAATATTTTCATGGCAATTGCTCTGACGAGCTTTTTCCCTGGTGCCCTGACTGCATGAATTTAAGCTTGCTACTAGATTGGCATTTAGGTCTCGCCCGTTAGCTGTTGAAATAGCTAAATGCAACCGCCACTTCTACTCCAACAATTTCTTTTCTCACATTTCACACTTGTGGAACTCCCTTCCGTTTATTTGCTATCCTGATAACTACAATCTTCAAAAATTTATATGCAAATTCAATCGACATCTTGAATCTCGTTCGTCTTTTGTCCTTTGCTCAATCCTCCAGTATTTTCTCTCACTTTCACTCCTGCGTACTAGTGGCATTCCCGTCTTGCTTGGGATGAAATAATTAAAAAAAAAAAACAAATTGAAAGCGCCTCTATTTACTGTCATATTATGGTCAACAGTAGAACAGGAATGTAATATTTGGATGTTCTCTGAGTCAACCTATCATCAGTAAGAATTCTTTTAATCTCGGCGCGCACATGTTAAAATGACTTTGCATTGTAAGGTAATTTTAATCGCGTGAAGCTAAGATCTGTTCCATTATTATGGCACGTGAACCTTCCTTCATTTCAGACTTCCGAACGTTAACAGCATGAACGTTCTACTACTAGGATTTCACTTGAGTTTTGTCTTCTTTCACTGGAAAACGATTGTCGAAAGGACTCGGAAAACGACTAAGAGTTTCGGCAAGTTTGTTTACAAGTTCTTACCTGAAATGAAAAGACTTATTCGACACCGAGTGAAATTCCATGTCTATTCTAGTCACTAAAACATATTTAGATTATTGACTGCTTCCTAAATATACTCTAACTAATATATATATATATATATATATATATATATATATATATATATATATATATTAAAAAGAAGAGAGAAAGCGCAAAATTTTGGTTGTCATGTGGATTTTTTAAAAATATATTATGCTTTATTTCCCATAATTTATTAATAATAATAATTATTATAATATATGTATATATTTTTTAATCCATATTACAACCAAAAACGTTTGCGGTTTCTCTCTTCTTTTTAATAAATACACTTTTCTCTCGTTGGAACAAATATAACCTCTTCCCTTTATATATATATATATATAGAGAGAGAGAGAGAGACAGAGACAGAGAGACAGAGAGAGAGACAGAGAGAGAGAGTTATAGATAGATAGATAGATAGATAGATAGAACGAAATAATTAGGAGGATTTGAAAAATAATCATAATTAAGAAGAAACCTCAACAGAATGCAGAAAGCACTGGACGGCCGTTTCGTCCTATATTTGGGATTCATCAGCAGTACGCAACCACTACCGAGAATTGAAACCCAAACATTTACGATAGGAGGCAAACGGTCCTCGGTGACGAAGGAGTAACGAATAAGACTCTCTCTCTCTCTCTCTCTCTCTCTATATATATATATATATATATATATATATATATATATGATAAAAGTATAGTTTTAAGGTATGCTATACGGGTTAAAGTACTCAACACCAGAGATAGAGTGTATGTAAATATAAAATATTTCTTTTCTCACACATCTTCGTTGTCGAATAATAGTGATTTTCGGCAGTGTTTCATGATTTTTTACTTCGTTCATTTCGAATCAACGTTTGTCGCTACAACAGGAAATTCTGATGGTGCAGAGTCATGCGAACTTATAGATATACATTTACTACATAGACTAAGTAAGGTAATCGATAAAAATGATATAGCCCTCTACAGGGACGACGGTCTCATAATCCTAAGAAACTCTAACAGACAAAAAAAAAAAAAAAAAAAAACAAAGCCAGAAAAATAATCATAAATATTTTTAAAAATATGGAACTCGACATAGATTTAAAAACTAACCTAAAAGAAGTTGATTTCCGTGATGTTACATTCAATCTAAAAAAAAACAAAAACGTACATATCAACCATACAGAAACAAAAAAATAAACAAACAACTTTGCATACACACATCTTAGTACCACCCGCCATCAATAATCAAGCAGATCTCACAAGTTACATCGCAGGTTATCTGACAATTCTTCCAGTGATACCATGTTCAACAAAGCCCCAAAAAGATTATTAAACGCAAAAGATAGTGGATTTTCGGCAACAATCACATAAACTCCACACAGTATTAAAAAGCCAGCAGGAAAAGAAACATCATATGATTCAACCTACTTTACAACAAAAACCTAAAAACAAACGTAGGATATATATCCATTAAACTCATAAACAACTCCCTCCATCAAGATTTTCAACAAAAATACAATAAAAATCAGCTACAGTTGCACCAAGAGCATGACACAAATACTAAAAAAAAGCACAACAGATAAGTATCCAACAAAAAATCAAACCTAACTGCAGAACAAATCACAACCTAACTGCAGAACAAAGAACGAATGTTCCTGAAATTGCAATTGCTTGCAAAACAATGTAATATACCAAGCCACTGTAAAATCAGCAGATGATGAAGAAAAACATATATAGGAGTAAATAAAAGACCCTGAAAACAAAGAAACTATGCACAGAAAACATTCTTTACTTACATATAGCAAGTACAATGCTTTCTAAACATATCTGGGAAATTAAAAACAAATTACACTGAAATATCATGGAAATAATGAAAACATCATCAGACTACAGCAATAATCCCCAAAACTGTAAACGCTGTCTGGAGGAGAAAATAGCTATAATTCTGAGACCAATACATATTAATAAATAAACGATCAGAAATTATCTCAAAATGCTGACACAAAAACAAATTTTTACTACGTTACTTAAAAATTGAAAACTAAAAACGAATACATTGTAAAATACAACTATAAAAGTGCAAATGTCTGCACTACACATATCAAACATTCCATCGGAAAGTAAATAAAATTCTTTCTACACATGTGCACTAAGAGTGTTGTTTTCGCACGCGAATGACACTGTGTTGATGGCCGTCTCGGAAAGGAAACTACAGGAAGATAATGAGAAAAAAGGTCTAACTGCAAGAAAACAGAAAGTGTGGTCATCTTCAAGAGAAAAAGGCCAATATGCGAGTTACAAATTAGAGATATAAACATCAAGCTGGTGCCGAAGTTCAAATATCTGGGAAGCTTTTTAACAGATGATGGGAAATGCTACTCTGAGATCCAAACTAGCGAAAGAAGCACTCCAAAAGCTAAGTAAGGTGATGAGAAACAGAAAGATTTCGTTAGAAACAAAGAAAAGAGTGCTGGATTACTATGTAATATCCATCCTCTTGTATGTCAGTGAACACTGGAAAATCTCTCTATGGATGAGGAGAAAACTAGATGCAGCAGAAATGTGGTTCAACAGAAGGATACTGAGAATTCTATGGACGGAGGGAGTAAGCAACGAGGAAGTCTTAAAGAAACTGGCAACAGAAAGAACACTTATATCCAGAATCAGGAAAAGAGAGCTTATATTCTTTGGACACATAATGTGGAAAGAGGACTTGGAGAACTTAATCCTCACACGGTATACTGAGGATGAGAGAGAAAGTGGAAGGCAGCAAGTAACTTACCTGACGAGCTTGTGTGAATAGATGGTAGTACGGGAAGCGAGAGCCTTAGCAAAAGGAGGAAAACTGCTAAGAGCTACACGAGATAGGAAGTTATAGAGAGCCATGATTGCCTATGTCCTGAAGTGACACAGTTCATAGAAGAAGTGGTGGCTAAATTTAACGTGAATTTTACGCTTCTTCATTTTTTTATCTGTTTCGTAAGGCCTTAAAATATATATTTTATGTCGTTTAAGACGTCGTTTTACACAATATTTAAAGCGGACGCACGGGTATGTTCACATACAAATGCAGCAAGCTTACAGCGAAAAGAAGCTAACATTGGAAGAAACAAAATTATAGGCAAACCATTGTGGCCAACTCACTGAAAAAAATGCCTGCATCAGGAACACACTAGACGGCTGTGAAGACAACGACATCCTTTTAAAAGAGAAAAGATGAGATAATTCTTAATGATGATGACGGCATTAATTACGATGACAACACGGATCCTATTATGACGTCTACCATTGATGTAACTTACTGACAACATACACAGCCAGAGATATTATTGCTTTATATATGTCTATATTTCTGAGATGAGGTATTATGTACACTATTTACATTATGCGGACTATTGTCCTCATCTTTGTTGCTATATTTATTGCAACGTTTCGGCCGTTGTACGCTCCGGCCTTCTTCAGGTGGTTGGAATGTCGAACTGAACCCTTTATTTCGCTCGCTGGGGTAGTGTGTTCTAGTTACAACCCCCAACCCCACCCCGAGAGGATGTAGTATTATGGTGTATGGAGGATTGATTGGCGACGGATGAGTTCTTATGGTGAATGAGGAAATTGTAACGAGTGAATGGGTCGTGAATCCGAATAGCTAGGTATAAGATTGATAGCGAAGACCAGCCTCCTCCCAATTCCCCCTTTTCGGCCTGCCTTGTGCCATAATTGTATTAATTTACAATATATAGAGATATTATTGCTTTATTATTGAGGGTTGGACGGGTCCTACTGACATCAGTTATATTTATTTTGCCTTGTTTGATTTTTAGTTTGTTTTTGGGTCTCACCCCCCCCCCACACACACACACACACTCTCATTGTCAAATATTCGATTTTTATCTACGAAATATTTATTATCATTAAAATTTTAAATCTCGGGGTGCGTTTTGTAGGTCCCCCTGAGAGGATGCGGTATTATGGTGTATGGAGGATTGATTGGTGACGGACGAGTTTTTGTGGTGAATGCGCAAATTGTAACGAATGAATGGGTCGCGAATCGGATTAGCTAGGTATAAGATAGTTAGTGAAGACCAGCGTCAACCTCTTTCTCCCTTGTGCCATAATTGTATTTTTAATACAATAAATATCAATATTATTGTTTTAGTTTGAATATTTGAGTGTTTTTTGTTTTTTTATTATTTTCGTTATTAGGATCACACCTGGTCTCCTAACTCCATGATAAATAATTTCATGATTTTTATTTATTTTAATCTTTTTTTTTTTTTGTAAAAAAATGAGAAAAATAATTTTTTATGTCATGGGGTGCGTTTTGTAGGTCCCCCTGAGAGTATGCGTTATTATGGTATATGAAAGATTGATTGGCGATGGATTAGTTTTTGTGGTGAATGTGTCAATTGCAACGAATGAATGGGTCGTGAATCGGATTAGCTAGGTATCGGATAGTAAGTGACGACCAGCCGCAACACCATTCCCGCCTTTTCGGCCTTGTGCCATAATTATGTATTTTACGCAATAATTCTTGAGAAAAATAATAAAATAAAAATTATAAATTTCCATAATTTTTTAAATCATGAGGTTTAATAGGTTCTCCTGTGAGTCTGTTGAATTTTGATAAATGTTGGATTGGGTGAAAACTAAGAGTCCATTGACAGTTGCGTACTGGATATTTGCATCCCGGAAGATTGCATACCGGACCATTGCGTCCCTAAACAAATGCGTCCCTGGATAATTGGTAACCCCTGATAATTTTTTAAAGCTTTTAAAGGCAATTACCACAAATTTGGAACAAAACATAGGTAATAATCAAAATTTTTTTAAAAAGGAATAGAATTTTAAAATATTAAAAGCTTATTTTTGTTTAAAGTGCAATGATAGATTAACAGTGTTGCAAGATCGCTGTACACATCGCCAGTATGTTTTTCTTACGATAGTGGTAGCCCGTTATTTTCATCATCCACAAATATTTTTCCACCAGTGTTTGATTTTCAGAACTTAGCCATGGGTTTCAAATAAAAATATAATCTATAAAATCCAGAATCTATTAGATGTTTGTGATACGTACTGCTGGAGTGAACTGAAACTGCTAGCTTAATTATCATTTGGTTTAAAAATAATTTTTTCTCTCTTTTTTATTTATGGTAACTAACTTTCTACTTGTTTAGAGTAATTAAAGTTATTGGTGGGCAAATTTCTATATTAAACTCTTTTTAAAAAATGGTAGTTTCAAAAAATTATCAGAGGTACGAAATTACCCAGGTATGCAGTTGTCTAAGTACGCAAATGTCCAGGGAAGAATTGTCCGGTACGCCATTGTTCAGGACGCAAATGTTCAGTCCGCAACTGACCGTTCACCAAGACTAAGAGGGATTAAATTGTAACGAATGAATGGGTCGTGAATCAGATTAGCTAGGATTCGGATAGTCAGTGGCTACCAGTCTCATCCCATTTTTCTCTTCGATCTTGTGCCAAAGTTGTACGTAAAAATTACAATAAATTTACACATACAGCCGGGGAAAATGTTAGCATTTAGTTCTTGTGTATAATCCGCACCCTTAATTTTTCGGCTTAAAAATCGGATACGAAAAGATACGTATTAAGCATTAATTATAGTACTTAGAATAATTCAGTAAATTACTTTCCTGTAATTTATTGTCCGGGACGCAAATTTATTGTAGGAGCCTTTACGATTTCTGAAAATGTTTGGTGTTATTACAATATCACGAACTCCGTTACTTAAAACAATTCTCGAGAAAAAAGATATAGTAGAAATCCAGTTTCATATGTTTGGATTTTATTAAAATTCTAGAAAGAGCTTTTTAAAACAATAAAAATTACCGAGGAAGCATACAGTAATAGCTGTGTCAAGAGAAAAACTGTCTTTTTGACAAGCCATTTTTTTTTCGAGTAAGGCTTGTTAAAGTTGCCAAAATTTCGATTAAAATCGAATTTAAACGCCAATTATACACACCTTATAAAAATCTAGAATTTAACAAATATTTAAAATTTAATGAAAATGTCTGTACTTGTTATGCCGATGTGGGGAACTCAAGGTTTTTGCTTGTCTCAATTGCGTACATTAATTGCAAGCTTATGGGATATCATGAATAAAAAGGAAAAGCATGTTAACGCTGAATTTCACGTCGAATAAACAAGTCTTGTACATTCGTTAAACACGTGAACATAGGACAGGACGTATGGAGAAATTTCTTTAAGAAATAAACAAATTTTATCACGGTCTATTAAGGTATCGGTGTAGTGTGTTAACCAGATAGATTTTTCTTTTGTCTATTATTAAGAAGAATAAACGTGGGGTATTTCAAATTCAGAAAGAGTTTAACAGTGGCTTTTGTTAAATTACAAAGTGTTTTGTGTGGTCGCAGGTGCGTTAAAATATCATGTGTTGGTCATGATAAATTTGATACTTTTCGGTAAAAGTATCACAACGACAAATTTTTCAGGCATATTAAGTGATATACTTCCTCACGCAAAAAGAGAAAAAGAGCGAGATATAATAACAAGAGCTTAGAGAGGAAATGTAGATAGATAGATAGATAGATAGATAGATAGATAGATATGATAAACATAGATAGAAAGATACATACATACATTCATACATACATACATACATACATATGATAAACAGATATATAGATAGATACATACATACATATGATAAGCATAGATAGATAGATAGATAGATAGATAGATAGATAGATAGATAGATAGACAATTTATATTGACACAGTTTTATTATAAGCAATTTAGGATTTTTACCAGTAGTAAGGATGCGTCATTTTTGCTCAAGAATTTGTACTCAATTTGATTAAAATGGTTGCTTCAATTTTGCATGCCTGTAATCAAGAAAATAAAAAGACACCTCAGATAGGATATAAGTGAAGAATTCTTTAGTACAGTAATAAATAATGTATTTATTAATCATTTTTAATCATTTTACTCCAAGAGCGGCAGTAAAACCACAAAGACAAAATGGGTTACAGAGTGTGCGAGAATATGATAAAAAAAAATCATTATTAAGGAGAGAGAACAATAAAAGAACAGGAATGACGTGACTTTCCTCTGTCTTTTCTACAAATATTTCCATGGCAACTTCTCTGACAAGCTTTTTTCCCTGGGGCCCCGAATCCCTGAATTTAAGCGTGCTACTAGATTCGCAACTAGGTGCCAGGGTTTAACTGTTGAAATAGTTGCATACAAAAGTCATTTCTACTGCAACAGTTTCTGATCTCGCATTTACCACCTTTGAAACTCTCCTCGGTTTCCTCACTTCCCTGATGGATACAATCTTCAAAATTACAACATCAATCATCATCTTCTGTCATATTGAACCTCCATTCATCATTTGTCATTTCCTCAGTCCTCCCTATTCTCATTCATTTTCACTCCCAGTAATCCCCTGCATACTAGTGGCTTCCCGTTCATCTTTTGTCTTTTCCTCGGTCCTCCCTATTCTCAGTCTTCTCTTTGAATTTAACTCCCTGTAATCCCCTGCATACTAGTGGCATTCCCGTTCATCTTTTATCTTTTCCTCATGCCTCCCTATTCACAGTCTTCTCTTTCAATTTCACAACCTGTAATCCGCTGCATACTAGTGGCATTCCCGTTCATCTTTTGTCTTTTCCTCAGTCCACCCTATTCTCAGTCTTCTCTTTCAATTTCACTCCCTGTAATCCACTGCATACTAGTGGCATTCCCGTTCATCTTTTGTCTTTTCCTCAGTCCTCCTTACTCTCAGTCTTCTCTTTCAATTTCACTTCCTGTAAAGAACTGCATAATAGTGGCATTCCCGATCATCTTTTGTCTTTTCCTCAGTCCACCCTATTCTCAGTCTTCTCTTTCAATTTCATTCCTTGTAATCCCCTGCATACTAGTGGCATTCCCGTTCATCTTTTCACTTTTCCTCAGTCCTCCCTATTCTCAGTCTTATCTTTCAATTTCACTTCATGTAAAGAACTGCATACTAGTGGAATTCCCGTTCGTCTTTTGGCTTTTCCTCAGTCCCCCCTATTCTCAGTCTTCTCTTTCAATTTCAGTCCCAGTAATCCCCTGCATACAAGTGGCATTCCCGTTCATCTTTTGTCTTTTCCTCAGTCCACCCGATTCTCAGTTTTCTCTTTCAATTTCACTTCCTGTAAAGAACTGCATACTAGTGGCATTCCTGTTCATCATTTGTCTTTTCCTAAGTCCTCCCTATTCTCAGTCTTCTCTTTCAATTTAATTCCCTGTAATCCCCTGCAAACTAGTGGCATTCCCGTTCATCATTTGTCTTTTCCTCAGTCCTCCCTATTCTCAGTCTTCTCTTTCAATTTCACAACCTGTAATCCCCTGCATACTAGTGGCATTCCCGTTCATTTTTTCTCTTTTCCTCAGTCCTCCCTATTCTCAGTCTTCTCTTTCAATTTCACAACCTGTAATCCCCTGCATACTAGTGGCATTCCCGTTCATCTTTTATCTTTTCCTCGTGCCTCCCTATTCACAGTCTTCTCTTTCAATTTCACAACCTGTAATCCCCTGCATACTAGTGACATTCCCGTTCATCTTTTGTCTTTTCCTCAGTCCACCCTATTCTCAGTCTTCTCTTTCAATTTCACTCCCTGTAATCCACTGCATACTAGTGGCATTCCCGTTCATCTTTTGTCTTTTCCTCAGTCCTCCTTACTCTCAGTCTTCTCTTTCAATTTCACTTCCTGTAAAGAACTGCATAATAGTGGCATTCCCGATCATATTTTGTCTTTTCCTCAGTCCACCCTATTCTCAGTCTTCTCTTTCAATTTCATTCCTTGTAATCCCCTGCATACTAGTGTCATTCCCGTTCATCTTTTGTCTTTTCCTCAGTCCTCCCTATTCTCAGTCTTCTCTTTCAATTTCACTCCCTGTAATCCCCTGCATACTAGTGTCATTCCCGTTCATCTTTTCACTTTTCCTCAGTCCTCCCTATTCTCAGTCTTCTCTTTCAATTTCACTCCCTGTAATCCCCTGCATACTAGTGTCATTCCCGTTCATCTTTTGTCTTTTCCTCAGTCCTCCCTATTCTCAGTCTTCTCTTTCAATTTCACTTCCTGTAAAAACTGCATACTATTTGCATACCCGTTCATCTTTTGTCTTTTCCTCAGTCCACCCTATTCTCAATTTTTCTCTTTCAATTTCACTCCCTGTAATCCCCTGCATACTAGTGTCATTCCCGTTCATCTTTTGTCTTTTCCTCAGTCCTCCCTATTCAGTCTTCTCTTTCAATTTTACTCCCTGTAATCCCCTGCATACTAGTGTCATTCCCGTTCATCTTTTGTCTTTTCCTCAGTCCTCCCTATTCTCAGTCTTCTCTTTCAATTTCACTTCCTGTAAAAACTGCATACTATTTGCATACCCGTTCATCTTTTGTCTTTTCCTCAGTCCACCCTATTCTCAGTCTTCTCTTTCAATTTCACTTCCTGTAAAAACTGCATACTATTTGCATACCCGTTCATCTTTTGTCTTTTCCTCAGTCCTCCCTATTCTCAGTCTTCTCTTTCAATTTCACTTCCTGTAAAAACTGCATACTATTTGCATACCCGTTCATCTTTTGTCTTTTCCTCAGTCCTCTCTATTCACAGGATTCCCTTCCAATTTTCTCTTCCTGTAATCCCCTGCATACTAGTGTCATTCCCGTTCATCTTTTGTCTTTTCCTCAGTCCTCCCTATTCTCAGTCTTCTCATTCAATTTCACTCCCTGTAATCCCCTGCATACTAGTGTCATTCCCGTTCATCTTTTCACTTTTCCTCAGTCCTCCCTATTCTTAGTCTTCTCTTTCAATTTCACTCCCTGTAATCCCCTGCATACTAGTGTCATTCCCGTTCATCTTTTGTCTTTTCCTCAGTCCTCCCTATTCTCAGTCTTCTCTTTCAATTTCACTTCCTGTAAAAACTGCATACTATTTGCATACCCGTTCATCTTTTGTCTTTTCCTCAGTCCACCCTATTCTCAATTTTTCTCTTTCAATTTCACTCCCTGTAATCCCCTGCATACTAGTGTCATTCCCGTTCATCTTTTGTCTTTTCCTCAGTCCTCCCTATTCAGTCTTCTCTTTCAATTTTACTCCCTGTAATCCCCTGCATACTAGTGTCATTCCCGTTCATCTTTTGTCTTTTCCTCAGTCCTCCCTATTCTCAGTCTTCTCTTTCAATTTCACTTCCTGTAAAAACTGCATACTATTTGCATACCCGTTCATCTTTTGTCTTTTCCTCAGTCCACCCTATTCTCAGTCTTCTCTTTCAATTTCACTTCCTGTAAAAACTGCATACTATTTGCATACCCGTTCATCTTTTGTCTTTTCCTCAGTCCTCCCTATTCTCAGTCTTCTCTTTCAATTTCACTTCCTGTAAAAACTGCATACTATTTGCATACCCGTTCATCTTTTGTCTTTTCCTCAGTCCTCTCTATTCACAGGATTCCCTTCCAATTTTCTCTTCCTGTAATCCCCTGCATACTAGTGTCATTCCCGTTCATCTTTTGTCTTTTCCTCAGTCCTCCCTATTCTCAGTCTTCTCATTCAATTTCACTCCCTGTAATCCCCTGCATACTAGTGTCATTCCCGTTCATCTTTTCACTTTTCCTCAGTCCTCCCTATTCTTAGTCTTCTCTTTCAATTTCACTCCCTGTAATCCCCTGCATACTAGTGTCATTCCCGTTCATCTTTTGTCTTTTCCTCAGTCCTCCCTATTCTCAGTCTTCTCTTTCAATTTCACTTCCTGTAAAAACTGCATACTATTTGCATACCCGTTCATCTTTTGTCTTTTCCTCAGTCCACCCTATTCTCAATTTTTCTCTTTCAATTTCACTCCCTGTAATCCCCTGCATACTAGTGTCATTCCCGTTCATCTTTTGTCTTTTCCTCAGTCCTCCCTATTCAGTCTTCTCTTTCAATTTTACTCCCTGTAAAAACTGCATACTATTTGCATACCCGTTCATCTTTTGTCTTTTCCTCAGTCCACCCTATTCTCAGTCTTCTCTTTCAATTTCACTTCCTGTAAAAACTGCATACTATTTGCATACCCGTTCATCTTTTGTCTTTTCCTCAGTCCTCCCTATTCTCAGTCTTCTCTTTCAATTTCACTTCCTGTAAAAACTGCATACTATTTGCATACCCGTTCATCTTTTGTCTTTTCCTCAGTCCTCTCTATTCACAGGATTCCCTTCCAATTTTCTCTTCCTGTAATCCCCTGCATACTAGTGTCATTCCCGTTCATCTTTTGTCTTTTCCTCAGTCCTCCCTATTCTCAGTCTTCTCATTCAATTTCACTCCCTGTAATCCCCTGCATACTAGTGTCATTCCCGTTCATCTTTTCACTTTTCCTCAGTCCTCCCTATTCTCAGTCTTCTCTTTCAATTTCACTTCCCGTAAAAACTGCATACTATTTGCATACCCGTTCATCTTTTGTCTTTTCCTCAGTCCTCTCTATTCACAGGATTCTCTTTCAATTTCACTCCCTGTAATCCCCTGCATACTAGTGTCATTCCCGTTCATCTTTTGTCTTTTCCTCAGTCCCCCCTATTCTCAGTCTTCTCTTTCAATTTCAGTCCCAGTAATCCCCTGCATACAAGTGGCATTCCCGTTCATCTTTTGTCTTTTCCTCAGTCCACCCGATTCTCAGTTTTCTCTTTCAATTTCACTTCCTGTAAAGAACTGCATACTAGTGGCATTCCTGTTCATCATTTGTCTTTTCCTAAGTCCTCCCTATTCTCAGTCTTCTCTTTCAATTTAATTCCCTGTAATCCCCTGCAAACTAGTGGCATTCCCGTTCATCATTTGTCTTTTCCTCAGTCCTCCCTATTCTCAGTCTTCTCTTTCAATTTCACAACCTGTAATCCCCTGCATACTAGTGGCATTCCCGTTCATCTTTTCTCTTTTCCTCAGTCCTCCCTATTCTCAGTCTTCTCTTTCAATTTCACAACCTGTAATCCCCTGCAAACTAGTGGCATTCCCGTTCATCATTTGTCTTTTCCTCAGTCCTCCCTATTCTCAGTCTTCTCTTTCAATTTCACAACCTGTAATCCCCTGCATACTAGTGTCATTCCCGTTCATCTTTTGTCTTTTCCTCAGTCCTCCCTATTCTCAGTCTTCTCTTTCAATTTCACTTCCTGTAAAAACTGCATACTATTTGCATACCCGTTCATCTTTTGTCTTTTCCTCAGTCCTCTCTATTCACAGGATTCCCTTCCAATTTTCTCTTCCTGTAATCCCCTGCATACTAGTGTCATTCCCGTTCATCTTTTGTCTTTTCCTCAGTCCTCCCTATTCTCAGTCTTCTCTTTCAATTTCACTCCCTGTAATCCCCTGCATACTAGTGTCATTCCCGTTCATCTTTTCACTTTTCCTCAGTCCTCCCTATTCTCAGTCTTCTCTTTCAATTTCACTCCCTGTAATCCCCTGCATACTAGTGTCATTCCCGTTCATCTTTTCACTTTTCCTCAGTCCTCCCTATTCTCAGTCTTCTCTTTCAATTTCACTCCCTGTAATCCCCTGCATACTAGTGTCATTCCCGTTCATCTTTTCACTTTTCCTCAGTCCTCCCTATTCTCAGTCTTCTCTTTCAATTTCATTCCCTGTAATCCCCTGCATACTTGTGTCATTCCCGTTCATCTTTTCACTTTTCCTCAGTCCTCCCTATTCTCAGTCTTCTCTTTCAATTTCACTTCCCGTAAAAACTGCATACTATTTGCATACCCGTTCATCTTTTGTCTTTTCCTCAGTCCTCTCTATTCACAGGATTCTCTTTCAATTTCACTCCCTGTAATCCCCTGCATACTAGTGTCATTGCCGTTCATCTTTTGTCTTTTCCTCAGTCCTCCCTATTCTCAGTCTTCTCTTTCAATTTCACTCCCTGTAATCCCCTGCATACTAGTGTCATTCCCGTTCATCTTTTGTCTTTTCCTCAGTCCTCCCTATTCTCAGTCTTCTCTTTCAATTTCACTTCCTGTAAAAACTGCATACTATTTGCATACCCGTTCATCTTTTGTCTTTTCCTCAGTCCACCCTATTCTCAATTTTTCTCTTTCAATTTCACTCCCTGTAATCCCCTGCATACTAGTGTCATTCCCGTTCATCTTTTGTCTTTTCCTCAGTCCTCCCTATTCAGTCTTCTCTTTCAATTTTACTCCCTGTAATCCCCTGCATACTAGTGTCATTCCCGTTCATCTTTTGTCTTTTCCTCAGTCCTCCCTATTCTCAGTCTTCTCTTTCAATTTCACTTCCTGTAAAAACTGCATACTATTTGCATACCCGTTCATCTTTTGTCTTTTCCTCAGTCCACCCTATTCTCAGTCTTCTCTTTCAATTTCACTTCCTGTAAAAACTGCATACTATTTGCATACCCGTTCATCTTTTGTCTTTTCCTCAGTCCTCCCTATTCTCAGTCTTCTCTTTCAATTTCACTTCCTGTAAAAACTGCATACTATTTGCATACCCGTTCATCTTTTGTCTTTTCCTCAGTCCTCTCTATTCACAGGATTCCCTTCCAATTTTCTCTTCCTGTAATCCCCTGCATACTAGTGTCATTCCCGTTCATCTTTTGTCTTTTCCTCAGTCCTCCCTATTCTCAGTCTTCTCTTTCAATTTCACTCCCTGTAATCCCCTGCATACTAGTGTCATTCCCGTTCATCTTTTCACTTTTCCTCAGTCCTCCTTATTCTCAGTCTTCTCTTTCAATTTCACTCCCTGTAATCCCCTGCATACTAGTGTCATTCCCGTTCATCTTTTCACTTTTCCTCAGTCCTCCCTATTCTCAGTCTTCTCTTTCAATTTCACTTCCCGTAAAAACCGCATACTATTTGCATACCCGTTCATCTTTTGTCTTTTCCTCAGTCCTCTCTATTCACAGGATTCTCTTTCAATTTCACTCCCTGTAATCCCCTGCATACTAGTGTCATTGCCGTTCATCTTTTGTCTTTTCCTCAGTCCTCCCTATTCTCAGTCTTCTCTTTCAATTTCACTCCCTGTAATCCCCTGCATACTAGTGTCATTCCCGTTCATCTTTTGTCTTTTCCTCAGTCCTCCCTATTCTCAGTCTTCTCTTTCAATTTCACTTCCTGTAAAAACTGCATACTATTTGCATACCCGTTCATCTTTTGTCTTTTCCTCAGTCCACCCTATTCTCAATTTTTCTCTTTCAATTTCACTCCCTGTAATCCCCTGCATACTAGTGGCATTCCCGTTCATCTTTTGTCTTTTCCTCAGTCCTCCCTATTCAGTCTTCTCTTTCAATTTTACTCCCTGTAATCCCCTGCATACTAGTGTCATTCCCGTTCATCTTTTGTCTTTTCCTCAGTCCTCCCTATTCTCAGTCTTCTCTTTCAATTTCACTTCCTGTAAAAACTGCATACTATTTGCATACCCGTTCATCTTTTGTCTTTTCCTCAGTCCACCCTATTCTCAGTCTTCTCTTTCAATTTCACTTCCTGTAAAAACTGCATACTATTTGCATACCCGTTCATCTTTTGTCTTTTCCTCAGTCCTCCCTATTCTCAGTCTTCTCTTTCAATTTCATTTCCTGTAAAAACTGCATGCTAGTGTCATTCCCGTTCATCTTTTGTCTTTTCCTCAGTCCTCTCTATTCTCAGTCTTCTCTTTCAATTTCACTTCCTGTAAAAACTGCATACTAGTGGCATTCCCGTTCATCTTTTGTCTTTTCCTCAGTCATCCCTATTCTCAGTCTGCTCTTTCAATTTCACTCCCTGTAATCCCCTGCATACTTGTGACATTCCCGTTCATCTTTGTCTTTTCCTCAGTCCTCCCTATTCTTAGTCTTCTCTTTCACTTTCACTCCCTGTAATCCCCTGCATACTAGTGGCAATCCCGTTAATCTTTTGTTTTTTCCTCAGTCGTCGCTATTCTCAGTCTTCTCTTTTAATCTCACTTCCTGTAACTCACCGCAAATTAGTGGCATTACAGTACTGCCTTTGTTGAGATGATTAAAAAAAAAACAGATTGAAGAAGACAGACGACATTGCATTTAAATTTTTGAAGATCAGCATTGACTGGAAATCAACATGCCAAAATAGTGTTCCACATGCGAGAAGTGCAAGAGAAGAAACTGTTAACACAGAACCTATGCTGATAGCTAGCCATTTCAACTATAAAATGATAAGACCATGACACCAAGCTAATTCTTTTTTTTCTTTTATGTTCAGTGTCCCTTTAGGACGTAAGCGATCATGGCCCTCCACCTACCCCTATCCCTTGTTGCTCTCGATAACTTTTGCCCCTTTGCTATTTCCCCCAGGCCATGTTTTGTCATTCACTTGATTAAGGCCCTGGTATATCATGTGTTGTTTTCCCTTGTCTCTCTTTCCCTCTATTCGACCTGTGAGTATCAGATTCTCTAAGCCCTCCATTCTCATTATGTGTCCCAGAAATTTCAGCTGCCTCGTCCTGGTGTTAAGTATAAGCTTTCTCCTTGTTCGCATCTTCTCCAAAACCTCATCGTTGCTCACGCGTTCGGTCCATGATATCCTCAGCATCCTTCTGTAGAACCATACCTCTGTTGCTTCGAGTATCTTCTTCATCTTTGAGGAGACCGTCCAAAGTTCGCTGCCGTAAAGGAGGACAGATATCGCGTAGCAGTTCACTACTCTTTTCTTTGTTACCAAAGAAATCCTGCTATCTCGTAATACTCTGTCTAGCTTCTTTGCGTCTTTGGCCATCCCAATACGTCTTCGGATCTCAGAGTCGCACTTACCGTCCTCTGTCAAAACACTTCCGAGACATTTAAATTTCCGCACCAGCTTGATTTTAGTGCCCGCGACCTGTAAATCGCATTTTGGGCTCATCCTTTTACTGATGACCATGCATTTTGTCTTCTTTATGAGGTTTTGTAATTTCTTTTCCGTGTCTGCTTATCATCACCGTGTTATCTGCTTCTCTTATGTTAAGATTGTGGCCACCAGTGACGAATCCGGGTCTGCGCTTAAATCCATAAAGTCTAGGTAACGTAGATGAAAGTCCATCAGAACTCTTACCATGAAAATATTTATTGAAAAGGCAGAGGGAGCTACGTTACGGCGGTGGGGAGGTGACTGAAGCCGAGATGCCATGTCAGGACGAATAACATTGCAGATACTTCTTTGTATTTTATCAAGACTCTCTAAATGCATAGCAGAAGTACCAGACCAGATTTGGCAGCAATATCCAATGCATGGATAAATGGTAGATTTATTTATATGATACTTTATTTTTTATTAATTTTACGTTTTTTAGCCACACTGACATTTATAGTGATTAGGATTTAGTTAAATTTTGAGTCCAGCTGCTTATAAATCAAGTATTAGTTAATAATTTTTCTTATGCATCAGACAATGTCTTTTGATGTGACCCTTTAGTATACCAGGGCCCAGCTATGTGTTTTCATCATCCCCCTTTAGGCTGTTTTGAGTCTTTTTTGTCACCTCTCATAAGCGTTAAAACCACAAAGAGAGAAACAGATAGAGAAAGAATAGAGAGATCGATTACAAAAAGCGTAGAGAGGTATTAGTGAGTTAATAATCTGATAGGCAGGAAGAACAAAACTCCCGTGTTGTTGGTTTAATCCCTTGACTTTATATATTGTTGCCCTCTTTGACTCTTCACCGATTTTAACGGACAGACAACTGTGGAAGGAGTATATGTTAGGAAATTTAAAACTTCAACAAAAATTGTTCGCATAGTTTGAGCGAAAAGCAACATTTTCCATAAGAGGCGTTTAGTCGTAAACAGAGACAAACACCATGTTTTTAAAAAATCTGACAAAATACTTTCACTGGATGGACACTAATACGAATAAATTCTGGCAAAACCTCAAACGTCTACCTGAATGGAATATCAAATCTTGGAATGATCATTTTTTCAATGGTAATACCGTTATTGACAAAATTAAACCCGACTTAAATATATTTTTTTGTTTTTTCGAGGATGATTATAAAGCGAAAATCAAAGATGTTACCGACTCTTCAGGGATATTTTTTAAGGAAAAAAAAATGTTTCTTCTTTACGGTGGGTTTTTATTTTTAATTAAAAGTTGACATTTTTAGAGGGGTATTTGTTGTTGAAATAAATTATTTTTTGTGGAAAACAAATGATTTTCTGTCATTACAGGAGTACTTTTTATATAGAAAATAAAGGATTTTACATCTTTATTATGACATTGTTATAGAAAAGCGAAGGATCTTTACAGGGATAATTTTCCTTGAAAAACAAAGCAGTTATCGTCTTTATTGGTGTGTTTTTGGAGAAAAACGAATGATTTTCCATCTTTAAATGGGTATTTTTCAATATTACCATTTAGCAAACCCAAAATTAATAACTGTTCTTCTGGATGCTCCATTTAATCATATATGCCAGTAACATTGTATTAGATATTGAGCCGTTAATTTATTTCGTTGTATTTCAAATTAACTGTCAATTCAAAACTCAATTTCTGCTTATGTGCGGTATTTGTTTTTTTTTTTAAGATAAGCTCCAACCCAAAATAAACTAATTCAAAAGTTGTCACTTTTCCAAATTTGACAATTGCTTTTATTTTTTTCTGACACCAGTTCTTCGGGTTGTGTTCATTTTAAACTCACCTTGAATTCTTCAAAGTCAGTTTGGCGTTTTTATCATAGACATACTCCTAAATAATATTTATCAGTGAATGATCTGAACATTTCCTGATGCCTGCAGTAATTATTGCTGTTCTGTGGACATTTTTAGAAAGACACCATTTCACAAATCCGAATAAGTGATGAATCAGTTGAATATTTTGTTACTTGCATTTCTAACGATAAGGAGCTGGCCGCTCGTATCGGAGTATACCTGTCTACTAGGGTGGTTAAACAATCCCTGTTGCAGACGCCTGATCAGGCGCATCTGCATTTGTTCAACAGCCACTGGGCTCACGTGCGCTTTATACTGTAACTATACTGAGTTACAGTTTCTGGCGGAGAGCGGATAATCTGACGGGATCAGCAGTTAGAACAAGGCCAGTACGTTTCAAGCACTCGGTCACGATGACTTGTGACTTCGTGCTAGCACAACAATCGACGAATAGTTCCGTCTACCCAGTTTCACTGACAAGGTCTGGGTCAACCCGTGATATGGTTTTCAGGCATTTCCAAACAGTGCCGCGGGCTAGGATCACTTGAACAAGCCGTTAACATCACCTTTCTGATAAATCGGCCATGATGAGATTAGAACCCGGGTCTCTACTTAGGGAATGTTCCAAACCATTCGGCCACGTGCCCACAAGATAAAAGATAATCACCTAATAAATAAAATAGAAAGAAAGCATGTTGGTGGATATCTGTATCTAGAACTGATAGAAATCGGGAAGGCGATGCAGACCCGGTGTATCAAGTAACATATATGGCTTATATAACGTATGGTGCCTAAAATGAGGTTGGGGAGTCAGGAGCGCCTCTATAGCTCATTAAGTTAATTTCAGAATGATGTTAATTGGGTAGTGGCTTACTGGCAAGTAACCCAAAAGAAAAAAAAACAGCCAGTCAGCTGTTCAAAACTTGAGTAAGAGAAAGAAAAACGTCCAGTGCAAGAGATAATAACGGAGTTATTCGAGTATATATATATATATATATATATATATATATATATATATATATATATATATATATCTTCCTATACACGTTTACACTCACTCGCACCCACGCAGACAGAGACATACACGCAATAAGCACGCACACACATACGCGAAAATGTACGCTCTTACACCAATATACGCACAAGATCCACACTTTCTCACACACGCACACATACACAGTCACTCAAACGGACACACAAATAGACGCGCAGACAAATGCACGCTCTCGTTCTCTACATATGCGCAAATACGTGGTCTCTCACACACACGCGCGCGTAACCGATACACGCGCGCAACAATACACTCTCGAATGCGCACCAATACACATCCACGCAGACGCACACACAAATATACGCACAAATACACGCTCGTACATGCCCAAATACACGCACAAATACACACTAGCACTTACACAAATACACAAGCAAATACACAAGGTCTGTGTCAACCTGTGTTTTTCAGGCACTTTCCAAATGTGCTATACGCTGGGAGTGCCAAACCAATGACATCATTTCCTAACAAATCAACCATGGTGACATTTGAACCTAGGTCTCATGGTTGGAAAGCGAAAGTATATATATATATATATATATATATATATAATATATATATATATATATATATATATATATATATATATATATATATATAAAGATCGAAAGTCCTTGGGAAATGAAAATAAAAGAAATTTAAACAATTATAGAACATTTCTATCCTTTAACATCAATACACGGAAGGTTATTCGTGAGTTTGAACGGATTTTATTAAAAGTTAGCAGACATAATGTCTGTAATTTATTCAATCAGACATGCCTAAAAAAGAATTTGCTGCCTAAATACACAAATGTATATATGTGTGTGTGTGTGTGTGTGTGTGTGTGTGTGTGTGTGTGTGTGATTAAATAATGAGCAATTAAGAAAACCTTTATAACTTTTACATGTTCTGTTATTTATCTAACTTCATCAGAATTTAGATAGAATAGGACAACAGGGAGATGTTCCGAGCTTTTGGGTTCTATATTGTTTGTTTACACTGGTTGAGTAAATATCACATATTCATTGGGGGGAGGGGGGCTTAGTATGTATGTAACTATTATACGTAACTTAATTCCAGCTTGCCTTCATTGGAAATCATTATTTTAAAAACTGATATGTACGTAGAACAGCGACCGCTACTGTTGGAATAGGTCCGCGGGTTCCTCACTCCAAAGAAAGTAATTGACAGGGAAGTGGAACAAACTGGGGTAGAAACAGATGTTAATAAGAAGTGTTATAGAGAGACAGAAGCGGTTACAGAGATATGATAGATAATCTTAAATATAAGCAAACTGAGATAAATAAGGAGAGATAGATATGAACAAAGAGTTGTAGACAGAAAATAGATCAATATGCCCATAATGTATTGATTAAAAGCAATTGTTTACACGAAAAACATTTATTATCAAACACAATCTTGTTTGCTATCAACGCACTAACCCTAATGTTTCCCCATTAATCATATGGACTAAACATTATATAATGAAAATTCTAGTAATACCTGCGTCAGGTTTGTTACGCATTTCCTGATCCACCTGAATATATATATATATATATATATATATATATATATATATATACTGAGATAGAGATAGATAGATAGATAGAGAGAGAGAGAGAGAGAAAGAGAGAGATGGGCAGTCATAGATAGATAGATAGATAGATAGATAGATAGATAGATAGATAGGAATAGACAGCGATAGATAGGAATAGACAGTGATAGATAGATAGATAGATAGATAGATAGATAGGAATAGACCGTGATCGATAGGAATAGACAGTGATAGATAGATAGATAGATAGATAGATAGATAGATAGATAGATAGATAGATAGATAGATAGATAGATCATGTAACTAGTTGAAAAACAAAGTTGTTGTATCCCTGAATTCTATTGGACTATTTTAAGATATCCTCTGCGGTATAGACGAAGACATTTCTAAAACACAAAGAAATGGGATTTGCCTTGCAGGAAATTAATCGACGTGGGGATTGGCTTCCGATCATTAATAGGACGTTATGCCCAAGAATTTGTGGTACACTGATACAGCTGAGTAGTTCGAACACCTGACTGATACCTAAGAGATCATTAAATATATTCACTGCCGGAATTGTGAGGTTCATTATCAATGCCATTTTGTAACCTCACACTTCCGTATTCTCTGCTAAAAACACTCCGGCAACAGGTCTTACGGACATCTAATTTGTTTATTGTTTTTTTACTACAACCATCACATGTCAAAGAAGCTTCTTATTAATTGACCTTTCTGCTCGTACATTTTATTTTTATCAGCATAATGCTTTTAAGCATGACAAAGCTCATATTCCCCCCTCTCTCTCTCTCTCTCTCTCTCTCTCTATATATATATATATATATATATATATATATATATATATATACATATATATATTCCAAGCACGAGGCGAGGCTCAGATATTTTTATTAACATGAAGCTTCTAAGTCGCGCCAGAAAGTTTTTCTCGCCCGAGTCTATCATTCAAATCTATAAATCAACCATTCGCCCTTGCATGGAATACTGCTGCCATATATGTTCTGGAGCCCCCGCTGTTCGTCTTAAGGTCCTCGACAAAAATGTAACACTATTTAGGAACGGAAGGTTAATTAATCAATTAATTAACCACAGAAGTTAATTACCGATAGATATAACGAAAGACATACTGAGCGATTACTTACACCGATAGATATAACGAAAGACATACTGAGCGATTTTCTTTTTGTTTTATTTTCCCAAACAGAGTATCGGTGGAAAAAAAAAAAGATTTTTTGTTTTGTTATTTTCAAGTGCGAATTCAAGATAACCACTTTACTTTCTCGCTGAAGTTTGATGCTGAGATATGCCAAATTCTCTTCGAGGACAAAGGAAGGAAAAAGAGAAAGAAACAGAGGGACAAGACTTAACAACTTAGATGATAAGAGACGGAAAGAATGCCACCCACAAAAGCGATGTTGTTTTGAGTGGTGGAATTGAGGAAAATACTGATGGTCATTTTTTGAGGGATACCAGAACTTCTGGGCAGATAAAACATTGGCTGTTATCAGTAGTTGATGGGTCGTCTGCCGACCGCACACAGAGCCCTAGAATGAGACCGCCTGGACAGGACATCTGCATTTTGTTTAGGTTCGTTTGTGATAACGAAGGCTATGTTAGGGTATTTTAATTAACCCAATTTCGCCAAAAAAGAATCGTCTACTTAATGTGGACGGATAAACCTGGTTGAGAAAAAAAACATATCCCGTGAAGTTGGATAAAAACTGAGATTATCAGTTGACGCCTATTGGCCGAATAGCCAGACGGAGATGATCATGTGACGCAGAGAGGAGGCCTGCCACCGCCCATTGAGAGGGTAGGTATGAGATGTTACTGCGAGGAAGTGGGAAAACCGTTGACGCCCTCTAAAGTATGGTGAGATACCCATATGAGAGCAGAAGAGGGTGGGAGTGGAATAAGATTTCCAAATACGGAAAATGATAATTATTTTTGGCCGAAAACAAAGAAAATCCTTATTGGGGATTTGAAATCAACGTGGTGGCCACACCACGTCCGACTCCACACCAGGTTTTGATCGGTGTCCATATAAGCAAACATCTGCGGGTGTTTCAGAGAGTTCGTCGAGTCGAGTCGAGTCGAGTAGAGTCGGGTCGAGTCCAGACAGTGAGTCAGAAGTCGAGACAGAGAGACGCGCCTCGCACAGGTGACCGCACGATTCCATGCCTTCCGACTTAGACTTCTAACCAAGAACAGATTTGTTGAAGACCGACTTTATATTTTCCACCAAAACAAGTTTCCGAATTAGACTTCTAACCAAGAACAAATTATAGAAGTCTGACTTATATTCTCCATACAGATATCCAGAACTAGTTAATGAACGCAAAAGTGTTACAATCCACATTTTTTTTTTCTTCGGGCTGGGAGAGAAAGAGAGAGACGCACTCCTGTAACTCAACAAACCGACATAAAATTAATCACTATTCCTAACCAGTCGCTCGCCTTGAAGTTGTTGTTTGTGCTTTTGTTTTTTTTTTGTCTACAATTATTGTGCAGTATCACCTTGACCCGGATTCGGCTGGCACTACGGCCCGACGTCTGATTGATCTCGTCAACCTAAGATCAAATCACAACGTGGGTGGGTTGAATCGAGATCAAAGCAGTTGCTTCGGTGACCAGGCGTTGGAAGCGAGCCGGGTACGACAAGTTGGTACTAGAACCCAACCAGACTTCAACCGATGTCTCAGGGTTAGCCCGTCACAAAGGACCGACGTCACATATTGGCGTCGTGACTGAAAAAGAAGTCGGGTGTCACAAGTGCGCCGCGACCAGTACGGGTGTCACAAACGGTGCCCTGACCAGGACGACGGGTGTCACAAACGGTGCCCTGACCAGGACGACGGGTGTCACAAACGGTGCCCTGACCAGGACAGAGGAGGGTTGGGTGTCACAAAAATCCAGAGACGGATATGCAATGTGGTTGGCCCTGATCTGGCATCTCGTTTACAGTCGCTCACTCACAGACGTGCCGTTGCCTCCCTCTATCTTTTCTACAAATAGTTTCACGGTAACTGCTCCGATGAGTTACTTTCGCTAGTTCCCAAACTGCATGAATTTAAACGTGCTACTAGGTCGGCATCTCGAGCCCACCCTTTCACTGTCGAAACGGTTAAATGTAGCCGTCTCTTCTACTCAAATTCCTTCATGTCTTTCACTTCCCGTCTGTGGAACTCCCTTCCTCTTACTTACTTCTCCTGATAGCTATAATCTCCAACTATTCAAATGCAATATCAATCGACATCTCCAGATGCCCTGATCTATTCCTCGTCCTTCTCTTCATCCTTTCCTCTCTCACGACTCTTTACTCTTGCTCCCACTTTCTGTAACAAAAGTATGATCTTGATGCTGCTCCCCCATTCCTGCACATTCTTCGGATGTAGAGATGCAAACACCTTCAACTGGGATGTCGGCTTTTGTTTCAGGGTCATCGCCGTAAACCATTGACCGATCTCCGTTTATGACACTTTTGGAGGAAATCAGGATCACTGCAGTTTCAAGCAGGTCCCGAGCAACACGCCGGTGCAATTGCAAAAGGATTCAAGTCGACATGCGCCCTTCTTGTCTTTTCTTTATCCTCTTTTCCTAGAGGAATGAAATAGACAATATTCTAATACAAAGTTCTTTTTTGTGAGTTTAAGCTACAACTCTTTAAAAATAAAATGTATGTGCAAAAAGAGCGTATGCTGAAAAAAAAAATCCACTTACTCCCATGATCGAAAGAAAATTGTCTGATCTCGGCCTCCGTGAATGAAATGACGGGTAAGCAGTACACAAACACACTTCGTGGTGTCTGTTCCCCTTAGATTATTCGCCAAGTTATTACATCAAGACCGCTGATCCAGTTTCTCGAGATATTCAAAATATCTGGACAGACCCGGTAATTTCTACGTACGAATTACTGCCATATGTTATAAAGTATATGCGATTTGAATATGTAATACAAATAATGGTCATATGTAATAAAGTATGGGCAGTCATCCCCGTCTAAGTATAGATCCATCAGCCTCCTCAGTGTCATTAGCGAACTTTTGAAGCGCTATAAGCAACAAAAAGGTTGTTGATCACCTCCGTAAAGACAAGCACTACGGATTTCGATCGGCTCAATATCCTAACTGCTTTGTATAACCGACTCCCAATCGGATGATTCTATAATCACTGCAATCTTAACCTGTTCAAATCTAAGGTTAACCGTTATCTTTGCCCCATATCCCATTAAATTATGTCTCTTACTCTGTAACACTCTACATCGAGTGACTCTTCAGCCTCGTAAAATTTAACATCATTGTAAAAAAAAAAAGGGTTTGTATATGTGATAATAATAATAATAATAATATACTGGCCATATGTAATAAAGTATGTGCTGCAAGGAAAATGGATTCGGCAAGCTGAGTTCAAATTTCAATCTGTTCCTTTCACTTTCGCAACTATGCTTTTGGAGAAGGTGTGAATTCATCTCTTTTTCTCCCACGGATTAAATTGCCTTGGGTAGAAGCCTGTCTTGGAGAAGAAGAACTTTGAATTAAGAACTGTGAAGAAGAGAACAAGAAATCACTCCACTAACTTTACAGATAATAAAGAAAAGGAAGTTGTGGAAAATCATGATTCCTAAAAGACATTTTTATCGTTTTACCCCAAGCAAGGCAATAAAGCCACTGAAACGCAAAGGGTTACTAAGTGTTCGAGAATCTGAGAAAAATCTGAGAAAAAATATATACCTTTATGGAGAGAAGACAATAAAAGAACAAGAAGTAAGGAAATAGTAGATAACGATTGGTATTGCATTTAAAGTTTTGAAGATTAAATTTGGATAGAAAGCAAGGGGCCATAAGAGAGCTCCACAAACGAGAAGTGCTATAAAAGAAACTGTTAGCATAGAAATTACTGTTTCATCTAACCATTTCAACAGGAAAATGATGAGGCCTTGCCGCCAATCTAGTACTGTGCGTAAATTCATAAAGTCTAGGTACCATAGAGAAAAGTTCATCAGAACAATTTCCATAAAGGTATTTATAGAAAAGGCGCAGGAAAACTAAGTTACAGCAGTGGGGATTGACTGAAACCGAGATGCCAGGTCAGGACCAATAACATTGCAGATTTTTCTTTGGATTTTTTTTTTTCAAGAAGATATGGCGTCTAAAAATAAATAAAGTATCCAACATTTCAGTACAGCTGCATAATGATCACTATGGAAAAATATTTTGAAGACACAAATCTGGGACACAAATCCAATCTAATTACATTATTAACATTGGCACTAATATCCTCATCATTGTTCTGATGTTCCCAACGTTTCGGCCTTTGTAACTTCCGGCCTTATTCAGGTGTCCATCGATCCGGGTAACTTTCAAGAATTTTCGAACTGAATTTAAACGTTGTGATAAGGACAAAGTCCAAAACTTTGTGATAATAAAGATGAGGATATTAGTCCCAATGTAAATAATGCAAATAATGCTAAGACCTCATCCCAGAAATTCAGAGAGTGATAATAGCAACAAAGATGAGGATATTAGTCCGAATGTAAATAATGTAAAAAATAATAATTCCACATCCCAGAAATTCAGACAGAAATAGCGTTTATATATTAGGTTGAATCATAAGTAATTTCCGTTTTGAGAAATCAATTGCAATGATGAACGTATCGTCCTTACCAGGGCCGGTGCGTACTACCCGATGGAGTGAGGAATCTGATTGGAGGCTCCGAGAAGTGCTTTGTGACCGTCGCTATCTTATCAACATTTGTATTTTTTTTTTTTTTATTTTACTTATGTTTATATATGTAACAGTTCAAGCTCGATCCTGGTTCACAACAAACGGCAACCTTCCGTCGTAGTCAGCCCGGGGTGGATCCTGGTTTGATCAATGGAGTGATCTCTTCGATCCTGACCTGCCTTACCCCACGTTGTGATTGATTTGATTATAAGGATGCCAAGATCGATTTGTTGCAGGTATGTTCGTGTTGGGCTGGTCCAAGTTGAGTGAAGTCGTACAATAAAATTGGAGAAAAAAAAGAACTCGAAATATATATATATATATATATATATATATATATATATATATATATATAACTACTATTTTTATATCAATACTGTGTACAATGGTTCGTTAGTAGCTGTGTTCGCATACAGGTGTTTGTCGACCCAACCCGTTCCTAAATCGGTCGCAACACTTGGGTCAGCTGGTAAGTTTTGGCTTGCGGAGTTAGCGAAATTTGTTTTATTGATTTGGTAAGTTTGGCTAAAGGCTGAAATCAGAGGTTCTTGTGTTCGGCAGGAGTTGTGGAATCTCCCAGCGACCTCCGCCGCTTCCCTTTTCAGCTCTCAACTGTCAACTCGCAACCCTGACTTTGAACTGTCTGAATGGCTTTCGCGCATTCATTTTGATGGACTCCAACTAGAAACCGGTGCGGGGTAAGATGTAGGCTGGGTTTCGGTGATTCCTCTCATTTCCAACAAAAGTCTATTGGTTTTGGTCTTGAGAAATTAAATTAATTCATAATTTTTAGTATTTCTCTCTCTTTTGTGGGGTGTGGCTGCAAGCATCTGCTTCTACGTTTTCTTAGTAGCATCTCTCACCATTGCCTTCCAGTGGGCGTGAGCAGCTCCATCTTAATGTATCTTCTGTGTCTTCTGCCCTTCAGTGGGTGCAGGCAGCCCCTTATCCTTCCTTGATCGCTCTTCTGCGCCTGTCACCTCTAGCATTCGTTCGGAGATAAATTTTAAAAAATATGGTTTCAAATGATCATATTTCATAAGTGAATTGACACCACAATTGGTTTTCTCGCTTTTAACCCAAGAGACACCCTCGCAGGGAAATTTTTGCAACTCCCATTATGGTGAGAATTTGTCCAGCCAAAGGTTACCATTCCGCAGATGTTCAATTTATTGCTCTTTTTTTTTTTCATTCCGACATCCCTCGAAATGAATTCATTTAGTTTTAAGCCAATTCTCTCATGTCAGATCCGGGCATTGGTTGCCGAAGTCTGTCAACGACGGTTGTCAACACTTGATTTGTTCTCACAAACTGCGAATCGCTTTTAGGCGGTCATCTGGTCTATTGTACATCTCTCTCTCTCTCTTTCTCTCACTCTCTCTCTCTCTCTCTCTCTCTCTCTCTCTCTCTCTCTCTCTAGATAGATAGATAGATAGATAGATAGATAGATAGATAGATAGATAGATCAGAATCTCGAGATGTGTAATAGGAGCACCAGACCAGATATGGCAACAGTATTCAATGCACGGGCGAATGGAAGATTTATAAATGTACATTAATTCTGACGAGATAGATTTTTTTTCTGGCACAACACAATGAACCAACTTTCCTTGCAACGGACATAGCAATTAACTCGATATTGTCGCTCTACTTCATGTCAGTGGAAAACGTAATGCCAAGAACGCGTAGAGTGTTGTTCTCCTGAAGTACAGTATCAGCCATCTTGATGGTAAGCAGGAAGGTTCTCCGTGGTGATTAAATGAAAATAGATTTGATTCGAAGGCGTTGAAATTTGCAAGCCATTTCTTGCCCCTGTTAACCACTGATTGGAGGTGATTCCCAAGAGTAGTTGGCAGGTTTACTTCGTCGAATCTGTTGGATTTGCTACCAAGGCAGGAGTAAATGGTAGTGCCATCTGAATAAATACCTAGTTGGGAACTGATGACATCACGGAGATCATTGATGAAAAACAGAAACAGCATAGGTCCAGGTATAGTGCTGGAATCGTCTACGTATTATTCTTAAAATGCAATGAACCACTATATGCACATTTATACGTCTAACAGCTACAACGTGTCCAAAAGGTTTGGTAGAAAAACCCCTTGCGTTCTTCAACAAGAAAAACGTTTGTCTATATTTCTGAGATGACGTACTGTAATCATTTACCCTATTTACATTGTTCAGACTGTTGTCCTCATCTTCATTGCCATATTTACGATGTTTCAGCCGTTGTACGCTCCGGTCTTCTTCAAGTGATTGTAATTTTGAACTGAACCCTTTATTTCGTCCACCAGAGTAGATTGTTCTAATTCCACATGCCGTGCTTCTTCCGAGTGCCACAGTATCAGTTATCTCTATTTTAATTCAACTCGCTAAGTTTTTGTTCACCGCTGCTGTAGCCAGGTATTGAACTCACAACTCTTCGGGTCAAGTCCCTGGATTCAACCAATCTACCCCGGTGGACGAAATAAAGGGTTCAGTTCGAAAATGCAGTCACCTGAAAAAGGCCGGAACATACAACGGCCGAAACGTCAGGAATATGGTAACGAAGTCCTAATGTAAATTGTGTAAATAAGAAAAAAAGTTGTTCTCATCCATGACAACGAAAGGTCGCGTACAGCAAGGATAACACAAGGGAGAAAATGGACCTCAGTTGGTCTGTTTTACCTCACCCGCGATATTCCTCTGATTTTGCAGCTGCCGACTGACTATTTCGATTGCTGCTAAACGCTCTGATTTAACCTTCTCTAATGAAAACTAAATTCAAAAGTCCGCCGAAAACTTTTTTTCGCTCACATCAAAACCTACAGAATTTTACTCAAAGAGATCGAAGATCTGCCTGATAAGAGGCAAATCATTCCAAATAACGATGAAGTTACAACTGAATCAAATGTAATTTTACTTTATTTTTTGAAGAATAAAATTGATAAACAAAAACGGACATTATTTATGACTAACCTAATGCATAAAATTAGAACTGGGCACTTCAATGCGGTGTAATGGATTTTTTTTATGCATTACGGTGGATGGTGTAAAAATAGTAAGCAAGATTGCGTTGTTTCGGTGAAAGGAACAATGTTATATGTTTGGGTCAGTGTTTTGTGGCTAGCTAAGTTTAACGTTAAGACAGAAGAAGACCGTCCTTTTTTCTCATTCCCCTTTTTGACCTTGTAACACATTTTGTATCATTATACAAATAAACAATGTAATGGTCAGCAAGTTTGTCATGCTAGATCAATTACGAGTGCATAGTAGTGTGTTCGGTCCTCACTGGGTGCTCCATACTTTCGGCCTTGTGCCACATCTAAGCTACGCTTATGAAATGATTTTATTACGAATGAGTAGTGAGTTTAATGCTCACTGGATGCGCCAACTTTTCCGCTTTGTGCCACATCTATGCTGCGCTTAAGATATCAATTTATTACGACTGAGTAGTGAGTTCGATCCTCACTAGGTTCCCCATACTTTCGGCCTTGTGCCGCGTCGAAGCTACGCTTAGGAAACCACCATAAAAATAGATCAATGAAGACACTTGTCCGTTTTGTGCTATTGGTATATATAAAATTTAACAATAGTTGTAACAGGTGTTTTCTGTTACTGCTTAGGTAGCTCGGGTGGTTATGGGAGAGTTAACTTACCCGATTTCTTTTCTATCAACTATCATAGCATGCTAACGACGATGTATCTTTTGTCATTATATCTACAGGCACGATAACGTGCAGGCAGAAGTGGGCTTATGCCTTTCCCGAAAGCATTTGTACGAAGTAAATGTAGATTGCAGTAATTCAAATTTGGTCTACCGATTCTGTATTCATAACTGCTACGGCAGACACCCTACGCCTCCTCTGGCTGAAACAGAGGAGCTCTAAAGAGGAACAAAAAAGAAAATGTAAAAATAAAACTGAGACAATCAGAGCATGATAGAGGAAAAGAGAGTAGATAAGTATAGGAGAAAGAAATAAAGGAAGAATGGAGGGAAAATGTAAAATAAGAGAAAGACAAAAAAGAAACAAAAAAAACTTTTTTTTTTAAATCATTATTATCAATCCACTCAGTCAATCGTTATCTTGTCTTCTTAATTCCTGTTCTTTTATTGTTCTCTCTCCATGTGCTTTTCTCGAATTCTCTCACATTTAGAACCACCTCCCTGACATCTTAGTGGCGTTAGTGCCTTGCTTGGAGTGGAATAATTTTAAAACTAAGAAAAGATAAGCGAAAAAGAAATCGTTCGATTTGACGTAATGAAAATTGAATGAATGTAAAGAAACGAATAGGGCAAAGAAGAGAAAGACAGAAAAATGAAGAGAAAGACAGAAAAATGAAGAGAAAGACAGAAAAATGAAGAAAAGGAGAAAAAATAGAAAATAGACTTGGGTGGCTATGGTTACACAAGTGAATGCAGGCATTAGCACCTGACGTGATCCGCCAGCCTCACTTATATGAAATCTGTTTACAGTCTTGTTTGTAACGACTTCCTTGCAAGTATATATCAGTGACGAATGGCGCACGCGCTGAGAACATTCGGGAGAACAAGCGACAATGTGAACTGATCCACGTTTTATTCAATTGTTCCAGCTTCTTTTTTACTGGTAAAAATAACATTTCTCTCCCTTTGCCGACATATTTTTTTTTTCTTTCTTAGTTTTAGTTTTTTGTTTTGTTTTTTGTCTAATGACATCGTGTCGTTATTTTCGAAACGAGCATGCAAATAATTCAAAATAAGAATGGTAACAATGGTTACAGTTTAAAAATAAAAATGACTTCAAGAGGCATAAGTTGAAAACAAGTCATTTTGGACGTCATTTCTTTTTTAGAAGAAAAAGAAGAAAAAGAAGAACAACAACGACAACACAAACGGAAGAAGAAGAAGAAGAAGAAGAAGAAGAAGAAGAAGAAGAAGAAGAAGAAGAAGAAGAAGAAGAAGAAGAAGAAGAAGAAGAAGAAGAAGAAGAAGAAGAACAACAACAACAACAACAACAATAACAACAACAGAAATAGAAGAAGAGGAAGAGGAGGAGTCCAGACTATCCAAAAATCTTAAAGAATAGTTGCTGAAAATTTCTCAGATTGGTCAAGAAAACTTACCCCCCCCAACACACACACACACCAAAAAATCTAATGTTAGATATTCTATAAATTGATAGCCGATAGTTTGTTGGCATTGTCGGATATGGCAGATGCCATCCATATGAAAGTCAAAACAAGCAAAGAAGCTATCTATATTAAGTTAAAACAAGCAAAAAGAAATGCGATGGCCCTTCAGGATATAGACAGTCATTGCTCTCCACGGGCTCCTTTTCTTTATTATCTGTAAATTACCATGATTTTTTAGCAAGAGAGTGGAGTGGTTTCCCAATGCTTTCTCCACACTTTAAAATTCAGAGTAGTACTTCTTCTAGACTGGCTACCAATCAAGGCTAGTCTACAATGCAATTTAACCCATAGCTGGAGGAGAATAAAGATTCACACCTTTTCTAAAGGGCATTTGAGCGAAAGTGAACGCAGCTGACTAGGCCATCATTTTTGCTTGCCAATTCCATTTTTCTCACCGATAATAGCGTAACACCGCACATCCAACTCAATCATCAGCTAAATGTGTAACGACTCTGGAATAAGTATTTTAAAATCGTATTTAAATCTTCAGAATCCACACAGTGTCACGTTCACGCGATACCTTCTTCTTCTTCTTCTTCTTCTTCTTCTTCTTCTTCTTCTTCTTCTTCTTCTTCTTCTTCTTCTCCTCCACCACCTTCTTCTTCTCCTCCTCCTTCTTCTTCTTCTTCTTCTTCTTCTTCTTCTTCTTCTTCTTCTTCTTCTTCTTCTTCTTCTTCTTCTTCTTCTTCTCCACCTCCTCCTCCACCTTCTTCTCATCCTTCCATTCTTCTTCTTCTTCTTCTTCTTCTTCTTCTTCTTCTTCTTCTTCTTCTTCTTCTTCTTCTTCTTCTTCTTCTCCTCCTCCTCCTTCCCTTCTTCTTCTTCTTCTTCTCCTCCTCCACCTTCTTCTTCTCCTCCTCCTTCTTCTCCTCCTTCCCTTCTTCTTCTTCTTCTTCTTCTTCTTCTTCTTCTTCTTCTTCTTCTTCTTCTTCTTCTTCTTCTTCTTCTTCCCCTCCTCCTCCACCTTCTTCTTCTCCTCCTCCTTCTTCTCCTCCTTCCCTTCTTCTTCTTCTTCTTCTTCTTCTTCTTCTTCTTCTTATTATTATTATTATTATTATTATTATTATTATTATCATCATCATCCTTCTTCTTCTTCTCCCCCTCCTCCTCCTCCTTCTTCTTCTTCTTCTCCTTCTTCTCCTCCTTCCCTCCTTTTTCTTCTTCTTCTTCTTCTCTTAGGGTGCATGGATTCTTCACTACATCTTCACACAAATTGTACCACAACCTAAAAGCTTCGTCCGGGCCTTACTCACTTGAGTATGAGATACTCCAAACATCACTATCCGATATAGGTCACATCCCAAAGTCCATAGGGTTAATGTTAGGGCTTGGTGGAGGCCACATTGGTTTGTCAAATATCCACGGAAATATCTCTTGCGGCAGATCTACATCAAATTTACTGTGTGTGTGAAAGTTCCCTCTTGAGTGAAGACATAGCGACTTCCAAATGTCGATGACAACAATGGAACGACATTTGCTGGTAAACTCTGCTGTTTACTTTCACTCATTTTTTCAATGAATACCAAGGGGCGATTTCGAACCAACCGGGGCAATAGCAGCCTAAAACATGGCACTCTTTGCTTTCTGTCGCTTCGTGGATGTTCCGTAGCGAAGTTGCGTAAAATCTGTCGTTTTGGTAGTTAGCCAGAGCCTCCAAAGTGACAAACCGCGTTCCTTCAGTCTTCATGACGTTGACGATCATGCCTCTCCACAATTTCCTGTAGCTCTTAATAAGTTTCGTATTTTCGCTATCTCTCCTAAACCTTGCACCGCCATCCAATCGCTCAAACTCGCCAAGTAGGTTATGCGTTGTTTTCCTCTGTCCTTCCTCTTGCCTTCGATCTGTCCTGTGAGTATCAAATTTTCCAAGCCCTCTTTTCTCATTGTGTCCTAGAATATTTCTGCAATCTCTTCCTGGTGTTAAGTAGAAGTTTCCTTTTTGTTGCCACTGTCTATAGAACTTCGTCTTAGCTCCCATGTTCGTTTCATGGCCCTTTCCGTACAGAGGCAATTATAGCTCTCCACAACATCCTAACCTTTTTAACTCTTAACAATATTGTTATTACTATCCTACCAACTCCCTGTTTTGCCATCTATTTACGCAAGCTTAGAAAGGTTACTCATTGTTTCCCTCTGTCTATCTTGCTTTCAATATGTCATGCAAGTGACAAATTCTCTAGGCCTTCTTTCCACAGAATTTCAACTGACAAAGTATATTGTCACCATCAAAATACTTATTTCCCATTCTAGGCGTGACCAATGCTAGGAAGTATAAAAGAGGATTTCATTTTTAAAATTCCATTAAATTTTCTAGAAAATTCTTTATAAAAATATTAGGAAGATTTTTACTTTCCCCATAACGTAGGTCTACAATATAATTTAACAAATAAAGCTAAAATGTTGCCAAATATAATTTTATCGTTTTGTGGGATATCAGATTTTGTCATTTTTGGTCATCCATACTTCTATTGTCCTTTGAGACGATTGTAAATTGATTGTGTGTAAGTTATTCATGGCTCAGAAAGATAGCTCCTTGTAGAAACAAAATCATTTATTTTACTGCAAAATTAAGCAACGTATTGTTTTGTTTGACAATTTGTAACTTAAATTTTGTGTATTTCTACAACTACTCAACTTATTGTTTTTTTTTTTTTTTGTTTTTTTTTAAGCTTATCACCCCAAGCAAGGCTGGAAGCCACTAGCACGCAAGGGTTTACAGAAGGTTTGGAGGAAGAGCAGATAGGAGTGGTAAAGGAGATGATGTGGAGAAAGATAGTGGATCGATCAAGGCAAGGGGGTTACAGAAGATTTGAAGCGAGAGCAGATAGGAATGAAAGGTGAAAGGATGTGGAGAAGGGAAGTGGATAGATCAAGGCAACTGGAGATGTCGATTAACAACTCTGTCGGATATTTAATGCCGAAAAGATTGTTTTAATTAAATATACGGCTTGTAAACAATCATTTCAGTCGCTGGTTCCATCACTCTCCAGTTATGCCTTTAGTACGGCGTTATTTAATGCTATAATTTGTGGTATAGACCACAATTCTGCAAGTAGGCTAGGATAGTCTTTCCTTCCCCCTTCCCTGGTGTCCCGACTACACGAACTTAAGCGTACTATTAGATTAGCATCTAGGTCTCACCCGTTTGCTGTTGTTATAGTTAAATGCAACACTACTTCTACACTAACAGTTTCTTTTCTCGCACTTCACGCCTGTGGAATTCTCTTCCGTTTATTTGATTCCCTGATATATACAATCTTCAAAAGTTTAAATGTAGCGTCAGTCGCCATCTTCTGTTGTCTTGAATCCCGTTCATCTTTTGTCTTTTCCTCAATCCTCGCTATACTCAGACTTTTCTTTCACGTTCACTCCCTGTTACTCCCTGCACATTAGTAGCATTCCCGCCTTGGTTGGGATGAAATGATTAAAAAAAAACAACTCTTTCGGTTATTTAATGCCGAAAAGATTGTTTTAATTAAATATAAAGCTTGTAAACAATCTTTTGAGTGGTTGGTTCCATCACTCTTCAGTTATGCTTTTAGTACGGAGTTATTTTAATGCTATAATTTGTGGCATAGACCAACATCCTTCAGGTAGGCTAGGCTACTCTCTACATGTATCTTGTTGAAAAGGTCCTCTAAACGAGTCATGTCGTAAAATCGTTGACGTTTTGAGATGAGGACACTACAATCGGTTTGAAGACACTATCTTTTAAAACACAAAAAACTTATTCATCAACAAGGGGCAATTTTATTGAAAATTCTTACGTGACGTGAGGAGGGGGTTGTCTACATAAAAGAAAAATTGAATTTGGGTTATTATTTATTTATTTATTTATTTTTACACGTAGAAAAATTAGAGAAACAATTTAGAAGGAAACAAGTTGATTTGTTCTTTTCGATATTTATAAAATCGAAGCTTAGTCTGGATTATCGTAAGGATCGAACTTGCAGCATCTGGTATCGTTTGCTAATCTAGCTGGCTAACTATGACAACATAGAAGGGTGCCCTATCCGTTAGTTCTTTCCTTGCATACGACATTTCGACGACAAGATGCATCATGGTGCACAACACACTAAATGACATGCATGCCAGCATAATTCATTTTAAAACTAATAAAATAAAATAAAAACTGCCAAAGTACGCAAAGGAAAGGCTCAGTCGTCGTCAGTAATTTTTGTTGATGTTTAAGGAAAAAAAATGCCCGTCATCCGATGGGTTTATTGACTTCATAAAAAGTGCCATTTCATATGCGAGACATTAGATCGGATTTTTTTATTATTTAGAAATCTGCACTGTGCTTTCTGACCTGAGAAAAAAATTAAAAAATTTCTTCAGCTGATGTTTTCCATCTCTACGAACACAAATATTTTTTTAACAGTGCAAACTACGACATTTCTTTCATTTCTCATTTTCATTTCTTTTTTCTTTAAATACGATTTTCTTTTTCACCAAAAGCGAATAAATATTCTAGGATTACATGTAAGCATTTTCATTCTTTCATTCTTCTGGTGTCACACCGTACAGGAGATTGAACTCATCTTTTTTCTCTCGTAGAAACTTCTTTTCCTTCACTGTTCTTTTCTTCTTTTTTTTCTTTTCTTTTTAAACACGATTTTCTTTTTCACCAAAAGCGAATAAATATTCTAGGATTACATGTAAGCATTTTCATTCTTTCATTCTTCTGGTGTCACACCGTACAGGAGATTGAACTCATCTTTTTTCTCTCGTAGAAACTTCTTTTCTTTCACTGTTCTTTCCTTCTTTTTTTTCTTTTCTTTTTAAATACGATTTTCTTTTTCACCAAAAGCGAATAAATATTCTAGGATTACATGTAAGCATTTTCATTCTTTCATTCTTCTGGTGTCACACCGTACAGGAGATTGAACTCATCTTTTTTCTCTCGTAGAAACTTCTTTTCTTTCACTGTTCTTTCCTTCTTTTTTTTCTTTTCTTTTTAAATACGATTTTCTTTTTCGCCAAAAGCGAATAAATATTCTAGGATTACATGTAAGCATTTTCATTCTTTCATTCTTCTGGTGTCACACCGTACAGGAGATTGAACTCATCTTTTTTCTCTCGTAGAAACTTCTTTTCCTTCACTGTTCTTTTCTTCTTTTTTTTCTTTTCTTTTTAAACACGATTTTCTTTTTCACCAAAAGCGAATAAATATTCTAGGATTACATGTAAGCATTTTCATTCTTTCATTCTTCTGGTGTCACACCGTACAGGAGATTGAACTCATCTTTTTTCTCTCGTAGAAACTTCTTTTCTTTCACTGTTCTTTCCTTCTTTTTTTTCTTTTCTTTTTAAATACGATTTTCTTTTTCACCAAAAGCGAATAAATATTCTAGGATTACATGTAAGCATTTTCATTCTTTCATTCTTCTGGTGTCACACCGTACAGGAGATTGAACTCATCTTTTTTCTCTCGTAGAAACTTCTTTTCTTTCACTGTTCTTTCCTTCTTTTTTTTCTTTTCTTTTTAAATACGATTTTCTTTTTCACCAAAAGCGAATAAATATTCTAGGATTACATGTAAGCATTTTCATTCTTTCATTCTTCTGGTGTCACACCGTACAGGAGATTGAACTCATCTTTTTTCTCTCGTAGAAACTTCTTTTCTTTCACTGTTCTTTCCTTCTTTTTTTCCTTTTCTTTTTAAATACGATTTTCTTTTTCACCAAAAGCGCATAAATATTCTAGGATTACATGTAAGCATTTTCATTCTTTCATTCTTCTGGTGTCACACCGTACAGGAGATTGAACTCATCTTTTTTCTCTCGTAGAAACTTCTTTTCTTTCACTGTTCTTTCCTTCTTTTTTTTCTTTTCTTTTTAAATACGATTTTCTTTTTCACCAAAAGCGAATAAATATTCTAGGATTACATGTAAGCATTTTCATTCTTTCATTCTTCTGGTGTCACACCGTACAGGAGATTGAACTCATCTTTTTTCTCTCGTAGAAACTTCTTTTCTTTCACTGTTCTTTTCTTCTTTTTTTTCTTTTCTTTTTAAATACGATTTTCTTTTTCACCAAAAGCGAATAAATATTCTAGGATTACATGTAAGCATTTTCATTCTTTCATTCTTCTGGTGTCACACCGTACAGGAGATTGAACTCATCTTTTTTCTCTCGTAGAAACTTCTTTTCTTTCACTGTTCTTTTCTTCTTTTTTTTCTTTTCTTTTTAAATACGATTTTCTTTTTCACCAAAAGCGAATAAATATTCTAGGATTACATGTAAGCATTTTCATTCTTTCATTCTTCTGGTGTCACACCGTACAGGAGATTGAACTCATCTTTTTTCTCTCGTAGAAACTTCTTTTCTTTCACTGTTCTTTTCTTCTTTTTTTTCTTTTCTTTTTAAATACGATTTTCTTTTTCACCAAAAGCGAATAAATATTCTAGGATTACATGTAAGCATTTTCATTCTTTCATTCTTCTGGTGTCACACCGTACAGGAGATTGAACTCATCTTTTTTCTCTCGTAGAAACTTCTTTTCTTTCACTGTTCTTTCCTTCTTCTTTTTCTTTTCTTTTTAAATACGATTTTCTTTTTCACCAAAAGCGAATAAATATTCTAGGATTACATGTAAGCATTTTCATTCTTTCATTCTTCTGGTGTCACACCGTACAGGAGATTGAACTCATCTTTTTTCTCTCGTAGAAACTTCTTTTCTTTCACTGTTCTTTCCTTCTTTTTTTTCTTTTCTTTTTAAATACGATTTTCTTTTTCACCAAAAGCGAATAAATATTCTAGGATTACATGTAAGCATTTTCATTCTTTCATTCTTCTGGTGTCACACCGTACAGGAGATTGAACTCATCTTTTTTCTCTCGTAGAAACTTCTTTTCTTTCACTGTTCTTTCCTTCTTCTTTTTCTTTTCTTTTTAAATACGATTTTCTTTTTCACCAAAAGCGAATAAATATTCTAGGATTACATGTAAGCATTTTCATTCTTTCATTCTTCTGGTGTCACACCGTACAGGAGATTGAACTCATCTTTTTTCTCTCGTAGAAACTTCTTTTCTTTCACTGTTCTTTCCTTCTTTTTTTTCTTTTCTTTTTAAATACGATTTTCTTTTTCACCAAAAGCGAATAAATATTCTAGGATTACATGTAAGCATTTTCATTCTTTCATTCTTCTGGTGTCACACCGTATAGGAGATTGAACTCATCTTTTTTCTCTCGTAGAAACTTCTTTTCTACTTTTTTTTTTTTTTTTTTTTTTTAAATTTTTTTTTTTTTTTTCACCAAAGGCGAATAAATATTCTAGGATTTTTTTTTTAATACAATTTTATTTTTCAACAAAAGCGAATAAATAGTCTAGAATTACATGTAAGCATTTTCATTCTTTGATTCTTCTGGTGTCACACAGTACAGTAGATTGAAATCATCTTTTTTCTCTCGTAGAAAACTTCTTTTACTTTATTGTTCATTTTTTCTTTCTTTTTTCTTTTTTTTTCTTTTTTTTTTCTTTTTTTTTCTTTTTTTTTTCTTTTTAAATATGATTATATTTTTCACCAAAAGCGAATAAATATTCTAGAATCACATGTAAGTATTTTTATTCGCTGATTCTTGTGATGTCACACCGTACAGGAGATTGCACTAATCTTCTTTTCTCTCGAGGAAATCTTCTTTTCTGTCACTGTTCTTTTCTTCTTCTTTTTTTCTTTTTTTTATTATTTAAATACGATTTTATTTTTCACCAAAAGCGAATAAATATTCTAGGATTACATGTAAGCATTTTCATTCGCTGATTCTTCTGGTGTCACACCGTACAGGAGATTGGACTCATCTTTTTTTCTCCCGTAGAAATCTTCTTTCCCTTCACTGTGCTTTTCCTCTTCTTTTGTCTTTTTTCTTTCTTTTTTTGTTAGCCAAGGAGTGATATACACATATTGGGATCGCATAAAATATGTTGTTGAAAAAATATGACAAATAAACAGTTATCAGAGCCATAACAATCAGAGTTATTTGCCCTTTTTTACCTCTTTTATTCAACAAAACATGTTGCGATCACACTAAGTTGGCACTCAAAACATAAACCTTATTTCAATAAGTCTAACGAATATTTATTTTTGTATAGAATTATACAACAAATTCGTTGGTTGCCCACCGTAACGAGACTGACCACAATTTTGACATAAAAAATATTCCTCTGATCAAAGAATAAAACAATTCATCTAGGCGCAAATGTCTAGAGAATGCCTTCATCTCAAGGTCATCTACAGTAAATTTGTGTCCGGGCTCTTACAAAATTACACCATTCCTGGCAGAACTTCTATTATCACAATGTTGGATATCTACTGATAAAAGTGATGGGGGGAAAAAAGGAAAAAGAATCCAAATGACATCGGCGAGATTAAAATAAAAATGAAAGAAATTAATTTAAAATTCCCAGCATCCCTCGTACGTGCGCATGTGTAGTCGCACCAAGAAAATAAATTTAGTCCGATGATGTCCTGAAGGACGAAACGCGTCACAAGAAAACCTTTTTCCTCTTTCTCATACATTTTCCCCAATTACAATATTAATAATAAAAATATCACTATTTTCCTCCTTCTCTCTGGCTCTCTCTGTCCATGTGCCATGTCCCTTCAGTACGGGGACGATAATGGTTCTCCACAGCTTCCTGTTTTTCGTAGCTCTCAGTAATGCTTTCGCTTTTATGTAACACCATTTTTACTTTATGGTACTTGTTACAGCTTTCATAGTCTTTTCTCACATCCTGTGTGCTTTTCAAGCATTAAATTCTCCAAGCCTTCTTTCCTCATGATGTGTCCCGAATATATTTGTCTCTTTCTGATTGTCAGCAAAAGTCTGTTTGTAGTTTTTGTTCTACTTAAAACTTACACTTAAATTTCTTACAAGCTGTGTTGATAAGATTATAAGCTTCCATCGGTAGATCGACATCTCGGTCGCTTCAAGCCTGTGGGACGAAACTGTCCAGAATTTACTGCCATATACATAGTGTTATATAGGAATAAAGTGTCGCTACCAGTGAGCAAACATCAGGTGATCCCATCATTTAATTAAGTGGATCACGTGACCATAGAGGAAACACATATATAGAAAGTCGCGTGACGTCTAGATTGATCGCTATTTCTAGTCTATCCTCTAGACTACAGGGATCTGTATTTCTACTCTATCCTCTATTACTATATGAACCACTTTTCTCTACTCTGTTCACTATACTATTTCTCTATTCAGATCACTATACGGATTACTATTAGTGCGAGTGATATTCGAAGGCGTCTGACACCAGCTTTGTTCAACGGCGTAGTTGTATCTGCGATTACAATGTCTCTACTACAACGAGCATTACGAAAGTGACAAAGAGTATTCGTTGACATCACAAAACATAGCAATCTAGTTATAGTTTCTTTGTTTCTTTTCGATCCCTTAATACTTTACACAGTTTCGGAGAAGTGACTTTCATTATTCCTCCTCACTCTTCGTTTTAACAACAACAACAACGGGGTCCCCGACTTACGAAAGAGTTCCTTTAGGGAATTAACCAAATTACAGTTTAACGAGCAAACTCAATATGTATACATATATTTACGTGTTTTAAGCGACAGTCGAACGACTTAAGTCAAGCAACCGGCCAATACTCGTCGCTGTTTCTCCTTTTTCCGAACGTTTAACAACATCTAGTTTTACTTCAATGGTGACCTTTTACTTTTTCTTTGAATCACCGCCATCAGAAGATTTTACACAATGTTTGGGAACAACTAATGAAGGGCAATAAATTTCCGCAACCGCAGCACAAACGAAAGAGAGCGAATGCACAACGAATCCAATATGGCGTACAGCCAAAAAATCACCCTAGCCGCCTTATGCACGGGGCAAACGTCATGAGTCGAAGCATAATTAATGGAGATTCCGTCGTAGCCATGACCCGTCGTAAGTTGGAACTGTTGTAACCCGGGAACTTACTGTAATAATAATAATACTTATAATAATAATAATAATAATAATAATAATAATAATAATAATAATAATAATAAATGGCAGTCCCTGCAGACTGCAATGTGTCTTTGAAGATATTCGAAAAACTGTCAAAATACAAGGACCTTGAAATAGAAATCTCAAAAATGTGGCACATGGGAACATCAACAATTCCTGTTGTAGTTGGAGCCCTTGGACTGGTTGGAAAAGATTCCAGTAGGCTGATTGAAGGGATCCCTGGAAGTCCATGCCTCAAAGAGATACAAAAAATTGTTCTAACAAGTACAGCCCACACTTTACGAAGGGCTTTATCTATGTAATTATTTTTTTTTTTTTTTTTTTTTTTTTGCAGTGGAAAGTTTCATGATGCCATTTCTAACCTTAGGTCCCTGGGCGGGACCCGGAAAGAAATGTGTAAACGCCAGATAGCAAAGGAAATAAAAATAAAAATAATAATAATAATCTGCGAATAGAAACCCCTATATGTGCTGTATGTACTCAGAAGTAACGATGTTAATGTAGAATAAACAGAAAACGCATCAGTGGTTGAAAAGTGTAGGGCTAAAGACAGAGAGGCATTTATAATAGTTGCACAGGGCCAATGCTTCATCACTAGGAATGAAAAGGCAAATATATTTAAAAAATAGAGAAGATATAATACGTTAGGTTACGTGAACAACCTCCTGAGCCTATTGGCCATTTAGTGCTTAGTTGGTCAATCCCACAAAGGAATAAAACGATCAACATGATAAGATTAGGCAGTATATTATAGCTGAGACTTAACACAACACACATTGTCTGAAGATTACGTTAACGCATGAAAGTGACTGGCGCGATTCGGTTTTGATCTCATCGTCCACTTTTATATTTACATACGTTGTATCCCTGATGCTGAAGGTTATTACCCATAAATATAGCATAACTTAAAGCTATATATATATATATATATATATATATATATATATATATATATATATATATATATATATATATATATATATATATATATATATATGAATAAAAAGACAAAGGGAACAACTATTCTTAGCCGACGCGTTTCGTTCTCTGAGGGTACTTTATTAAGGCAAATGTAGGAATTTATTTTGCTGCACGTGTTTATATACAAAAGCGAAGATACACTATTTACATTGTTCGGACTATCGTCCTCATCTTTGTTGCCATATTTATCACAACGTTTCGATCGTTTTACTCTCCGGCCTTCTTCAGGCAGTTGGAATGTCGAACTGAACCCTTTATTTCGCTCGCTGGGGTAGACTGTTCTAGTTCCACGTGCTATGTCTAATGGATGTCAGTTATCAGTTATCTCCTGTTAATTCCCCTCTCCAAGTTCTCCACTGCCTTAATATGGCAACAAAGATGAGGACGATAGTCCGAACAATGTAAATAGTGTACATAATACCTCATCTAAAATATATATATATATATATATATATATATAAATATGTGTGTGTGTGTGTCTCTGTGTGTGTATGTGTGTGTGTGTGCAAATTTTCGGGATAACAACTAAGACATTACTCTATTTATTGAACAATTTAGTCCATGTCACATTGACTGATAAACTCCGACAACAAAAAAGATTCTCAAATTGCCATATTAGTAAACGCACTCACTTAAATTTTCAAAAAATTCAACCTTATCGTTGCGACTGCGCGCTCCAAAAGTTTGTATCCGTTAACAATAACACATTTAAAAAAAACAAAAACAAACATATTTCGATTCGCATTTAATTTTTTCGTCTCGGATGCTACGTGAATTTTACCAGAAACAAAATAATTTCCATGACTGAAGATGAGTGAATGTACAGTTGAAAATACTTGCGTATTAAAGAAGGACTTTATACAGCTTATAATTTTTAAAAACAAGGATCATAACATTCAAGTGATTTATAGGTTAATGCACCTTTAAAATTTTGTTAGCGAAGGAATTTCGCCATTTTATATCATTAACTTTACTAATCTACTTTTTGTATGAATGATTCATTGTTATATAAATTGAACTGCACCACATATCTGATATATATATATATATATATATATATATATATATATATATATATATATATTAAGAAATATACATAATATCTTACATTAATTGCACAACTCCGAGTTTCATGCCGAAGCAATTTTCAAGTGCTAGAATTATTATATTTATAAAAAAAAATAAAAATAATAATAATATGTTATCATTATTTACATGTTGACTATTGTCTTCCTCTTTATTGTTGTTGTTTCAGACGTTGTGCCCTCCGGCCTTCATCAGGTGTATGTCGATACAGGGAATTTCGAACTGAATCCTTTATTTAATCTACGGTGAGTAGATTGTTCTTGTTCCACTGTACATGTCTAGGGACATCTCATCTTATTCTAGTACTGACCAGTTATTGCTTCCCTCGTTACTATTCAGTCCAAATACACGCTACCCGTTCTAAGGATTGTACTCACAATTTCTGTATCATCAATCGCTTTAATACCCCCAGAGAAAAATGGTATGAATATTACCCTGAAACAAAGAAGACCGTGAGGTTACTATTCTTTGGGACTTTATCATTCGTACTAACAGACATATAAAAGTGAATGTACCAGACATCTTTTTGTTTGTGTTTTTAATCACAATGTCTTCATTAGATGAATTTATGTATGACAAAATAAGTAAATATAATTATCTTGAAATTCAAACGGCTAAAACACGGCTCATTAAATTTACTTCTACACTTCTATCATCGGTGGTTTATACCGGGTGTAACACAAAATTGTCCAAATCCTGTATCAGCATAATTGTCCACCCCACAAAATCTAAAAAAAAAACAACACTAAATTAATTGAGTTTCTTCTTCCCAGGTTTTCAGAGAAGACGTTTAACCATCTTAACACTATTTGTCGCAAGAATCACTGAAAAACCCTTTGAGTTATTCATCTAGAAAGAGAATAGGTTAAAATTGTTTTGTGTCAGCCATACTTATTCCCAACTGAGCAATGGCGAGAGGAAAAAGATCATTCACGCCTTAAGTAATGTCAACAACATTCATACTCTGGCTTCCATCTTCAAAGCCCGTTAATAGAACGATGAATGAGTTTAAAAAAGAGGGAACAGCAAAAAGGATAATGGATCAGGAGGTCACAACAGGAATAGGGGGGGTTCAGAATTAAAGAGACCAATTAGAAAAGATCCAACTCAATCCATAAGACGTTTGGCACGTGACAGAGGAGTTTCAGCTATGACAGTCCATAGGGTAGTGAAAAAAAGACTTGAAAATGGAATCGTACGTGAAACCTGTGAGGCACCTTGTTACACCAGGACAGAAGGTTAAAAGGTTAGAGAGGGCGAAGATCATCTTGGTATTTGGAAAATGATCCTTCATTTCTATCCTTCATGAGCTTCCAGTCCTTAGCTATGATTAATTAATGATGAACATATCATTTTCGTTTATGATCGATTTCATCACGATTCTTCTGTTAAGCTTGGAGAGTAATTATACATTTTTATTGCACAAAGTAGAACAGCTTAATCTAACAACTAAAGAAGAAGAAGAAGAAGAAGAAGAAGAAGAAGAAGAAGAAGGAGAAGAAGAAGAAGAAGAAGTAGTATTGCTTTCTTGCTGTTATCGTAACAGCAAAAATGAAAATAATAAAGATAAAAATAAAATTAAAATAATCAACACAGACCAGTAGAGATGGTTGAAACCGTTTTTCTCATTAATTCTAGATATCTAAACATCATTACACTTTGATATTGTGAGGCACAAAGTCATTTTATTGTCGGATTTCATGCTTACACGAAAATAAGAAAAATTGTGCAGTTCCAAAACAACAGACTTCCTGGATTTAGACATATTTATTGGTCCCTAAAGGTATTTATGCGCACGCCCACTCGAATGGAATGTGACACAAAGCCGAGTTTAATGTGGGCGTATCCCATGAGCACATGGAACCAAAGGCACATCCCATAAAACGTATCTTCCTCTTGACTATCCCCCATCCCAAGAGTGAAGAGAGAAGGCATACTTGAAAGTAGATTTACTTAATTTTATGTCTCAAAGACAAAAGGCCGCGAAACTTCGCATGCCCACTCAAACAGAATTTGGCACAAGGCTGTGTTTCAAGTGGGAATCTCACGTTTAAATGAATCCAAAGTCAGTTCTCCTTTTGGGTACACCTCAGGCATCAGGGATTAAGCCTAGCCCCCTTCCCAAGGGAGACGTATTACCTGGGACGATGTTCTTCATGATATAGTAAAAGCCAAATTTAAAGTGGAAATCCCATGCATAGATAGGACCAAAGGAAAAAAATAGCCCAGCCCTCTCAGTTGGATTCTCCTTAGTGATGCCTCCTGGGAACGAATTGAATTTAGTTAATCTTATGCTTCAAAGCCTAGAAGCGATTTATCAGTCTCTATAGGCTTCCTATCTACACAGCTACTGAAGCACAATTGGACATCTGGCCGAGTTTAAAGTGAGATGAGATCCCACGCGTACATGAACCAGAAAAATATTCGCTCACGCTCCACTGGCACTTCCGCTTTCGGGAACTAATGATACGCAGGTTAATGACCCTACCTCCGAACGAGAGATATTGTCTGTGGAACGGCCTTTTGTAAGTTGAGCATATTATAATAAATGTCTTACGTATTGATAGTCCAATAAGTGAAATGATTATTTACTCGCCTCCCCATCGCGGCAAGATGTGACACGAGGTCTTTTTAATGTGGGAACGCCTTTGAAACAATCAAAAATTACCCAGTCATCGCGACCACTGGCACGATGATAGTGATATTCCACCGACCCTCTTTCGTTTAGTAGAATGAGGGAGCTGGAATCCCTAGGAGCAGGCTTCTTCTCCCATGTAAAATGAAAATCCGAGAAGCGATCCGGAATATCCCTGATACGAATACAATTTTTTTTAAATTGCTGACGTCACTAAATAAAGCAAAGAGAACGTCATAAAATCTTCGAAAAAGCGCACAGTTTTACATTAGAAACAAATTCGAATGTAAGATTTATTTGAAGCCTCCCTGGTTGCGATGAGCAGTCAAGGAAAAAGACAGTATCATAAAGGAAACGCGGGGATTGCTAGTGAAAATAGACACCCTGAAAAAAGAACTTTTTTAAAGAACCTATAATATAAAAAATAAAACTCTCTATCAAGCAAACCAGATGGAAGGCGTTCAGAAGATCAAAATGGATTTCCCACTGGTTAAAACCATCAGCCGGGACAAGCTAATCGAATGGTTCCGAGAAACAATGTCCCCAAAGCTTCACACTATTAAGGAACTGGGAACTGGGGCCGACTTTTGTCTCGGCCTAGAGATTCTATTTCCAGGTTGCATTGGAAAACAGAGAATCAAGTTTGACAATCCAAGCGTTTACGACAGGCGTCAAAACTTTAAGCTCCTCCAATCGGCGTTTAATTCTCTGAAATTGAATAAGGATGTTCCGATTGAGAAACTGGAAGAAGGTAATTATCGAGAGACTTACTATTTTGCTTTGTGGTTTAAAGCGTTTTTCGAAGCAAACTACAAAGGCACGACCAACGCCTTAAAGAAGTTTCAGTCGTCAGCGTGGCTGAATAGAAATAACCCGCGTAAGGCAGCTGCGGGTGGATTTAGGCAAATTACCAGCTGCTGGCCACCAAAGGATGGAGAAATAGAGAGTGCGGTCGACTTAGGAAATAGTATGAACAGTGAAAAAGATACGTCAGATACGAAGAGCCCGCCACAAAGAAAAAGAAAACAGTTTGTAATGAGCCCTAAAGTCACAAATCCACGCATGTCGACATTTTCTCGAATGGAACAGGAGAGCTCCAAATTGCACAAGTCTAATGAAATATCGGATCAACAGAAGCTCAAAACCTTAGCACAACAGACAGAAGAGTTAGAAAAGGCGATGAAGGACCTGACCCAATGCAAAAAGGTATTCGAAGAAGTCAATGTGGATTTCGTGAAACGAGCCGAAAGTTTTGACCAGCCGAATGTAAATTTGAATCAAGACCCAAACGAGACAAATGATGTATCGAAGTCACCGCTGACCGTTAAAGTCATTGAATGTCTTGAAGACATCAAAGAGGAGGATACAGACGAAGTGAAGAGCGTGGAGGAAGTAGAATTGAAAAAAGTTAACCTAGAAATTGAACTTGAGCAGATCAATCAAGTTGTTAAAGAACAACAAAGGATTATTAACGAATTGGAACAACAGAAAGACATTAAAGGCGAGCAAATCGCGACCCTCGAGAGGATTGTCTGCGAACTGACCCAGGCCATCAAAGAATTAGAAACGGTAAAGAGAAACCAAGCCCTCATAATCAAAGACCTTCATAAGTCGATAGATGCGCAACTGAAACCGACAGAAGATCTGGAGCAAATAATGAACGAACAGTTAAAAAGTCTGGAGGATTTAACGCAGTCGAAAGAGGAACAGGCTAAAAAGATCGAGGATTTAGAACAGACGAATAATGATATGGCGCTTAACAATACGATGTTAACGAAAAGCAACAAGGCTATGGCTGTTCATATAGAAGATTTAGAACAGAGCTATAGAGAGCTTGGTCAGCAGAACGACAACTTAACAAAATGCAACAAGGAACTGGCGTGTCATTACAGCGACCTTTCCAACGAAAACAGAGAGTTGCATCAGCGAAATAAACGACTGGCTAAAAACTACGAAACGATTCTTTGCTACTCGTGCTTGGATGCGAACCTTTACTTTAAACAGCTGGTCAAGATCGAGAAAGCGTGCAAAAGAGAGCCGAATAATTCTCTGCGCAAGTGCATAAACGCCATTTTGAATCAAACCAAATACCATCCACCGCTTGCCCCTGGATCGGGAAGTAGAAAAGACTGTAGGTGATTACGAATGTCAAGTTATTGGCCCATATTCAATAACAAGATCCAAAAGATAAAACCCTAATCTTTGACAATAAAAAGGTAAATTCAAATATCATTCTCTTTCTTCATATAGTTCAAAGATTTATGAAGAAATGATTATAAGTATTAAATTAAGTTTAGTGCAACACAAGGATATAAATGCGAGTCACCCAATGCGGATATTTTTTTTTTTTTAGCATTTCACCCCATACAAGGCGGGAGCGCCACTAGCACGCAAGGGGTTACAGAAAGTGGGAGCAAGAGTAAAGAGTCGTGATAGAGGAAAGAATGAAGAGAAACACGTCGATTGACATTGCATTTGAATATTGGGAGATTATAGCTATCAGGGAAGAAGGTAAGAGGAAGGGAGTTCCACAGACGGGAAGTGCGAGACATGAAGCTATTAAAGTAGAAAGGACGACTACATTTTGGTTGTCAAACTTGATAAGTTATTTACACTTGAGTTTCAAATAACTAAGGTGGTTATAATAATTTTCAGGAATGAAACGCTTTTCCCTAGGATATTAGCAAACTAAATTAAGGAGAGGGCATTTCCTGAATATTTAATTGTCTGACTGATATGTTTTCTTTGGCTTATCAACCCATTGCAGCAAGGTCTCTGATTGGGAGATTTTGAGGAACGTGAAACCATTTCTTAATTGCTGGTCCACCCTGACCCGGGGTGGTAGCACCTGTTAGGGTCCCAGCTACGGGCAAATGGTTAACGTCCCAAACTAGGGTAAAAAAAAGTATGAAAGTATAAAAATAGATTTTTAAAGTACTGATACGAGCAATACATTTTTAAAATATTACCAGTAATACATTTGACTCTCGACAAAAACCTCTTTACAAAAATACAGCAATGAAACCTGATATACAAATTTTCTTATAACAATACATACTCTTGGAACCTATCCTAAAAATCTTGTCAGCATTAAATAACCCATTGAGGTTTATATGCCATAAAATAAACCAAACCAAACCAAATAAGCCATTTGCAGGTTATTTAAAGCCAGAAAATTGTTTTAGATTGTAAGAATTTTTTTGAGATAATAATGATTTATTGATACAAGTCTTACTAATTAACCCATAGCTAGGGATAGAAAAGGTAGATTCATAAGGGTATTTGCGCGTAAGTGAATATAACGAATCCAACTTCGTCTTTACCCATTACACCACCCGCACGTGCATTTTTACAGTACCTGGTATTTCCAAGCCGTCACCCATCTAGGAAATGAACAGGCTCGACGTTGCTTAACTTCGGTGATCGTACGGAGACCCGTGTTTCAAGGCTGTAAGCCTGAATATTTAATGCGAGTTGTTTGAATAATGATATCTCGGGTGGATTTTTCTCTCATCGTCCCCGCTCATCTATTTGAAACACAGTGATGACTAATTTGGGTATGACTTACTAAATTGGTGATGGTGTGCTAGACTGGCATATTAACCACTGCACAACAGTTAGGCGACTCAATATTTACTAAGCATGACATAAGAACAAGCAAATTTGAGCATTCAATAAGGATCGAACAGACGATAATTGCCATGTTATCGTTTTATGGGTTGGCCTTTTAGAAGAAGAATTGGGATTGTCTGTTGCAGGCATTCAAAAGGTTTGTGAAGCTGACACGTGGGAGGATATACTATTTCACGTCGACTACAGGAGAAGGTATGGTAGCCGGTGAATGGATCCGGCTAAGCAGAGTTACCTTTTTTATTCTGATATTTTTCTGCAGCGAGTGAGGTTGACTGATAGATCTTCCATGTTAGCCTCTCAATTATCTCAGTTTCCTACGTATGATTACTGCAGCCACAATAGATGATGGTCTTTTTATGGCATCAACTTACAATAACTATCTAGGAAAATAACTCGTTAACTCCTACTCCCTAAAATATTCACTAAAATTTACATAATCTGTCACAAGACCACCCAGGAAGGCTTAAACTCACTACATAAGCGAATTTGTCTCCGAGACCAGCTCATTAGTTGCTGAGTCGATAGTTCTTTACTTTTTACGAAGAACTAGGAAGGATTGCAAATAGAAAAAACAACACAGGAAGTTGTAGAGAACCATGATCGCCCACGTCCTGAAGGAACACGGCACATTAAAAAAAAAAGAATTCGGTATTGATCTGTCTCGTGAGTGAATTTTTCTACGTCTAAGAGATCGGTAGTCGAAAACAGAATTTTAAATATTGATTTACTAAACAAGAGGTCATCTCCAAATTTACAGAGTTAGTGTTGTACATAAATTATACCTTTCAGTAAGCGAACCCATGCTAGATAAAGCAATCTCCTTAACCTAGGAATACATAAAAATAAGCATAACCAAATTATAAATCATCAAGCACTATCGAAAATAACAATTATTTGACAACGAAGTTGCTTGTCTAAAGAATGTAAGAACATTCGACGTTACAATGAGAAGTTTTGATGGAACCTTATTAGAGGTGATAGGCATGCATATACTACAGAAAGAAATAAAATAATAGAGAAAAATGATACAGGCATCTATAAGAACGGTGGTCTCATAATCCCAAGAAACTGTAACAAGAAACTGACAAAACCAGAAAAATAATAATAAAACTCTTCAGAAATATAGGATTTGACATAAACAAACCTAAAACAAGTAGATTTCCTAGAGGTCATGCTCAATCTAACAAAAGGTGCATATAAGCCTCATACAAAACCCGACAGCAAAAAAAAACATCGAAAAAGAATTAAAGGATAAACTTTCTGGATTTGACTGGTTTCTTCTCAAATGTTATAGATAAAAGTAAACATTTAAACAAAATCAAGAAACATTACATGAAATAATAATAATAACAATAATAATAATAATAATAATAATAATAATAATGAATATTCAGGAAGTGTATACTTATTGATATAGCAGTACCATCTGAGAGAAATACCTCCATGAAAATTATCGAGAAATTGTCCAAATACAAGAACCTGGAGATCGAGATTAACAGAATGTGGGGAATGAAGACGGAGATTGTACCAATAGCAATCGGAGCTCTGGGCCTCGTGGGAAAAGCAATGGACAATTTTACTAACAGTGTCCCAGGTAACATCAACATAGGGGGGGTATGCATTTCCTCCCACGTAAGGTGGGAGTGTCACTATAAGGCAGGGAGTTACAGAGAGTGAAAGTGAGAAAAGACTGGGTATATTGGGGGATTGCGGAAAGAATAAAAGAAAAACGGGGATCAAAGCATCAGATGATGACGACTGACGATACATTTAAATTTTTAAAGATTGCAGTTATCAGGGAAGCAAGTAAGAGGAAGGGAGTTCCACTGTCAGGAAGTTCGAGAAAAGAAACTCTTGGAGTAGAAGTGACGGTTACATTTAACTGTTTCAATGGTGAAAGGGTGGAAACGATGCCAAACCAGTACATTAAACTGTTTTTCAAATATTCAATCTTACATACATTGGTTGTATATATATATATGTGTATATATATATATATATATATATATATATATATATATATATATATATATATATATATATATACAACCAATGTATATATATATATGTGTGTGTGTGTGTGCGCGCGCGTACGTGTGTATGTGTGTGTGTAAGAAAATTCAATTTGCTATATTTATAGCTCAGTTTGTGATATTTATAGGGTAAGAATGCTCAATATTAGAGACAGAAGATTTGTAGATATAGACACACTGGACATAGGAATCAACACTTCATAGTGACAATCAGTTTTCCTCTTCAAACGTTCTTCAAATCATGTTAGGCCATTCGCGGGCTCTATATGTAGCTAACTGAAGGGTTTAAGTGAAGTGACACGTCACTGCTCTTTTATTTATATCTGCTGCTTTTGTCATAACACTTTATTTATTTATTATAATTATTTGTATATGTCATTTATTTATTTATTTGTTTTGCATATTTTATTGTTTTGATATTTGAAATAAAATATATTAGATTTGTTCTATGGGATTTCATTTAGTTTTCTGATGCGATTGTCGGTAGTGTAGTAGGAAATTGTTGTTTGCATTTTGGAAATGAGTTGTGATCTTTTGTTTTAGGACGAGGGGGTCCCGGTTTTCATCACTTTTTCTCTTAATCCACCTGGTAGCCTACATATAGAGCAGTGATTCTCAATCGCTGCGCCACTCCATCCTCTTACGGGTACCGCGAAATACTGTCACGGCATACATATATATATATATATATATATATATATATATATATATACATATATATATATATATATATATATATATATATATATATATATATATATATATATATATATAATGTCATCCACAAACAGACTGTTCTCGCTGTATCACAGCTCATCAGTGTGGCTAGACGTCCGGTTGCCTCTGGCTAGAATCGAAAACCGGCTGAATTCGCGTCAGTCGGAAATTTTACCCTGAAGCCGTTGGCGCACGGCAGAGAAGAAGGTGAATTTAAGCGTATTTATTTTTAGATAAACCCACAGTGACTGAGAGAACTCGATTCGATTTACCGAAGAGTCTTGCATTATTAGCCGTAATAGTCACTGTTTACAAACCCACACATCCTCCCCAGAGAGCTCAACCGAAATAAATTTTTCACGAGCATATATATATATATATATATATATATATATATATGTGTGTGTGTGTGTGGGTGTGGAGGTAGTAATGGTGCAGCTTTAGTAATTGAGTAAATGAATAAGTATTAAACGTTTTTCTATTCTTCGATTATGTTATTTCATATACTTTGTTTTAATATTCATTTTTAAAAATACCCTTTAAAATTTTTTACTAACAGTGCCGTGATATTTCCATTTGCTCTTAGGTGTGCCGTTGCTTAAAATCTTGAAAAACACTGATATAGAGGCAGCGAAAAGAGTAGTGAAACGTAGTTTGAATATAGCTTTATACGTGAAAATGACAGTAACCAAGCACTATTGATTCCTATGTCCATACACTATAAATAGATAGATAGATAGTTAGATAGATAGGTAGTGTGATGAAATTGAGATAGATACATGAAAAAAAATTTTGTCAAATAATCTCATGACATCAAGGAGGAGAGGTAACTTTCGCAAACGTGCATGTGTGTAATTTGAAATTTGATTAACCGATCTGATAGTTGTCTGTTAATCAAATCTGACATATTTTCCTTTGTCAGCAATAATCGGGTGATGACTCAGAGCGGGAATATAATCAACGATTGAACTCCTGTTTTAAATACGGTGAGGATTCAGTGATACTGAAAGTCAATACTTGCTACCTTATTTTTCTTTTGATATAAATGGAAAGGTTGTACGCAAAATAATGCAAACAAAATACTCTAAAAGCATAATGTTTATTTAGCGATGCGTCTTACAGACACATTGCCTGTGTAGTGAGTTCGCTCCTCACTGGTTACCCCACTATGGATTGTATGTGAACCTACATCATCTTATTTTATCAGAGTTAAAATAATTTTCTTTTCTATCCGTACTTCATTATCGTAAATAAATGTACAGGTTGTTTCACAATAATTCAAACGGCCTCTCAGATGAAAGGTTTGGGAAGCATCTAATCAGCTATAAATCTAAAGACGAATGAGCACTTCACTCGCCTGACCTGAACCCCCAAGATTTCTTCCTCTGGGGTTTCTCAATGACATCCACCCGGTCAAACCACGCACCATTGCTGCACTGAGGACAGCCATTACTGAAAAGAATCAACTGTTATCAACAACATTTCATCTGGAGCATGTACTCTAGGACTCTTCTTGACATTTTTGGTTTATGTTTGAGACTTAAATGGTTGCAGATCCTACAATGGTATCCTTTTACCTTTCAATAAATGTAATTTCCGTTACTCTATCATTTGTGGTCTTTGATTTCTGCCCGACCATTTGGTTTAAAAAAATTGTGAGACACCCTGTAAATCTTGCAAAACTTGTTTCTATCTTTTATTCGGTTCTCCGGCTCATCTGTCATTGTTTTTACTTCTTCTCAAGTTGGAGTAAAAAGAGTATTGGCAAAATATCTTTGCATACGTGAGTCAGATACGCGTCTTTTTCGCTTCTTTTACTTTACAAAAACGTAACCAAATGTAAACCAAGAGAATTTTAAAAGGGATGTTTTTTATTCATGTGACAGATTTTTATTGTTTTAAATGTTATTTTTAGTTCGATACTCGTATTTGAGTAGACTCCCCATTTATTTATTAAACAGTATATTTATTTATTTTCGTCTACTAGCCTGAATGTTCAAGAAATCTTATAAAAGAAAAATGTGCTCTCTCTCTCTCTCAGAGCAGAGGGAGCTACCGTTTAGCCAGGTGTGCCTTACCGACTTGGCCACGAAAATGGATCCATACTAAAATTCTCTTTTTTTAAATTTGGATACGAAACTGTGCAGATATGCAACACTTCGAGAGAAATTTCGCTTGAAAGCACGAAAACTGGCCTCGCATGACCGACTGCTCTTCGTGGCCAATTCGGGTTGACGTGACGGGCTCAATGGTATCTCCCTCTGTTATGAGGGACGCGGGTTCGATTCCTGACAAATTTCTTATTAATAAGATTTCTCGAATATTCAGGCCGGTAGACGAACATAAATAAATATACTGTTTAATAAATAAACGGAGCGTCTACTTAAATACGAATATCCACTAAAAAATAATATTTAAAGTGATAAAAATCTGTCACATCAATAAAAGATTTGATTCTAAAATTCTCTTTAGATTTCTATGCTAATGGTTTATTTTTCCCGCACTTCTCGCTTGTGCAACTCTCTTCGAGCCTCCTATCATCTTTTTATTATTATTTTTGCCATGATCATGGCTCTCCACAATTTCTGTCCTTTGTAGCTCATAGTAAATTTTGTATCTTTGCTATCTCTCCTAAACTCTGTCCTACATCCATTTACATAAGCGCGTTCCGTATGTCATGCTATGTTTCTTCTGTTCCTCGTGGTTTCAATATGTCCTGTCAGTGTCAAATTTTCGAAGCAAAATTTCTAGGTCACATGTACCCTAGAAATTTCAGCTATCTATTTCTGATGTTAAGCATGTGCCCTTTTTGTTTCCATTTTCTCTAAAACTTCCTTGTTACTCACATGTTCAATCCATGGTATTCTCAGCATCCTTCTGTAAAACCACATTTTTATCGCTTCTAGTTTCTTCTTCATCTGTGCAGAGATTGTCCAGCATTCTGCCATATATGAGGATATTACACAACAATTCAGTACTTTTTTCTTTTTTATTTTCTTTTAGTTTTTCCTGTTTCTTAATACTCTGCTTAGCTTTTGGAAGGCAACTTTTACTATACCAATGCACCTTCGGATTCAGTGTCTCACTTTCCGCCCCCTTTTTAAACACTTACTAGATATTCAATTTGTAATTTGCATGTTGGACAGGCATCCATGCACTCTGTCTTCTTACAAGTGATATTTAGTTTTCTCTTTTTGCTTTCCTTCACTCACTTCTGTAGGAGTTTATTCAGTTTCCTTTCTGTGTCTGCTATCAACACAGTGTCATCTGCATACCTTGTTAAGACTCCGACCGTCAATAGTAAATCCTGAGAGGATTTCTAATTCTCTAAGAATTGCCTCACTGTACAGATTGAATAAGTTCGGTGAGAAGCTACATCAGTTATGTATCGCGTAGGTGATCATGAATCATGTTTTCGATACATGATTGACGAGGCACATTTTTCCCGCAGTAGGTTGCCATTTCTTTCTGCGGTAGACTAGTTACCACCCAGTCTGTCCTGATATTTACTCATAGCTGGGGGGAGAAGGAGAGGAGAAGGATTCATACCTTTCCCAAGTGTATTAGCGCGACTGGAATTCGAACTCCACCGGTACATACTCATACTCCTTTCTGTTTCTACATATTTACTGAATTCATTTTCTACCAGAATGCAGATGTTTCGCTTCCAGTATAGGTTCTGTTTTATTTTAATATCCTTCCCAAATATGTCTAGGTAAATATTAAATGCAACGTAAATTGTCATCTTCTCTCTTCTTGAAACCTGTTCTTTTAGTTTCCTCTCTGTTTATTTCACTCTCTATAACGCCTTGAGTCTTGGTGGCTTTATTATCTTGCTTATGGTATAATGATTAAAGAACTGACTTTCCATTTTCTTTCAGCTGTAGGTAAGAAAACAATGCATTTTTGAATTTTTGGTGTAGAGTAATGTTTCAAGGAGCACATTCCTTTTTTCCTGCTCCTAATGACAGGAGGATATTCATATCTTGGTCTTAAAGTCCGGAAAAAGTTTGGTAAAAATACACACACACACACACACACACACACACACACGTGCGTGTGTGTATTTCACGATGACGACACTATCAAGAAGGCTTATTTTTACACATGTCGGATTCAAGTTCTATTGCACAACATTTAAAAGAACATTCCATCCACATTCACGTTTTAGTGAAATATTAATTGGCAATACAAGTATACTCCACCATGAAAATAAAAAAACAAAAACTTAAAATTCTGGAAGCGCTCTATATAAAAAAAAATGAAACAACAATAAATAAAATTAATTATGAGTATAGCAAAAATGTTTTAAAATGTCTCTAAAAGCAATGGTTTGGGATGTTCAAATTTTAAAAAAATATTGTTTTGTTTTTTAATTTTGAAACGTTGCAGGTTGAGTATTTTAAAATCATTAATAATAAAACAATTTAGACTAAGTTACCTCCTTTACATATTCTTAACCTAAATTGACTATAACGGAGAACGTTTCATGCGCATTTACAAAAAAAATTACAACTATAAATTACATTAATTTTTTGTCTTAGCAATTCACTCCTGAAAATGATCTTGGATGAGATTAAAAGTACTTGAGAAAATAAAAGAAATAACCAAAACTATGGCATCTTCATTTCTCAGTTTTGTAACAGCACTAAGAAATTGAACCGTGAATTTAAGAGGATTAAAATAAAAATAAAAAGACCTAAGATATAATAGGTCTGGATTATTCAACCAAACACACACACACACACACACACACACACACACACACACACACATATATATATATATATATATATATGAAGAAATATAGTCTTAACGTGTGCTATATTTATGGGATAAAGTGCTCAATATCAGAGATAGAGCGTGTGTAAATATAAAAGTGGACATGGAAGTCAGCACTTAGAGACGACAGTCTGTTTCATGCTAGTGCAATCGTCAGGCGACTAGTCTCTCTCTCTCTCTCTCTCTCTCTCTCTCTATATATATATATATATATATATATATATATATATGGAAAATCTTATGATGTTTAGAAGATATATTTTTCATGAAAATTTCAAATAACACCCCATTTCTGCAGAACACCTGAAAATTTCAGATTAATTCAATTAGGCATCCAAGTTAATTATTTTTGTAAATTGATTTAAATTCTATATGGGTTCGTCTTTCTCACCGGTAAACACCTTTCAGCTACGATAGCTGTTTATTGAGAAGTCCCCCCAAATAAACAATTTTGTGTACCTACGCTTAAAAAAAACATTTCCACTAATTTCTTTAGAAACGTCACCGCTCCGTTATATATTCGTCCATCAATGAATAAATATCGAAGATTTCATTAAAATCTATTAATTGAATTTTAGCCAAATATTGATATGTGAATGTTATTTGGCATTGAAAGGCTCTGCTAGTTTTTCTATGTGTTTCCGTTTGGTATCGGTGTAAACACAAATTGGTACGCGAGCAGCAACTCAGAGAATCGTTCACTTTCGAAAAAATCCCCTTGAGAAAAAATTGCATTCTTCACTTCTCTCCCCGCCCGCCCTTCAGCTTTAAGTTAAATAGCAAAGCTGACTGGGTTCACTTGCCTTGAGGTAGCAACCAGACTGCAGAGAATTGGACCCTGTCAATCTATCACTGCACTACATACAGTGAACCATACGACCCCAATGGGCCGCAAAACTCGTGACGCAGCGAAACAAAAATTTTAAGCAAAAACTGTTTCTACATAATAAAAACGCCATTTTATATCGGATTTTTTAAAAATAATTTTTCCATTTTATTTATTATAAATTCATGCCTCGGCCGCCTGAATTTAAGCGTACTACTGGATTGGCTACTAGGTCTCACCGTTTTATAGTTGAACTAACTAGACTCAATCGTATGTTCTATTCTAATAGTTTCTTTTCTCGCCTGTGGAAACTCCCTTCCAATTTCTTGCTTCCCTGTCACCTACAATCTTCAAAAGTTTAAATGCAAAGCCAATCGCCATCTTCTGTCTTCCTGAACCCTGTTCTTTTATTGTCCTTTCTTCTCACTAATGTCTTCCACACCCAGTAACCCTTTCTGTCTTAGTGGCATTATCGCCTTGTTTGGTGTGAAATGATTAAAAAATATGTGATTAAATTGTTTTCTGAAAAGAGGTGTTAGTCTTTTTTTAGAGTTATGTGGTCAAAGTAGAGGTTAGTGCCTCTTTTGAAATGAGTTTTACATCTGACAGCAATTAGTGACTTATTTATGTCATTATATGACCGATATTTGACTAATTTCATTTAATTACATCATGTAAACTGTTTTTCTTTCCATTAATAAAACAATTGAAGTTATTTAGAGTGTACTTTGATCTGACTTTAAGAATGAAAATATTAATATGCAAGAACAGGAACCTAAGTCCTTACCTCAGTAGAACATACAAAAAAGTGAATTCGACGTCTAAACCTATCGTATCTGTTTCCTCTTCTATCGCTTCTCTTAATCTCTCAGTGACGTATATACACATCCCGCTATAGCGGTTGCTGCATTTGGTCTGAAGATCGTATTGAAACTGGCAGTCATCATGCAGTTCTGATACCTATGTTCACACTGACTATACTTATACCAATATATATTTAACATAAACACACACACACATAGAGACACACACATACATATATAGAGAGAAAGTAAACGAGTGAGAGGGAAAGAGAGAGGGGTAAAGAGATGGGGAGAGAGGAAGAGATATGCAGATAATGATATACAGGGTGTCTCAAAAAATGTACTCACACTTTGAATGACGAGAAAACCTTTATTTATGAACATAGAGTGAAATGGAATAGCTTCGAAGACAGAAGAAAAATGTAATTGAAGAATCATGTCGGCAAATGTTCAAATTGATGACCATTATTGTCCAGACAACGCTGATAACGCGAACCAAGGGAAAGTGTGAGTACATTTTTTTTAGACACCCTGTAGGTGATCTAACCCTGATGTGCGATGTTCTGCGAAACTTAGAAGTCGGTTGACGGATATGTCGATTTAACTTTTATTAATTTATTAACTATTTTCACTCTAGTTTTCTGTTGAGCACTTTCTTCATAAAAAATGGTGCATGCCTTAAAATACGTTAAATTCTAATAATTTTAAGTATTTTGATAGGTGTTATTGATTTGTATTCTATCTATCTATTTATCTATCTATCTATCTATCTATCTATCTATCTATCTCAGTCTCTTCAGATTATCTATCTATCTATCTATCTATCTATCTATCTCAGTCTCTTCAGATTATCTATCTATCTATCTATCTATCTCAGTCTCTTCAGATTATCTATCTATCTATCTATCTATCTATCTCAGTCTCTTCAGATTATCTATCTATCTATCTATCTATCTATCTCAGTCTCTTCAGATTATCTATCTATCTATCTATCTATCTATCTATCTATCTATCTATCTATCTATCTCAGTCTCTTCAGATTATCTATCTATCTATCTATCTCCAGATAGATAGATAAATAGTGCGAACATACGCTTCAACACGGCATGGTGACTCTTAATTTTATGCTTCAATGCAGTTTTCAACCTGAGTACCACTACACTGTTAGTGGGGTATGGATATGTGCTAAGAATGGATTAAGAGAAGTGGGGAAAGGAAAGCAGTCCTTGCCATTGTTTAGCACAAATGCACAGGGTTATTATACTCATGATCTATCGATTGTTTATCTATGCTGGTTGGGTGAATGGAGAAAGTGTGAATGTATATAAGCAAGTTTTGTTTATGATCCTGACCGCTATATAGAATATTTTATTCATTTAATTATTTGTTTTATGCATTTTCCTGTATTGCTATATTTTAGTATTTAGACTAAAGTTTACTAAAATTATGTTTTACACCCCCTCACACTTATATATATATATATATATATATATATATATATATATATATATATATAGTTTAAAGGTATGCCATATTTATGGGTTAAAATGATTGATATCAGGGATAGAGCGTACGTAAATATAAAAGTGGACATGAAACGCAATGGGTGTTGACTTCAATGTCGACTTTATATACATATATGTATATGAAGAAATATAGTCTTAAAGTGTGCTATATTTATGGGATAAAGTGCTCAATATCAGAGATAGAGCGTGTGTAAATACTTTTATATTTATATATATATATATATATACATATGTGTGTGTGTGTGTGTGTGTGTGTGTGTGTGTGTGTGTGTGTGTGTGTGTGTGTGTGTGTGTGTGTGTGTGTACGATAAAATATCGTGTCAATTCCGAAAAAATAAAAATAAAAGTTGCATTTCATTTTAACAGATATATCTGCCAAAATTACTCAAAAATATCTTGAAATGCTAAATAGTAAATTTTTAAATAAAACTGCCATTGGCTTTAACCACGGCCTCAAGACGACTTCGGAATCTCCTGCATCTCTTCTGGACGGTTTCTTTGTTTAAGTTGATCAATGTTGTTATAATCCTTGCCTTCAGTTCATCTTTGGTATTACAAGGAATTTTGTTGGTCTCTCGCTCAACTGCGCCCCATACATTGAAATTATCTGAACGCTATGACTGGGTTCTTTTGTTTGTGTGGCATATTGCAGAGTTCTGTTGCCAGACACAGGGTCTTCCAGCAACCACTCTCTTGACCCAGGGCAGCACTACCTCCTCATATCTTCCGTGTCGATTCTGAGGCCCTCACAAACAAGTTCAGGAGTTCTTCCGTTATCCAAACGATCAGAGTGAGGTTTCCGAGCTTCCATACCCTCGTAAGCACCATTAGACTCATCAAACTCTTTCCGAATCTTCTGCACTGTCCTCAGATTGACTCCCAAACACTCTGAAATGTTCACATTGGAGATTCCTGTCTGAATGCCATGCAGTACAGCATGCCGTTTCCAAATTTCTGTCGGAGTGCATTGCATTATGGGACTCTTTTTCTCTTACACGGCGCCCAACTGACCCTACTATACTGTGCAGTCGACAATATCAAAAATAAACAACGCACATGCGCGAAATTAAAAATATAAAATAGAGACAATTTATCCATCGCACCTAATGTGTGTGTGTGTGTTCGTGTGTTCGTGTGTGTGTGTGTGTGTGTGTGTGTGTGTGTGTGTGTTCGTGTGTGTGTTTGTAAATTATTTTCAGATATAATGTATCTGTGAAGAAAAAAGATGAAGAAAAATTCATATTTTCTATTCTCACACACAGACACACACATACACATAGTATGATACGAACGAATTCAAAATATATGAAGACAAGTATCTGAAAACAACGACCCCCGTGGGTAGAGCATCTGGCTTGACTTAGGGAGAACATTCTATAGAGAACTTAAAAGCCGTAAGCGACAGCAAGATAAACTCTGAAAACGTTTCAAATATTCTTCATGGTTTCACTTTCTCTGTTTTGATCTATGTTGACATCATAGGAGGTAAACGCACAAAAAACGTAAAATGTGAAGGCAGACTCTATATTTACGAGCTACCGAAGTTTAAAAATAGCAGCCAAGGAGAAAGATTGTAGTGACACGAATGTGACTCAATGGGTTTGTGAGGAATGTGGCTGTGCCTGCCTATCACAAGCTGGGACGAAAAGGAGTCATGCGTAGTGAAATCAGATTGAATGTAAATGTTACCATCAACAGGAGAACTTGATATGTGTTTTGTGTCATAAGCAATTTAAGAACAAGTCTGCTCTCACTGGACATGCAAAGATACATAATATTGATCACAGAAACATGGGAGAAACAAATATCTAAAATAAATTTATCAGCAGTGTAATGGAGCTTTTAAAAGCCTTTCTGATTTTAAGTCATTGCTGATTCGATGAGTGGGTAGCGGCAGATGTGTGGCTATAGTGTAGAGATGCTTATTGCCATAGTTGAGTAGATAGGTGATATGTGCGCGCACGGATGCACACACACACACACACACACACACACACACACACACACACACACACACACACACACACATACACACACACACACACACACACACACACACAAACGAAATTTTAAAGTTATCTGTGTCTGTTTTGAGTGTTGTTTGAATTTAATCATCTCCACAGATATATGCAGCCTAAAATCTTATGTTGAATATGAGTTGTTGAAAAATGTCCTTACCTTCTTGTTATTTTAAAACTAGAGTATAGTGGGAAGGACATCGGCGACACCAAAATGATGTGGGGGAATAGGTGGTTTTCCTTATGCACGTCGGTGGTCACCAAAATTATGTGGAAGTCACTCACATCATAGCAGCAGAAATAGCCTCGTGTTCACAGAAAATAAAAACATACATCGCAGAAATAAACCAGGCAAAGAAATAACAATGAAAGCATGGTAAATTGCACATTCATATTATACAATTTATTTATTTTTATGTTTACTGCTGTGTGTCTTTTTGGTTGCAAATGTTTCATGGTGCATGTAATGAAAGGAAGAAGTTACTTCGTATTATTACACACCATATCACTGAGAGGGAAGTTGGACGCGTGTTGATTGTCCGAGGGTTTGAGGCGAAGAGATTGAATTCAACGTCTTTTGGCGGGATGTCCGTATTTCCGACAGGAACAGTTTTGCTGCATGCTGGGGGAATTTTTGTTATTTTTATTTTTTGTTTAATTTATTTTATACAAAGTTTTAATGCTACTGATTTATTTTATTTTATTTATAATTTTAATTATTATTATTATTTTATATTTTATTTTTATTTATTTATTTATAATAATAATGTCCCTACAAAGCCATCACTTTGGTTTAAATTATTCCCAAATTAATGAGACTTAGTCCTTTAACTGCTTCAGATGATGATTATTAATCACCACCTGCAGAATTTTACTAATGCTTTTAAGTCACTTGATGCTAATGTTTCATTTCAAAGTATTTTAGGACTAACTTAGTGGTCTATAATAACTGTTATTTCAGTCTTCCTTTATTTGTGTTACATGCGGGTTCCATGTTCCTCATAAAGCAAAATGGTTTCCATCAACATTGCCTCAGATAAATACAAAATATGCCACATTGCAGATTTTGTTCTTCAACAAACTTGCAATATCTAGAGACAATTATCAGCTAATAGTTTAGCATCCTGATACCACTGTTTTATTGTTGAAACTTGACTAATGCATGGAATAATAATGCAACACAGAATGTACTTAGAACAAAATGTATTGAAACAAGAAAGTGTACACAATATTTACATATAGTCTTTTGTATATTCCTGGGAAGACCGTTCCTGGAGAATGTGTTGACTGAGTCGCAGTCGGGCAGAGTCTCTGGTTGAATCTCTTGATTCGATCCCCTCTCTTCCCGGTACCAACCATATTTATATGGTCGGTACTCCACTATGCAAATTAGGTGGATCCTACCACAACACTTATCAATGTTGAATTGTGTATAAATCTGTGCAAAAAGTGGATCAAGAGCTTACCCAGCTTCATACATATTTTCAGGGAATCCCAACTTCTAATTGATCAATAAACACACAAGTGGGCGTTGCAATCCACCCACATACAAGTCTTTTTCCAGCGCGTGACCAAGTCAAGTTTTCCCACTCTTTTTCCAGGAGCCTACCTCGTAATTAGATTAATTATAAATACCAGACACGAGTTCGTTTTCTCTCTCTCTCTCTCTCCCTCTCTCTCTCTCTCTCTCTCTCTCTCTCTCTCTCTCTCTCTCTCATTCGCCTACGAAAATGTAGACTTAAAGGAAACTGCGTTGCGACCCCATTGTGGTCGAACGCTGAAAACATATTCACACATGCACGTACGTACGAAATTTTCCAAACTACATTACAAACATACGAAACATTTCCAAACCAGCAACAAGAACTTTTCTCTTTAAAAAATACTCTCATCAAGCTTTCGCACACATCTTTACAAAAGAAAATTGTAATAGTCTGTATAAAAATATATATATTTGTTGTTTCAAACATATCCTTTTTGTCGTAATTGAATATCGTTACCATTTGACTTTTTATTTAAATTTATGTTTGTGGATATAGCATGTTTCATTTTCAGCAAAACATTTAAAATATTCACGCAACCTTCTTAGTTCCATTACTATAGGTTGGAAGGACATCTAATAACACTTGGAAATGACCATTTGCCTAAAAAGAATACTCCGTGAACTAAAATTTGTAACTGAAGCACAAGCCCAGAAAATGTTTCAAAGATTCCTTGTTGAATTCACTTTTTTCTGTTTGGTCTATCCAGAGAATCATGGAAGGTGACTACACAAAAATGTAAAGGTTCTCTTTTTTTAGATGTTGTCCGTATTGAAGAAGGCATCAGCCAAGCCAAAAACAGAGAGATTGTATTAAATCAACTGTGACTCAATGGATTTGTGAAGACTATGGTTTTGCCTGCTTGTCACAAGCTGGGATGAAAAGTCATGTTAGGAGTCATCCGCAGTGACATCAGATTGAATGTAAATGTTATCGTCAACAGGAGAACTTGATTTGATTCTTGTGTCATAAACAATTTAAGAACAAGACTACTCCCATCGGGCATGGAAGGATTCATAATATCAATCATGAAAACATGGGACAAAAAGTTAATGTCCTTACAATAACGATTTTTGGATTGAACCAATAGTCGCATGACCAACATTTTTATATAAGTATTTTATAGAAGAAAAAATAAAGAAAAAAAAGGAAAGTCGGGTTAATTCACGCAATAACAGCGGAGATCTCATTCCATCCAATTCGTTTCAAGCTTTCTTCAACTCCAAACCAACCGCAATTCCTGGGCAGGTATTTTCAAGAAATCAATTGGACGCGCCATTCACAAACGTGATCTTTTCAAATGGTGTCAAACGTATTGTTGCTTCTCGTGCGAAACGCCCAATTAATCAATTTTAAAAATAATGGTAATTATAGTGCCTTATGTAAAAGAAAAAAGTCAATAAAAAATAAGTTTATAAAATAGGAAGAAAAGGTAAAAACATTAAAAACGAAATATATACATTTTAAAATGTCGACAAGAAAACAAAACAACAATTACCTCCCTTAGCTAAAATAGTACAATTTGCAAACGCCGTATCTTCTTGAATTAAAATATTTCGCTCATAAATAATTAAATTGTTGCCAATAAATTATAGCTATAGATAGATAGATAGATAATATTAGTGGTCAATACATATATATATATATACATATATATATATATATATATATATACATATATATATATATATATATATATATATATATATATATATATATATATATATATATATATATATATATATAAATTCCCTAGAGGATACAGTCCAGGTAGAACTCAATGTCCAGGGCAGAGTAAGAATATAATATAAATATGTGGAATATTAGTGTTTGAGCCTTTTATATATATATATATATATATATATATATATATATATATATATATATATATATATATATATATATATATATATATTGCTTCTAGTTTAAGAATAAAAAAAGAAGTAGTTATGCGTATCTGTAAATTAATATTTTACCCTACCTGTCTACTTACATGTGATAAAATGATGACCGTAACTGATCATGAACTGTATAGATCAAGAAACTAGGCTCCGTTATCACTGTTAATTTTACTACTACTAAATTTTTTTTTCTGCTGGGCCCCGTGTTGCTAGTTTAGATTCGGCTTTGTTGATAGTTTCGTGACAACATAGTGCCACATTTAATGGAGAAAAATTTGAGTGAATTCAAACAAATGAAGAAGGACAAAACCAGACATAAAAAGTAGATTCAAAATGCATGTACAGTATTATTTCATGCCTGTTTTTATCATGCAATATTTATTGGTTACGATATATTCACGCAAAAAAAAATTGTATGAAAAGCTTGATTTTTCAACGAGTAAAGAAAAGAAATTCGTAACGCTTTAATAAAAATTTACACAATTTACATTGCTCAGACTGTTGTCCTCATCTTTGATGTCACATTCACGATGTTTCAGCCGTTGTTCGCTTCGACCTTCGTCAGTCGATATTCTTTGGAATTTTGAACTTACGCCTTTATTTAGTCCACGTGGGTGGATTGTTCTAATTCCATATACCATGCCTATTCCAACAAATATCACGTGAAGAAGACAGAAGCTCACAACGACTGAAACGCCGTGAATGTGACAGTAAAGATGAGGATAATAGTCCGTACAATATAATTAGTGTAAATAACTATGATACCACATCTCGGAAATATAGGCAGATACTTTAGTAAAAAGTAATGAAGCGTCATTTTTAGGTGGATATGTTAAATATCCTTGTGGTTTGTAAAGCCTCCTATTTTATTATGTTGACCTACCACACCAATGACTATATAAAACAAACCTTCCTGTTAGTAACTCCTTGTTTTGGCAGGCGGGACTGTTAGGCAAAAATGACGTCTGAAATGAAATGCAAAGTTGTGTTATTAAACGCCTCTATGCGTAAAAAAATTGAATCAATTGATGCATCGATGATTGCTGAGTATTTACGGAGACCAAACATTGATTGTGATCAATTAGGCAACATGTTTCAGTAATGGTTTAAATGTATAAAGTCAGAAAATATTTATACCCTATTTTCTTTGAATGTTCAAGAGCACCAAAAGTAAGATGTGCGTGCGTGCGTGTGTGTGTGTGTGTGTGTGATAATTGTAGTTATTGTCACGAAGCTTAATTTGATCGGCGTCTTTAACTACCGTCTGGCATTCGAGCAGCATGAAGTATATATGTGAAGGCTGGAATCCCCCCTGTATGTGTTGATTTGTATTTGTCTCTATTTTTTAATTGAAAAAAAAAAGTATCAAAAATATATTTGGGGGTTTCTGGACGAGTTTTGGTTGGTTGAAAAACCTTCGTTTGGAGTGACATGATTGGTTTACTACAACAAAGTTTTCACTGATTGAGTTTCTGTTGTTAAACTTGGCGATAAATTCCTTTTGGTGTGTGACTTAAAAGTCAGGGCTTTTGATTAATTTGCTATTTTTGAAGATGAGAAAAATCACCACGAAATTGACTGAAAATGTAACGTGTATATTCAAGGGGTGCTAAAAAGTTCTCTGCCCGACTAAAAAGTCCTTCCAAGAAAAAATTCAGATGCTTGATTAGATTTTTTTAAATAGGTCGTGCCGTAATTTTTTTAGCAGCCTCTCATGTGTGATGTTTCAGAAAGCAATGTCCGGTTTTTGGAAATGGTATAAATACTAAAGAATAGCAAAAATTAAATAAGAACATAATTATTGTTAGTAATGAAAAAAGTCCGCTCTGAAAATAATTCTTGATCTTTGAAAGAATCTCGGATTCCGGACAAAACAAATTATTATAGCGATAAATTGATTTCTTCTTTTTTTTTAAAGCGAGGTTCATCCTTTACAAGATCCGGGAAATGCTCGAGGGAGATGGTTACGTTTGGAGGCCATTTGTGTGTATAGGACTGGAAGATAACGGTCAACCCTAGCCTTGAAGAGGTTAAGTTGTAGTGGTTCGCGGGAAGAAGCTGCTCAAGAGGAACTTACTTCTCACTGAGCGTAAATTAGAGGGAATGTGGATGATTTGCTACTATGTAAGTGGCATGGCGTGTTCTTGCTGAGAAGGTTTGCCTCATCGGCACCAGGGTTTGAAGTTCATACGAGCAGTAA
>OZ038494.1:60003474-60008474 GCA_964036315.1 Acanthosepion esculentum
AATATCACCAGCAATACATTTAAAAAAAATATCACCAGCAATACATTTAAAAAAATATTACCGGCAATACATTGACTCTCGACAAAATCTCTTATTACAAAAATTCTTCAATGAAACCTGATCTCCAAACTGATTTTTGTACAAAGAATACATATTCTATTCATACGAACCTATCCTAAAAATGATGTCAGAATTAATTAACTCATTGAGTTGTTGATATACCGTAAAACAAAATAGATCAAACCTATCCTAAAAATGTTGTCAGCATTAAATAACCCATTGATGTTGATATGCCGTAAAACAAAACAAATCAAACCTATCCTAAAAATCTTGTCGGCATTAAATAACTCATTGAGGTGTTGATATGAACCAAATGAGAATTTCAATAAAATCAATTTCTCTGCAAACTGCATATCCAAAAATGCATCAATGAAACCATACTCTCGACAAAAACTCTCGGCAATACATTTGACTCTCGACAAAAACCCTTCTTACAAAAATACGTCAACGAAACCTGATCTACAAACCGATTTCTTACAAAAAATAAATATTCTATTCATACGAATCTATTGCAAAAACTTTTGTCAGCGTTTGTGAGGTGTTAATATGCAGTAAAACAAAACAAAACAAACCAAAGGCATAAAATTGTTCAAAATATTTAGATTTTGGCATTAAATTACCCATAGAGGTGTTGATATGCCATTAAACAAAATCAATCAACCAACGAATCCAATAATGATTTTATTGGTATATAAAGAAAGCAAAGAAAAACTAGATCTCAGTTATTCTGTGACTAAGACTAAAGAACCAATTTTCTACAATGATAGAATCAATTTTCTACATCCATCATTTCCACAGAGAAGAACTTAAATTTTTGGTCGTTTGTTTATAATATTGTTATTTCCTTTCCGATGATATGGCATCTTTAATTGCAAATGTTAAGATATTTAAACGAAAAACATATCTTTCTTAAATTTCATTTCTTTCTTGGAGTTATATAAATCCAAACTCAGTAAACACTGTCCTAAATTGCAAATCCAAAAGTCGATCAAAAAGTAATGTCAGTTCTTCTTTAATTAAAACGCATTTAATAACAGGATCCAACAACTCATACCAAAATGAACACTAAAGTCTCAGCATTCCAAATCTAAGCTTCAACATAACTTCAACCGTGTTACGAGGATCGGTCAAAAAGTAGTTTGTTGTTCTCTAATTACAGCAGATTTAATAATAGACGCAAACAGTGCATACTAAGATAAACGCAAAAAGTCGCAAGATTCCATATCTAGGTCCCCATATAGTTTCCTTCGTTTTTAACCGTAGTACGAGGGTCAATCAAAAAGTAATATCAGTTTTTTTTAATTAAAACACATTTAATACTAGAAACTCACAGTACATACCAAGATAAACACAAAAGTTGCAGGATTCAGAACTTAATCCTTAACATAATCTGTTTCCTTCTCAATCGTGTTACGACGGTCGGTCAAAGAGTAATGCTTATTCTTCTTCAGTTACAACACATTTCATAATAGATGCCGACAGAGCATACTAAAATAAACACTGGTCGGCCAAAAAGTAAAGTTTTCCTCTCTAATTACAGCATATTTAATAATAAACGCACACAATGTATAACAAAATAGATTTAAAAAATCTTTTCAGTATTCTAGATCTAGTTTTCAGTATTTTCTCCTTCGTTCTCAATCGTTGTACGAGAATCGATCAAAAAGTAATACTCCTTTTTCTATTAACTACCTCTGATTTAATTGGCGAAGTACACAAAACATAACAAAATAAATTATAAAACATCTCAGAGTTTCAAATACTCCACGCCCTCTGCCACCTAGATAGTCTTCTTCCTTCTCAATCGGGCTATTCTACCTTTGAATGAGAGCATTTATTCACTTCACGTAACTGCTTTCTTAGACATGCACGGGTTGTTCCTTCCTGTCACATGTTGTCTGCCGAGTACCTTCTTCAAATTCAGAAGCTCTTGGCTAGCAACCATACTCTACTCCTTCATCAAGTCTGCTAGCATTCTGGGAACACTCTTTGCGCAGACTTTTCCGGAGCCAAGAAGTTGTACTAAACTACGGTCGTTGCCATGACTCACTTGAAGGATTTTAACAGTTCTGCAAAAGTGATTCTTCTATCAACGATAATGGTAACATCAGTCTGTTTGGCCTTATCTTCATTCAGAGAAGTAGCTGACCTGCCACCGTCACTAAAGCCAGTCTATCCATGCTCTCTGAAGTCACCATTAATAGAGTTACTAGTAATAATATGGCTTCTAATTAAGGTTCTTAATTGTTTTCCCTCGTTGATCTCTGCTTAATCTATCCCTTCTTTATAGTTCTTCTCGTGTTTTAATTAATTTGTGTTAATGCTATAAACTTCGTAAGGACGTTTTAATGTACAAACGGGGATCGTGACCGGCTACAGTCACTTTACACGAAGAACTGTCTTAGGATGTATACGTTTTTCGAGAAAACATTTTTAAAAAATGTCTGGTGTATAATATATCAGGCCCACGCCCAAAGTAGTCGCTAATGTCCAATCGAGACATTGTACAGTGATGACTAGTACTGCTCTTATCACTGGATCTCGATCATCAGATTTCTCTTTGCGTCATCTGGAATCGCAGCATCGATCAGATTATACTTTTCCTTCTTATCATGAACTACGATATCTGCTTAGTTGGCTGCTATAGACCTGTCGGTATTTATAGCCATATCTTGTATTATTATAGTGTTCTGGACACATTTTCGAGCGCACCTACTGTTATGTGCATAAACTTTATAGTCCATATTTTTCACAGCTCTCGAGCAAGGTCCTGATATTTTTTTGTTTTTTTTGTTTTGTAATTTCTCACTCTCTTTAATTTTTAATCTGCTATCAGCTCACACAGACAGGTCCAAGAATTGGTAAGATTTTTTTTCCTTATGCACGATTATTTGATCCGGTCTGTTTGCTTGAATTGGGTGCTCGGACTAGTTACCGCAATGTTAAAATATTGTATGATCTTTGTCCTGATGCCATTTGTTTACATAGTCGATGTAACTTGCTTGCTTGATTCATTTTCTACGGTTTATCAACTTTTTGCTGGTTATTTATGGCCATAAAATATTTTTTCTCGTTTACAGTCGCTCTCTCAGAGACGTGCAGTCGCTTCCCTCTGTCTTTTCTACAAATAATTTCACGGTAACTGCTCCGACGAGCTACTTTCACTAGCTCCCAAACTGCATGAATTTAAACGTGCTACTAGGATGCCATCTCAGTCCCACCCTTTCACTGTCGAAACGGTTAAATGTAGCCGGCTCTTCTACTCCAGTAACTTCATGTCTCGCACTTCCCGCTTGTAGAACTCCCTTCCTCTTACTTTCTTCTCTGATAGCTATAATCTCTAACTATTTAAATGCAATGTCAATCGACATCTCCAGATGCCTTGATCTATTCTCCGTCCTTCTCTTCATCCTTTCCTCCATCACGCCTCTTTACTCTTTCTCCCACTCTCTGTAACCCCTTGCGTGTTAGTAGCACTGCCGCCTTGCTTGGGGTAAAATCCTTTAAAAAAATAGTTTAGTGAATCAAGTCTTACTAATTAACCCAAAGCTTGGGGGGCAGAAGTGATGGATTCATACCTTTCGAAAGGGTATTTGTGCGTAAGTGAATATTACCAACCCGACTGTAATTGGAACTCGGTTCTCCGATTAACTATTCCGAGCCATTACTCATTACTCCACTCGCACATCTAAGCTTACAACACCTTGTATACCCAAACTGTTAGCCATCTTGTTACTGACCAGGCTCGATACTGCTTAACTTCGTTGATCGTACGGGAACCGGTGTTTCATCATGATGTCGCCGTAAGTTGAAGTCGTTTGCACAGTTCTCAGTGTAAGACTATTACCACTCTGTCATGTCTTCTTTTGCATTTTTTTCTATGCTATATTCATTGATTATGTGATCTGTTGTTTGATTTATTGCTCTGCATAGGCGCAATTTACTTTTTGTTTTCCAGCATTATTGAGTCAGCGAGTAGCCCGCCAACAAAGTGAAACTGGAGTATAAATATACGAAGCTGGATATACCCATCATGACTAGAAGTCTATCAGTCTGTTGAGGGCATCCTATGCATATGCACCACAGACAAATGAGTACGATATGGTGGCAGGTTTGATGTAGGCGGAGCCTAGTTAGGAATATCTTTCGGTCAGGTAACTCGGTCCGCTTAGACAGTCTCCGATTGAAAGTGTTCTTAAGTATCTATTTGTGACTCCCTAGTTGCCTTGGCTGCCTCATTCTTTAATTTAAAATAAAAAACAACCCATCCTGTGCCCGGCTATGAAGTCCACCACTACCCCCGCTCATGAACTAAGATGCACTATGCGTCATAAACAACTGATTGCAGTCAAGCAACTTAACTATCTGTGGTTCTAAACTGGATATTTATCGTAGCCCATCTTAATTCACCAAGACAAAACATGTACCCGTTAACCCCTATCAATTACGATCAAAAGCCATGAGAGCCATGCCTGGTGTAGAATTAGAGCATTATTATTATTATTATTATTCTAAATATATGCGTGCTCTCGTCTGCACTTGTCTGAGTACTGACGAGATCAAGCAAATAATAATAATAATAATAATATGTCCTAATTCTACATCAGATATGACTGTCATGGCTTCTGATCTTAATTGATGGGAGGTGTTAGCATGTAATTGTTTCTCTTTCTGGGAAGTGTTTTAATAGAAAACGGAAAATTTGACACCGAAATCCGAAGGCGTATTGGAATGGCGAAAGATACACTTTCAAAGGCTAAGCAAAGTATTAAGAAAAACGAAAGTTTCATTAGAAGAAAAAAAAAAGATGTTCTACTGTTGGTAATCAGTCATCCCATATGACAATGAATTCTGGACAATTTCCTCAAAGATGGAGAGGAAACTCGAAGCAACAGAGATATAGTTCTACAGAAGGATGCTGAATACTATGGACGGAGCAT
>OZ038494.1:60013474-60068474 GCA_964036315.1 Acanthosepion esculentum
TTCCTACATTTGCCGTGATAAAGTACCCTCAGAGAACGAAACGCGTCAGCTAAGAATAGTTGTTCCCTTTGTCTTTTTATTCATATATATATATATATATATATATATATATGTGTGTGTGTGTGTGTGTGTGTGTGTGTGTGTGTGTGTGTGTATAAGTCTGAAGATTGCGTTCACACGGTGTTGAGCGCAGTGTCCACTATTATATTTTATATTTACAGGCATGAATCACTGATATTGAGCACCATTACCCATAAATTTTGCATACCTTAAAACTATATTTTATCTTTTACATATATATATATATATATATATATATATATATATATATATATATATATGTAGAGAGAGAGAGAGAGATAGATAGATAGATAGATAGATAGATAGATAGATAGATAGATAATATAGACAAGTTCTGGCTATCGATTTTTTTATCAAATCTTTCAAATTTCTGAATAAGTTGTTTTGTGTTATTGCTTAAATTCATATTAGATTTTATCTTTTATTACATTTTCCCGAGTACATTCGAATGTAGGTACATTCGCTTTCAAGGATTGTTTTGTGTGTAGTTACGCAACTGGTTTTTAATTCCAGCGTTCTCACGTTTGATGGAACCAATTTCAAGTCAGTCAAGATGGCGTCATATAATGAGTCAAAGTGAAATTTGTGTGTGTGTGTGTGTGTGTGTGTGTGTGTGTGTGTGTGTGTGTGTGTGTGTGTATCTGTATCTGTGTGTGTGTGTGTATCTGTGTGTGTCTTTTTTTAACATATGACAAATAAAAAAAATAATATTAACATTTGACAAATTTAGTAGATAGCACCAAAATCTTATACAGGACACAGTGCAAAGAAAGACTCAACATTCTGGAGGCTGTTGTAATTAAAGAGAAGCAGCCGACATTGAATAAGGTGTCTTTCACCGTAGAGGACCGTATATTGAAGTGTGTTTAAAAAAAAAAATTAATTTTAAAAAAATAAAGAAAAAAATTTAAAAAATTAAAAAATAAAGAAAGAAGATAAATAAATTAAAAAAAAAAAAAACACGCACACAAACAAACAAAAATCAGTTTGGCCGTTTATATGACGTTACCTTGAGTGACTTGAAATTGAATCCATCAAACATGAGAAAGTCGGAATTACAAATCAGTTGCGTAATTAAACACAGAGCAATCCTTGAAAACGAATGGAGCAATATTCGATAGTGCTAGAGAAAAAAATAACCTAAAATAAACATAAACTTTGCAAATGATGTAAGCAACATAGCGCAAAGAACGAAGACACTCTCGTTAATGTTTTATGAAAGCTGAAAGTTCTAAAACATTTATAATGCAAATTATATTTAAATATGTACTGGAAACAAGATAAATAATCTGAAATATAGAAAAGATAAATAAATAAAAGACTTTCTTTGGTTTAACCAAAATTTTATCTACATGTATATTATTAATTAATATTATATAAGGGCACAGTGCAAAACAAAGACTCCAAATTCTGGAGGTTGTGGTAATAGAAGAGAAGCACTGGACATTGAATAAGGCGACATTCTCCGTAGGGAACCGTATATTATTGAAGTGTGTTTAATATTAAAAAAAAACAAAACACACATAAAAATTTCAATTTATTTGAGGATCTCTTAAGATGATCATCTATCTATACAACGTTATCCCACGATTTCAAGCGGGCGTGTTTCTCGTGTGGCAGTAGAGATTGAACCTTCCCCACAATAAGCAATAATTATCTAAGCCTTGTTACTAATAGCAGCCTATCGCCAGTCTGGCAAGTTGGCATCTAATATGTGTAGTTATATAATCGATTTCCTCCATTCAAAAAAATAAAGTGCACTCAATGAGAGTCATCGACGATTACTGAATGTTTATGGTGGGCAAACAGTGGTTGTGAGCACAGTTTAGGGGATGTGCAATGCATTTCAGCAGTGGTGTGACAACTGATGTGCGGACATACCACCTTGCCTGCTAATGTACTTAACGCTTCTATGTAGCGTTGTAATCAGCAGTGTAAAAGTAAAGGACCCTCTCTCTCTCTCTCTCTCTCTCTCTCTCTCTCTCTCTCTCTCTCACACACACACACACACACACGCGCGCGCATACACACACACACACTCTCTCTCTCTTCTCCCTCTCTACCTATCTATCTATCTATCTTTTCTCCGGGATGTAGGAGCGATAACACGGAACTTGGCTCCTCCTAGGGAAATTTCTTTCTTCTGGAAAACCGACGACTTAATTTCACCAAATCACATACTGCGTGCCCACACGCAAACACATATACACATGCGCGTGCACACACACACACACACACACACACACACACACACACACACACACACACACACACACACACACACACTTGCATAGACACAATTACTAATCCCATAAATGTTTTCATGCCTTTTAATTTGAGTTGTATTCTTTTTTGAGCCACGTTGTTCTTTATGCCCTTGAAAAAGGCACAAATCCATCTCTTCTTCTCTCAGTTATCGATTAAATAGTAGATTTGACTGGATTTCCTAGCCTTGAGCGGCAGCCAGTCTAGAAGACTACTATGAGTTCAAAACCATGGGGAAGGTAACAGGAAACTACTCCACTATCTTTCCCAAGATGTCATAGCAAGTCACAAGTAATAAAGAAATGTAATCTGTGGAGAGTCATGATTGTCAACATTCTGGAAGGACACGGCACATGGAAGAATCTTTGGAGAGTCATGTTCGCCTACGTTCTTTAAAAAAATGATTTATTGTGTCATATCTCTTTTTAAGAAAAAAATAAAATAATACATATACAATTTTTGTCCCCTCGGAAATGGCTCTGTACCTGTCGATAAAACTCAAAACTAATCATCAGTTCCTGTTTTTTTTTTCTGAAATAAAAGATCTTGATTTTTGTCATGTGCGATCATCCATGCGTTTCTTGGTTTTCTTTTCTCTTTCGTTTTCAAGAACAGCGATTTTCATTCCCTGCCTGGATTCGACAATAAAATTTTAGACCCCTCTCCCGCCACACACACACACACGCGCGCACGCATACACACAAACAGCTAGGGCCGACGACAAAGCCAGTCGACTGCAACCCTTGTTAATATCTTTGAGTCTGTCCGTTGCGACAAACGAACGGACAGGCGAGAAGAAAAACAACCGCGCGCGCTCAGTTGCTGAAACGATCGCGCGTGCACACGCACACACAAATACACACGCACACATTCTCTATCTCTTTCTCGCACATACATTTTCACTCTCTATCTCTCCCTTACTCACAGACACATGCATACAAGCACACACACTATGTCATAACAAATATATACGAATATGAGGACAGGTCCAGACAAGACATCCTCCAAAAGCCTGTGTGGACAGATATGCAAAATAAAGGATCTTGATATGACGATAAAAGAAAGAAAGAAAGAAAGAAAGAAAGAAAGAAATTAAGTAAGGAAAAAACGCAAAGAAAAAGAAATCGAAAAAGAAAGGCGGATAAAAAGAAATTGAGCGAAAGAAAGAAAGAAAGAAAGAAGGGAAAAGAATAAAATAAAGAAAGGCAGAAAATGAACGGAACATAGAAAAATAAAGAAAAAGTAAAGAAAAAGTATAAAAAATGAAAAAGCGAGAAAAATTGTTAAAAATAACTATCAAAGAAATAAAAGGAGAGTTATTTAATTCTATCTTTTTATTTTTCTATTTTTTTACTTTTTTGTTGGTTTTAAATAAAATTAATAAAAGGAAAAGTGGCAGGATGTATGTATGTATGTATGTATGTATGTATGTATGTAAAAAAACATTACAAATGATGCAAAGGAGAGAAAAGAAAAATGGAAAAAGAAAGAAAAAACAAAGTTAAATCAAAGAAACAGACAAACCAACAAAGTAAAAGAAAATGAATACTTGAAAAAGAAAAGACAGAAAACGCGGGAGAATAAAAGTTAAATAATAATAATAATAATAATAATAATAATAATAATAATAATAATAATAATGACGGCGACAACGACAATAACATGAGTATCAACAAAAACGTTATGAAGTCGAAAACAATGTTTTGCGTGTTTGCCGTCATGCAAGCAAAATAGTGGTGATTTTTCGTCCTTTCAATCGAGCAAAGACCACTGACAAATACTTTCGTCTACGAAGGGAGTTGAATGTTTATTGTTGTTTGATTGAAAAAATAGCATTTTTTTTTCTTTCTCGCTAAAGAAGAATTTTGTTGGTTGATTGGTCGCTTTGTTTATCGGCATATCAACCTTTATGGGTTATTTAATGCCGAAATCTAAATATTTTTTTGTACATAATTTTATTTTTGAAAATAATAATGGTTTAGTGATACAAGTCTTACTAATTAACCCATAGCTGGGGGAAGAGGTGGATTCATCCCTCTCCCAAGAGCATTTGCGCGTAAGTGAATATAACGAACCCGACTGTAATTGGAATTCTCCGATGTCCGATTAACAATTCCGAGCTATTATCCATTACTTCACCCGCACATCCAAGCTTACAGCACCAGGTATTACCAAATGGTCACTGATCAGAAAGAAGACAGTTGAAATTTCTAGGACACATAAATTAAAAAATTTGACACTGACAGGACAGAAGAAAATAGAGAATAATCTACCTAATGGCAGAACGGGGGTTAGGAGAGGTGGCGAAAAAAAATTTATTCAGAGCTACAAAGGACACGAAATTGAGGCGTACCATGATCACCCACGTCCCGAAGGGACATGGCACATAGAAAAGCATTATAGGTCATGTGTGTGTAGCGTAACATTTATCAACGCGGCAAGTGGAATCGTCTAGCAGAGTTCGAATTCCGGACAAGCTACGGCGGGGAAGAGATGGATTCATGTCTTTCTTTCTTCTCCAGCCTTGGATGGCAACCAATCTAAAACAAGGAAACCTCTGAAATCCAAACCTGGAAGGGAAGAAGTTGATGAAAATAATCATGAAAAAATCGTCTGTGGAGAACCGTGATCGCCTATGTCCTGAAGGAACATAACATTTAAAAATTGCTTTGTTAGTAATGCTGCAAGCAGGACATGATGAGCAATTATTTTTTCGACTCCTGGGATTATCTCTCCAGCAAACAATATTTTACAGACTGAAAGGTCAGGGTAAATCAGGTCACATGGTGTAAAATGCAATGAACAATATTGGCAACAATTTTACACACACATATATATATATATATATATATATATATATATATATATATATACACACACACACACTGTCATCTATAAATAGTCTGTTTTGCTGTATCACTGCTCATCAGTGTGAATAGAAATCAGATCGCTTCAAGCCGGGACCGAAACCCGACCGATTTGGCATCATATATATGACGAGCCACATTCCTTTGATCTATTCTTCTGTCTCTCTTGCCTTCAATATGTCCTGTTGGTGTCAAATTCTCCAAACACTCTTTTCTTATTATATGTCCAAGAAATGACAACTATGTTTTTTCTTTTCACACTCCTTCCCGGTTTTTTGAACAAGTGTAGAATTTTATCCCTTGTTTCTGGTTTGAGATTGGGTTTCTGCTACCTTCCAAAGTCTACTTCAACCCTATATTTCTAACATCTCCGCCTAAAACTCTGAATATTATACACTATTTATTTACATTTTTCTTCAGTAGGAGTAGATAGGTTTGCCTATCGTCCGGTACACACCCCTCTTCGCACTTTTGAACAGGAGTAGATGTGTATCCCTTGTTTCCTGCTTAGGATTGAGTTTCCGGTTCCCTGTAAAGTCTTCTCATTCTCTTTTACTACTAGTAGCCCATGGCATCATAGTGGTATTGTCGTCTTGCTTGGGGTGAATAGATTAAAAAAAAATTCAACATTATAGGAAACGTCGAAAAGAAAAAACAACTCATGGAATTAAAAAAAATAATTATAAAATATTTTACACACTATCTTAACCCTTTGAGCCCTGACCATCGCTTTACTGGTGGCAGAGAAAATGACGTAATGCCCAGCCACAGGTTGAACAGTGGTAGAGAAAAAATATCTTAATGCCCAACTACCGATTGAACGGTGAGTAAACACTTGTAACTATTTTTATATCTAACGTGAAACATTACATACCAATTATTTGCGAATTTTGACTCAGGAGCTCAGGCAGAAGGGTTAAAATTGTTCAGGAACGCAAGGCTCAAGTGAAATAAAAAAAATTAGGAATTGCAACTCAGAGGGAAAATAATGATATAATCAAGATGTTGACTTTCCACAGTACCTTAAACAAAAAGTTAAAAAGGAAACTCCCGTCAGTACCAAAAAGAGCGGAAACAGTTGAGAATATTATCCCTCTCACTACGCCCACCTAAAAAACAGTTTTAAGAGAAAGATTTTATAAGTTTTAACAGACAGTAACGCTAACCGTTCGGACAAGAATGCCGAATTTTTTTCTGTGTGGAAATGGTTAATCGCACCATTACCATTAGCCTATTGATAAAAACATGTTTATAGAATCATGAGTGTTTTGTTGGTATAGTTATAGAGAAAAGAAAAGAACGTCATCGTTTGAAATTGTTGAATTTTCATACACATTTTTCAATTGATGTGATAAAGTACTTCCATGCCGCGTGTGTTGCAAGAGATAGAAAAAAACGGTCATAGTAAGTGAAAGCGAGGCTTTCAAATATCGCGCCACCTGTAATTCTAAGCCGAGGGTGGTAATTCTACAGTAGTTGATTTATTTTTGGGTAACTTAAGGTTCTTAATCTTAAGTTAACTTCGACAAAGCAGTGTCATTATTAATATTTTAATAATTTTTGTTTCTTTCATTTTACTTTTTTATCGTAACGCTCGTTTTCTACTTTCCCCGATCGATTATTGTGGAAAAATGAATAAGAAAATAAAGATGTGATCAGAAACTTCTTTCTTTAAGTTTCCAGTCTATGTTGCTTAATTAACGATCGTAGAATGTAAAAACGACCTAAATGTTACCCTAAAAGAAACCAAAGTAAAACGAAAGAAAAAGCTAGTAAAAGATAATAAGAAAGAAATGTTTCTTTAAACCAGAGTTTAATTTCCCACCAGAAATTACGTTATTTAAATTTAGTTTATAAATAATGCTAAATTGAATAAACAGAGAGTGGCGTATAGATTTTTCTCGGTGATATCTCTTGTAATATTTGCCAGCGGCCATTTTGAAAATGAAATGTTTTTGTCGCATGTAGTAAGAAAGCGAAAAAGAAAATCTCATAAAAGCTGATATAATAAATAATTTTAATGCTTTTCTGCTGAATTTAGATTATTATTTAGATTTTAACGACTATTTAAAAAGTCAGCAAATCAGACGCATCGATTTTTTTAAACATTTGAAACAGCTTTTACCTTAAACCATGTCTGCTTGAATTTTACACAACTTAAAAGGAAAAGAAACGATAAAGATTAAAGAATTAAAATGAAAACATCAAAATGTAAACCTAAAGCCTTCAAACGAAATCCTATATATCCAAGCATTAAAAATATGTCTACAACATGTGTGCATTTAAATGTAGCTTATCAAATTACGTCTTTCGTTCAATTTTTAAAAAAAAGAAGAAAAAAAAGGAAAAAAACAACATGACTTGAATTACTGAAAGCATTTCTAAGTATAAGTTACCTCTTTCTATCACACTGGGAAACAATTAATCACATAATCATTAAAACATAGTTAAATAAGTTAATAAATACTGTAAACATTTTTAACATTCTAGTTTCATATAATTTGCATTTTGAAAAATGAAGTTACATATTTATATTGCTACATTAACTGCTTGTTTCCCTTTAAGACGATACTGAAATTTTTAAAAATACGAAACGAATCGAATACATCAAACTAAATGAAACTAAGAAAAGCATCGCAGTTAATTAAAAAAACTTTGCCAGATTTATACTAAATAAATAATAACTATATTTTAGGTACCTCCAAAGATCTAAAAAAAAGTATACCATGATGAAAAAAGGCCCTAAACGTGACAGAAACGATGTTTTACTGTCAAAATGTTATTATTAAGAAAGACCAAAGTATATTTGATTATTTTATTAAACTGTTTAATCTTTTCTAGCACGTTCGAAATTTTGGTTAAAAACCTTGTTTTTGCGTCAGCGGGTGATCTAAAAAAAACAGATAAAATGAAGGCTTCAAGAAAACTTTTTCATTTTTAAAATAAAATTTAAACCTTAGTCTTCGCGATTTTTGTGGCGGTACCAACTATATTTATAAAGGAATAACTGAAACAAGGAAGAAATGCAGCCAATTTTTTACTCATTCTGATATCAATTAACTCTTTTGATCTTATTTTTACAAAAATATTTTTTTAAATAGTTTTTAATATTAACAAATCCAAATCCAGAGTCTTCTCACTTCCGTTGGACGAAACAATCCCTGGTTGACCATGTCTTCAAGGGTGTAGCCATACTCACCACCCTCGACCAATGGCGGATTGGGATAGCTATTTAATCCGTAGTTGGTATGGATGGTCGTTGACTAAGAGAAGTTCATCCGCCCTTTAGACATGGTAGAGTAATGGATAGCGTCTCGCGTTGAGGAAATGCGGAGCCGAATTCGAATTACGTTCAAATACCCTTGGAAAAGGGGTATGAATCCATCCCTTCTCCTCCTGGCTGTGGTTAAATAGCAGAACAGACTGGGTCATATAGCCTTGGTTGGAAACTGGTCTAGAAGAAAGAGAACTCTGAATTCAAAAACCATTTACCCCAACTATATGTTAAATGACCTCACCAAGCCGCAATTGGCTAATTGTGGTGAGTACGATTACACTCCTGAAGATATGGTCAATAAGGGAGTGGTCCCTACAACAAAAGTGAGTAGGCCGTCAATTTAGATTTGGAATATTAGCAAATTAATGAAACGTCTATTTTAAGTATTGTTATATAGATCCAATATAGTTTTAAGCCTTTTAACCCATTAATAGCCATCGTACCACTTTAGTGATGTTGGGTATTGTTGTAACCTAGGATAGGTTATTGAATAGAATAATCACACAAAAGATAATACTTGGGACAAGAACAACCCATATAAGATTCGCCAGCGACGCGTAGAAGTAGTCAACTGCTAGATGTGAGTCAAGTGAATTCCACAATGAATATCCAACTGCAGACCAACATACAGTATTTACTACTCTATTTATGTGAATGGCGACATACCTATTATCGTCCGTAGTTATGCTACAAGAGGTATTATTTTTTTGTTTTTGTTTAAATCACCCTATGCAAGGCAGTGAAGCTACTAAGACACAAGAAGTTATTGAGTGTGGAAGAACAAAAAATATGTAAAAATATTAGGAATCAAGTAGAATAGAAAACTAATCAAGACAGTAGATAGCGCTCGACATTTCATTTAAATTTTTGAAGCACAAAGTTGGCTGGAAAGCATGAAGCTGGAAGAGAGTTCCACAAATGTGAAGAGCGAGAAAAGCAACTGCTAGCAGAGGACTTAAAAAATTGTCTAGCTCGACACGGTGATACGACTTTCTTAGCAGCAGACCTAACAATGGATTCAATATAGTCTTTTCACTTCATATCAGCTGAGTATGTTACATCGAGAAGACGTAACGAGTCAGTCTCATGGAGGTTAGCGTCAGCCATGCTGATGGGGTGGGGCAAGGTGCCTTTCAGCTGATTAATAGAGAGAAGTTTCCTTTTGAAGGCGTTAAAATTTAAAAAATCACTCCTTGCTCCAGCTAACAACAAACTGTAGGTTATTTTTTAGAACACCTGCTAATTTCACCTCATTGAAATGATCAGATTTATTATCGAGACAGGAGTAAATGGTTATATCATAGTTGAGAACTGATTTCATCAGGAAGGCCGTTGATGAAAATTAAGAATAAAGTAGGTCCAACGATAGAGCCTTGGGTCCCTTACATTAGTACAAAAAGATCAAGAAGAGTGGCCATTCAGGACAACTTTGATTTCGCGATTAGATAAGAAAGAGTGAATTAGTTCAAAAATTCGTCCGGAAATACCGTAGCCTTTCAACTTGTGGAGAAGGCCGGTATGCCAAACCCTGTCAAACGTTTTCAAAATGTCCAAAGCAACAGTTTTATCTGATGCTTGATGATAACAGTAATGGCGAGAATAGCCGTTCCCAGACAGGAAACGCTCGGCATTCATTGACCAAACAGTTAATGTTGATGTCGGCTGAAAATGATAAAAACTTTCTCTTAAAAACAGTTTTTCAGAAAAATACGGTCCCTAAGTTCACTGTTATCGCTCTCTTGAGTATTGATGTGAGTTGTCCTTCCTAACCTTTTTCTTTTATAACAGAGCGGGATGCCAGCATATTGATTATATCATTGTTTTCCTTTCCAGTTACATACGCTATCGATTTTAGTTGTTGCTACTGTTGGAAGTCTTCTAATGACTGGGTTTTTTATCATTTGATAAAATTCTCTGTTTGCGATTCTATAGCGCCAGTCTATAAGATCTAATGAAGTGTTGTCGTCTTTAAGACCTACAGGATTCATTTGCTTAATGCCATTTTTGATCATTGATCTGAGAAGACTGTTGTATATAACTGATAGTTTCGACATTTCTGAACGATTTGGACGTCATGCATGGCATTTATATGGCGGTCTTGATCTGACTGGACTATTTAAGAACATGACTTTAGTTTTCAGGTTAATATTCTGGTTTTGTAGCATAGGCGTCGGACGAAATTAACCCTCTAGTGCAAACTATTCTATATTTAGTTTCCTTATCTTGAATTTGTTATGACTAATCAATAGACAGAGGTATTTGATGTGCTTAGAGTTTATTAATTCAACATTCTGGGTTTTTATGATGTATTCAGAGAATGTGCCATGATTCCAATTTTTGTTACTTTAAATTGTTAAGCGCTGTAGTTTGAAAAAGAAAAAAAAACTTACCTCATGGACGTCCGTAGGTAAAAAGAATCTCGTGGGGAAGCCATATTGTTTTTATGCTGACAAATTAATGCAAAATCACGGCGACCGCGAGATTCGAGAAAATATAAATATGGAGTGTACGAAAGACGCGGGGTGGGAGTAAAGGAAGTTAGTCTACAAACGACCAGACAATACGTCAAATACATCTACACTTTGTCACTCAGGATTAGTGTCTACTAAAGAATTTAGGCCAGTCTCTCAAATTTAATCTACAAGCGCCAAAGTGGTTTGCTATGTAACGTTTCCTTTTTGGAAATGTGCTCTTTGTATTCATTATGTCCTCTGCATGCTGTTTTAGTGATGCTATTTAGTCACTAGTGAATCCTCACTGTCCTTTCTTGGACTACACACGTGTGACGAATAATCTTGGGCATTGAAGGTAAAGATTACGAAAATTGCCAACCGTTTTTTTTTATATTTTAAAATTCCCTTAAAATATGCACGTGTATGAAAGATATGGTTTCCTTCTTTCCTGTCAACTACCATTTTCAAAAATTTAAATTCAGTATTAATCTCCTTGTTTATCCTGTTTTTATCATCATCGGAACACTGGCCACTGGTGGGAAGACAAACACGCTGTTTTGTATTAATAGATCAAGCTAAGTCTTTTCACATCTGTGCTTGTGCAAAGCATCGCCTACGAAGAGATTAAACATTTCCTCCTTGTCGTACTCCTGATGTGGTTTGAAATGATTCGGTGTTTAGGGTCTTCACCAGGAATATATGACTTTAGGGGCTGAAGTAGTTCTTCTATCAGATCTAGACATTCAGTGAATTGATTGAGTGATTAATTGGCTGATTTGTTTTTTTGGGTTTCTTTATGAGTTATCAAGCAGGTTATTTAATGCCGGAAAATATTTTGGATTTGTAAGAATCTTTTGGAGATAATAATGATTTACTGATACAAGTCCTATTCATATCATAATCGAGGATGAGATTAAATTGGTTGAGGCTCTCCTTTCCTCCTTGTCGTACTCGTGATGACGTTTGAAATGATTCGGTATTAGGGTCTTCACCAGGCCTATATATACCAAAATTGCTTTCATTCCAATTGCAGACCATTGTTTCTGTATTATTTTTTCTAAGTCCTACGTCTGAGAACACTTTCTAAAGAATGTTGATTTTGCCCAAGATCGTTCTTATTCCAACTATGAATACTTATGTCATCAGCTTAACTCCACTACAGCATCAGTTCACTCATCTCGGGAGGTAAAACCGTAACACAGTTTTCTATTAGTAGATTCTTTTGGGATGTAGCGCGGAATGCTGAAATGATTTTGCCCCATCTCTTCACCTCTATGCTTGCACATGCGCAGATCATAGTCTTGAATGAGATAAAATCGGTTGAGGCTCTCCTTTCCCCCATTGTCGTACTCGTGATGACGTTAAAAATGATTCGGTATTAGGATCTTTACCAGGCATATATGATTTTGTGGACCGATGTAGTTCCTCTATCAGATCTAGACATTCAGTGGGACCTGGATTGATTGATTTTTTTACGGGTTATCAGACTTTTGCAGCTTATTTAATGCCAGAAAATATTTTGGGGTTGTAAGAATCTTTTGGCGATAAGGATTTACTGATACAAGTCCTAATAATTAACCCATAGCTGAAGGGAGAAGAGGTGGATTTATACCATTCCCAAGGGTATTTAAACGTAATTTGGTGTATAAACCAACATTGCTTTCGTTTCAATTCCAGACCATAGTCTCTATATTATTTCTTGTAAGTGCTACTTCTGAGAACACTTTGTAAAGAATGTTTATTTTGTCCAAGATCATTCTTATCCCAACTATAAATACCAATGTCATCAGCATATCCCCCACCACTTACAACCACCACCACACCATCAGTGCACTCCTCTCATGAGGTAAAACCGTAACACTGTTTTCTATTAATAGATTCTTTTGGGGTGTAGTGCGGAATGCTTAAATGATTTGGGCCCATCTCTTCACCTCTATGCTTGCACATGCGCAGATCATAGTCTAGGATGAGATTAAATCGGTTAAGGCTCTCCTTTCCTCTTTGTTGTTCTTGGGATGACGTTTGAAATGATTCGGTATTAGGATCTTCACCAGGCATATATGACTTTGTGAACCAATACAGTTCATCTCTTAGATGCAGTTGGAAATAGAACTGGGAAAAAGGTTTCTGAAGAACAAGAAAAGGAAGTCTTTATTGATGTGGTTATATGCTGCTGTGAGATCGACATAGCAGGCATACAAGTCTCTATTCAATAGATATGCTATTTCTTGGAGGTGTTTGATGATATCATTACACCACTTATCAGAATTAAATCCAAATTAGGTTGTTAGAAGTTGACTTTCATGGAGTGGAGAGAGTTTGGTTAATAAGATATTCATTAGTACTTTCACGGTAATACATCCCATTGAGATACCTAGGGTCTTCAAGTCTATCTTTTTGTCTCCATAGTGCATTAATGTGTGATATACCCCACTGCTTTGGGGTGTACTTCTGATTCCAGGTTTCCTTATTTTTTTTTATTCGGAGAGAGAATATGCTACTTTCAAGACTTCAACCTCAATGTTAAGTTATGCTTTATTATTATTTAAAGCTTTCTTAAATTCCTCATCACCAGGTTCGTTGTTGTTTAAATGGTAAATAAGAATATTGGCTTATTTAATAAGCTCAACATTTTGCTATTGGCATAGATTGCACATTGGTCTCGGAAAGGAAAACCGTAACGTTGTTTTCTATTAGTATATTTGTTTGGGAAGTAGGGTGGAATGTTTAAATGAGTTTCGCCCATCTCTTCACATCTTTGCTTGCACATGCGCAGATCATAATTTAGGATGAGATTAAATTGGTTGAGGCTCTACTTTCCTCCTCGTCGTACTCCTGATGAGGTTTGAAAGGATTCGGTGTTTGGGTCTTTACCAGAAACTTTGTGGATCAATAGAGTTCCTCTATCAGATCAATGCATCTTGTGAAGTCCGAGCTTGGAGGACGGTTTCTGATGGATGAGAAAATGAACTCACTATTGATGTGATCAGATGCTGCTGTGAGATCACCATAGCTGGTTAAGCAACTTTCTATTCCATGTACCTGATTTAGAAACCTATAATTAATGTCGAACTTTTATTTTTATTTTTATAATTAATACTGGATTTTATTATGGATATTAATGGGTTAAACACAAAATAAACTTCCTCTAGGGCACATAATGAGGAAAGAGGGCTTGGAAAATTTAACATTCACATGTTGAAGGCAAGAGGGACATAAGAAAGCAGAGGATAACATACCTAACTTGTGTAAATGGTTGGCAGGACAGAGATTAGATTAAATTAGAAGATATAATAAAAAGACAAACATTGCTAAGAGCTAAAATGGATAAATCGTTGTGGAGAGCCATAATCACTCACGTCCTGAAGGGTCACTGCACATAGAAGAAGAAAAAGGTGGAGGAGGAGGTTAAAAAATGCCCTGTTTGTATTATGCAACAATCAATTGGGATTTTTCTTTTACAGAAATTAACAACTGCTACTATTAAAAGGATGTGCAGGTGCTCTAGTATGTGCAGGTGGTGCTAGGGTTAGTGGCTCGGGTCGAGAAATCGGCGAGCCGAGTTCAAATTCTGGTCGAGTACGTTACATTCACATTGGCACAAATGCCCTTGGAATAGGTGTGAATCCATCTCTTCTTCACTACTTTAGTTATGTGTTAAATATGAGGGCAGACTGGGATCTCCAGCCATGACTGGCAGCCAGTCTAGGAAAAGGACAACTCTGAATTCAGAACCGCATGCAGTCACATCGAAGCGCAATCCATCGAAAAGATCGTAGAGTTCACAGTGACTATTTTCACGATGTCAGTCGAGCTGATAAATATATAAACTATGAACAGATGGTTCCTTGGGGTGTATATATCTCATTCTGTTCGAAAGAGTTAAGTCATTGCAATGGTTAATATTCTTACTTTAAATTATTTAGATTAATATTCCTAAACTGGACTTTTGAACAAGTATGTTGGGATGTAAAAATGACTATCTCTCCTTACATATAAAGTGTAATGCGACAGCCCCGTGCGAGCGGGGAAATAAGGACAGCCAAACATTCATCCCACGTCCTGGGCATGACGATAAACTACCTCCGTGTCCTGGGTAAGACGATAAACTATGTCCAGCAGCAAGGCCTCTGATCAGGAGGTTTTGAGGAACGTGGAACCACCTCTTAATTGCTGGTATTCCCAGATCCACCCTGACCCGGGGTGGTAGCACCTGTTAGGATCCCAGCTATGGGCAAATAGTTAACCCCGAAACTGGGGTCAGAACACTATGAAAGTGTAAAAATAGGTTTTAATATCAGAAATACTTTGTAAAAAATTATTATCAGCAATACATTTTTGAAAAAAAAATATTACTAACAATACGTTTTTGAAAAAAAATATTACCAGCAATACAGTTTTGGAAAAAAATATTACCAGCAATACAGTTTTGGAAAAAAATATTACCAGTATTACAGTTTTGAAGGAAAAAATTATTACCAGAAATAGATTTTTGACAAAACAAAATATGACCAGCAATAAAAAATTTTGTCAGCATTAAATAACCCATTGTGGTTGATATGCCGTAAAACAAACCAAACCAAACCAAACATTCTTCCTAACCGGCAAACAAACTAGACTGATGTCTTTTCCTTATTACTCACGACACGAAAGATACCAGCTCCACAAATCTATCTTTAGTAAAACATTTTAAAATTCCAGAAAGAGTTTTTTTTTTCTCCTTTATTATGACAGCATTTTTCCTTGATTATTTTTTCTCCTTTATTATGACAGCATTTTTCCTTGATTATTATTCCCAGTGTGTGATAACTTACTTGGTAACATGGACAACTTAGCTTTTGATACCTCCTACTAATACTCTAAGTTTCTCTTTGTACAAAAAAAGTTATATTGCACCAGTGGAATGATTTCTGTGTGTCTCTTCATACCATTTATTTCACTGTTGGTTCAGGCCAACGGCTTTAGTAATGGTAGCTAAGAACTGTTGAATAAAGCACTAATTTTCCCTCAGCGACCATCATAAGTCGTACAAAAGTTTAACGTAATAATTATGCAATTTTGCCCTGGGTATGCCTATAAACTCCATCTGGCAAGGACACATGGCACAGTGGATAAAGGCGTTAGTTAGAAGCAGTGACAGGACCCAAAGAGTGAGAGATCAATACCTGGTTAAGGCGGTGGAGAACCTGGAGAGAGGAATTAACAGGAGATTACTGATAACTGACATCCATTAGACATGGCACGTGGAACTAGAACAGTCTATACCATTGAGCGAAATAAAGGGTTCAGTTCGATATTCCAACCACCTGGAGAAGGCCGGAGCGTACAACGGCCGAAACGTTGTGATAAATATGGCGACAAAGATGAGGACAATAGTCTGAATAATGTAAATAGTGTACACAATACCTCATCTCAGAAATATAGACAGCTATTGGGAATGGTATTAAACCATCTCTTCTCTCCCAGCAATAGGTTAAATAACAGGATAGACTGGGCCCTATAGCCTTGGTTGGCAACCAGTCTAACTCAGAAATAAACTTCAGCCTATTGCAGGAAAATTTTCTGCCTGGTCAATCTGGAATCGAAAGAGACACGATCGCCCAATCGTGTATCACGTATGGCACTTGACTACTAATACTACTACTATAACAGTGAACTTAAGAAGTCTAATTTCCTGAAATACTTCATTCATATGTAGAATAAACATTGACTCACATAATAAAATCTGACAATGGTGTTTATATCAAACATGATGTTATTTACTTCAAGCCAAGTCATAGTGCAACTCAAAGTCTGAACTGGAGGCTTAACTCAAATCTTGTCTTTCTACAGGGAGCGGAGATTTTTAGTTTCAGTTTGGGTTTGAGGTAGTTCGCTGCTGTAATCGGTTTACGAAATCCAAAATAAAAAAAATAGAGATTAAAAGTATAATTCATTTGACTCGAAAAGTTATTACTCTCTATCTTGGTAAAAAAAAATTTCTTTACTAAGGTCTTATTACATTACAATTAATATATAATTTGACGGGTTTTCTGTTTCACTTTACGCCCCATTAACAAAGGTGTACGAAATATTATATGCAATTTAATCTTTGAATTAGTTATCAACGTTAAAACAGTTTTAATCAAATGAAAACCATATCGCGACTATGAATTCTAGAACAAATAACTATTTATGGCGACTTATTTTGTCATAACTATACTCATGATTAGGTATTTCCACTGATTTGCTAGAAAAATAGCGGCCAACATGGATAAACTTGCCCGCAGTACGACGTAGTATCAAAACAAAGGTTTTTCCCATGACACCGCTTTTTTTAACTACCTATACTCTTCAGCAATGTTTATTTTTTAAAAAGCGATTAGAATTGTAATAAAACCTAAACATACGATGACAGTGAATTTATAGGTTTGTTTTGTTCTTGAGAATTTACAACAAAAATATGAAAGATTATTTATTAGATTGTATAATGTATATTTACAAGAATAATTTTATATCTACAACATTCTAATTAATACAATTAAAACTAATGAAATCTTTACCATTTACCAATTTATAAAGAAATAAATACGAAAACAATTTTATTCATAAATTTGCTACATTATTAAAATATATTTTAACGTCTTTTTTGCTGTGAAAAACACAATTTGGAAATTCTTGCAAAAATCAAATATTTGTCAGGTTTTAAAGAAACTCTCAGGTTTTATTCGCAAATGAATGAATTTATTTTAGAAATTTTTTGTTTGTCTTTTTTTAGAAAATCTTGGCAAAAATATTTTTTATATCTCTTAATTCATTAATTTTATCAAATTTCGAGAAATTAATTTTATAGAGTTTAATTGTCATATTAGTAAAAAGCAGAAATCCTTGGAGAACTGAAAAAATCATCAATTTATTTTTGTAAAACAAAACTCTCAGTTACAAAAATCTGTTCTGAATCGTAAAATAAAAAATGCGATAAAACTAAGACATTTAATTAGAAAAACTTTTAATTGATGTCTTAATTTGCAGAGGTTAGGTGATATTGTTATTAAGTAAAAATAATATTTACTAATCATAAATGGAATACCATAGTAGAATTCATCGACCACCAATATTTTAAAAAGAATTTCGAAATTTGTGTATAAACGTACCGATTTTTGTAAATACAGCGTCTATACAAACATTATCAGAAAATAAGAGCGATAACTATAATATCCTGGTATTGAACTAAAAACTCTTTGGATCTAGTCACTGAATCAAGGACACATGGCCCAGTGGATAAAGGCATTGTTTAGATCCAGTGACTAGACTCAAAGAATTGTGAGTTCAATACCAGTCTACAGCAATGGTGAACAAAAAAAAAAAACTTGGAGAGTTGAGTTAAAGGGAAATAACTGAAACGCACTGAAGAAGCATGTCATGTGAAACAATCTGCCACGGTGGACGAAATAAAGGGTTCGTTTCGAAATTCCAATCCCCTGAAGAAGGCCGGAGCGTACAACGGCCGAAACGTTGTGAATATGGCAATGAGGATAGCAGTTCGAATTAATGTAAATAATCAATTTAATAAATTATTTATTTAAATCAAGTAAAACTAAAAGGTCACATTTCAGTAGGAGAAGCATGGTAAAAATTGAACATACTTTTTCACTTGTTAAAAACATAAATACAGATTACGTAAAAATAAAGTTGACCATTAATGTCTTTACTTTTATGAATACAAATTTCATAGAGGAGAATATTAAATTAACTTTAAGTGAAAAATGTTAAAATTTCCAAGTAACAAGTTATATATATTAGTGAATTTCACACAAAAAGTTCGTTTTTTGTAATGAAAACATAAATAATATAGCAAGTCCGAAGGAAATAAAATAAATCTTATGCTATCAAATAAATTGAAGTTATTGTAAATGTAAAAAGCAAAAATTACTTAAGCCAAATACAACTGCGAACTACTGTAAAACCTAAATCAAAACTAAAAATCTTCACTCTCAGTGGAACGACGAGATTTTAGATAAGCCTCTAGTTCACACACTGAGTTGCACTTTGACTTGGCCAGAAGTAGAAAAACGCCATGATATCAAATGAAATACCAATATGCACATTTAGAAGGTTGACAAAGTATTAGTAGTTCACTAAAAGAACTATTTGGTATTAATAAATTACAAAGGGGTGAAAACCATTTATCACAGCTTTAGTTGTTTTTAAAGGGTGCGATAGGTAAATTGTCGGCATTTTATATTTTTAAATAAGCGCATGCGCTTCAGTTTTTTGATTTTGTCAACTGCACAGTATAGTAGGGTCAATTGGGCACCGTTTGTGAGAAAAAGAGCACCATGACGCAATTCACTCTATCAGAAATTTGGGAACGGCATGCTGTACTACTCGACATTCGCGTCGGAAGCTCCAATACGAACATTTCATTTTGTTTGGGTGTCAATCTGAGGACAGTGCAAAAAATGATGTGTCCCCCAAAGATGTATCGAGAGTGATGAAAATCAAATATCCAGTCAACATCATGGTGTTTGGAGTAATCACTAGCTATGGCGACGTTATGCCTCCATCCATCTTCCCACAGGGCCTCAGACACAGCACGGAGTTGCTGGAAGACCCTATGCCTTGCAACAGGACTCTGCACCATGCTACACAAGAAAGAGAACCTAGTCATGGCTGTCAGACAATTTCTGCAACCGCATTACCCCTTACATCTGGCCACCTAACTCCCCAGACTGCAACCTCCTTGATTATTATGTGGGGGGGGCGCATTTGAGTGAGAGACCAACAATCAATTACAAAGGTGTGAAAACCATTTATCACAGAATTTAAGTTTTCCAGATTTTTTTCAGGTTAATTTATGCATATGTACAAATGATAATCACCACTATAAAAGTATATCGCTGAACAGATTTCCATGTTAAAAATGAGTAGGAATTGAAGAAACTTGGGATAACCAGATGAGGAATGTGAACCAGAACTCTGTAAAACACTGAGGTTCAGCGGTTCAACTCTGTATTGAAGGAAAAGAGAGACACCATTTTGTTCAATGACAAATGACAAAGGTGCAGTGTTCCATGCAGCAAAAATCATATTTGTAATGTTTGAAGATCTCAAATGGGAACAAAATTCCACACCGACCATTTTCTCTAGATCTTGCACCATTTTATTATCAGCGATAGGGAAGAATCTTGAAATAGTTTTTAAAAACAGATGAACATATAGAAATTCTTTACTCTATTGTCTTTTATTTTACTCCAAACCAAATTTTTTTTACAAAAATGGTATCACGAAGCTTGCAAATCATTTTAAAGAGATCATTGATATTTATAGTACCTATATCAAAGAAGGATCTGACACCTTTCTTGGGCTCAATACCTGTTTGTGTCAGCAGCATTCAAGGGATTATCCAATGCTATTGAAATATATCGTGTTTTCGTGTTAAACACATAGTATTGGCACCCAATGCCCTATCCATCTTTGTACAGATTCAAGTGGCTGAGTTTTGAATTTAGAGTTGTTATTCTCCTAGACTGGTTGTCAAGCATGGCTAGAGAATCCAATATGTCGAGCTATTTAATCAATAGCCGGAGGTAAATTATATGGATCTATACCTTTCCCAAGGATTTTGTGCGAAAGTGAATGTACGAACTCGACTGGAATTCGAACTCGGCACGTCGATTTATCGTTCCGAGACGCTGGCATTTTAATATTTTTTTTTTCTGAAACTATTCTCGTTCTGCGCTGATTTTATGTTGATATTATATTTTTTTTAATTCAAAGCAGTTTTCACCTGAGGAATATATATATATATAGAGAGAAAAATTATTAGAGAATTAGAAAGGATTATTATAAAAATAAACAGACATAATATGTCCAGATTATTTGACGAAATATGTTTGAAATATATATATATATATATATATATATATATATATATATATATATATATATATATATTTCAAACATATTTCGTCAAATATATATATATATATATTTCAAACATATTTCGTCAAATAATCTGGACATATTATGTCTGTTTATTTTTATAATAATCCTTTCTAATTCTCTAATAATTTTTCTTCGGGTGTGAATTGCTAAGACAAAACGTAATGTAACTATGATCGTTGTGATTTTTGTAAATACGTGTGAACGCGCTCTGTTATAATTATTTTTTAAATTAAACGTTGTGGCTATGGTATTTTTTCTTTTTTTTTCTTTTTTTTAGGGGGGGTGTCAATAATCGTTTACAATATAAGGGAGGTAACCAGATAGGGTAAAAATACAAATGTATTAAATATTGGTCAAATACATTTTAAAACACTGCTACTATGCCCATAATAAATGTTGTTCAGTGTTGGTTGTTTGCTTTTGATATAGAGGGCCTCAACAATTTGAAGTTTTTCATTATTATTTTCATGGTGCAGTATATTGCTGTTGTCAACAAGTATTTCCTGTACTGTGAAGGTGGACAGGAAGTCACACTTCAAGATGGTCTCGCAAGAGATCGAAAGTACTTGGAAAAGGAAACAAAACTACGGTGCCTTCCATAATGAATTTCATCCCAATATCAAGAAATTGATTAAAAAATAAACATAATTTGTCCAGATTATTCAACGAACCATGTTTGAATTAAGATATCCTGCCTAAATACACACACACACACACACACACACACACACACACACACACACACACACACACACACACACACACACACATATATATATATATATATATATATATATATATATATGTATGAAAAAAACTTTTACAAACTTTGGGGGCGGGTTCCTCACATCAAATGTTCATATATTACATATGTCCGCAAAACCTTCGGTTTTTGCTATTAAGTTTAAAGAAAGTTTTCGGTAGATGACACTGTGTTGCCTTATAGACGAGGTTACATTTGTTATTCGTGTACATTTGTGGCTAGTCTGTCTTCAACGTTTAACGTGTGTAGTAGGGATTTAACTGAGAAGTATTCCGTTTAACAATGGCAGGATATTCATATGATTTTTATATACGGTCGTGCGAATAGTAATGGACGCGAGGCTACACAGATTTCGTTTCCAAACGCGGCCGAATCATCCAACCTTTGCTGTTTGTTGAGACAGGATCCGTGGGACCACAAAAAAATGGATCGAGGAAGACTGAGATCCGCTCGTACGCTTGACCACAAAGAAAACATTCTACAGGCTTTCGGGGACGATCCAGGTATCAGCACACGTCAAGGGACCCTAGCATGTCGTACGTCTCATAGTACCGCGTGGAGGGTAATTCAAGAACAGCTCCTGTATCGGTATCATTTGCAAAATGTGCAGGGTCGTTCAACGTCTGATCACTGACCACGGGAGAACGTTTGACGATGGTTTATTGAACAAGCTGTCGATCCACTGTTTATCTCTTCAGTCTTGTTTAAGAGCGAGGCAACATTTGGAAGAGACTGAATAACAAATTTACACAACCAACATTTGTGGGCGGATCGGAATCCACATGGTACAATACAGGCTAGACAACAGCATCAGATTACGTTTAATGTGTGAGCTGGAATTGTAGGTGACTGTCTGGTAGGTCCATATGTTCTCCAAGCACATCTTACAGGAGCTTTGTACAGGAACTTTATTTCGAACACACTTCCAGACCTGCTAGAGAATGTACTCCTGCTAATACGTGATTCATGCATGATGGGCCTCCAGGACATTTTTGTCACATGGACCTCAATCCTTTGGATTTTTAACTGTAGGGCCACCTAAAACAATTGGGATATGCAGCAGACATTAATAATGCAGAGACGCTTCATCAACGTGTCATGGGGGCCTACGAAACCATTCGACACCGTGTGGGAATATTTGAAAGGATCCACCAGTGAATGATCCGACAGGTTCATACGTATCTGTCTATATTTCTGAGATGAGGCATTATGTACACTATTTACATTATTCGGACTATTGTCCTCATCTTTGTCGCCATATTTATCACAACGTTTCGGCCGATGTACGCTCCGGCGTTCTTCAGGTGGTTGGAATGTCGAACTGGAGCATTTATTTCGCTCACTGGGGTAGACTGTTCTAGTTCCACGTGCCATGTTTAATGGATATCAGTTATCAGTTACCCGGTTAAGGCAGTGGAGAACTTACAGAGAGGAATAAACTGATAACTGACACCCATTAAACATGGCACGTGGAACTAGAAGAGTCTTCCCCAGTGAGCTAAATAAAAGGTTTCAGTTCGACATTCCAACCACCTGAAGAAGGCCGGAGCGTACAACGGTCGAAACGTTGTAATAAATATGGCGGCAAAGATGGGGATAATAGTCCGAATAGCGTAAATAGGTACATGCGTGTGTAGAAGCAAGCGGGAGATATTTTGAACATTTATTATGAGTCCTGTGTTGAGGTACAACGATGGCCTTTTGGAAATATGTTTATATGGACATTTTGCCTTATTTTGGTGTCAGGAACCGGCCCCCAAAGTCTGTAAAAGTATTTTTTTATATACCCAGTATATCTAAAATATTAATGCCGTTTTATTCTCACTAAAAACTCCACAAATGAGTCCATATGTCAGATGTATCCAAATGCAATAATATTTTTTGCTGAAGTTTTACATTTTAAAGCTCGTGTATAGTTGAGAATGTTTTAAGTTATAATAACGGGCTTAGCAGATTTTTTTCATCTATAAGTCGTATGATATCGATTTTTTTCATTATACTGTAGGTCTCCGTTTTGTGTGTGAGTCTGCGAGTGTGCGTGACCAGCCATGATGAAAAGCTAGATTTATACGTCCTTTCATGCAAGCCCTATCAAAACTCATATATCGACTCAACTCGAGATAATCCATATGGTAGACACTGGTGAAACAATTACCCCACGTACACAAAATTCGCAGAAACGCAATCGCTAGTGACATAAGGTAAAAGCAACTTACAGCAGTGTTCCATGGTATTAACATTCTGGCAGCCTATATTGCACAAATTATACGTCCACCGGAGGAAAACTTGAATTTGAAGTGCGTATAGAAAACCCATGCAGTTGCAGGAGAGAATGTAAAGGTGAACCCAGTCGCACATGAAAATAAGGATTTAAGAACATTCAAAGCCCAGTGTGGTAACTGTCAGTACGGGAATGACAGGTCAAAGGGAAAGGTAGCAATCCAAAGCTCAAGGAATCGAGTTAGAATAACAGAGAACAATGTAGAATACGAAGATTGCATAATGAAGTAAATACAAATTAACCTACAGATTTACTTTGCTTTGATTAGGGAAAAGCCAAAAGTTTAATATCACAAACATTTCACAACTAATTTTACCTATACATTAACCAGTGCATCTGGTTATTGAAGGGTGCGATAGGTAAATTGTCGCCATTTTATATTTGCGCATGCGCGTTATTTTTTTTTTTTTTTTTTTAATTTATTTTGTCAACTGCACAGTATAGTAGGGTCAATTGGGCACCGTTTGTGAGAAAAAGAGTATCATGACGCAATTCACTGCATCAGAAATTTGGGAACGGCATGCTGTACTACTTGACATTCGCGTCGGAAGCTCCAATACGAACATTTCATTGTGTTTGGGTGTCAATCTGAGGACAGTGCAAAAAATGATGTGTCCCCCAAAGATGTATCGAGAGTGATGAAAATCAAATATCCAGTCAACATCATGGTGTTTGGAGTAATCACTAGCTATGGCGACGTTATGCCTCCATCCATCTTCCACAGACACAGCACGGAGCTGCTGGAATACCCTATGCCTGGCATCAGGACTCTGCACCATGCCACACAAGCAGGAGAACCCAATCATGGCTCTCAGACAATTTCTGCGACCACATCAGGCCTTACACCTGGCTACCTAACTCTCCAGATTGCAACCCTCTTGATTATTATGTCTAGGGTGCAGTTGAGTGAGATATGAACAAAACTCCTTGTAACACCAAAAATGAACTGAAGGCAAGGATTATGGCAGCATTCACCAACTTAAACAAGGAGACTGTCCAGAAGAGTTGCAGGAGATTCCAAAGTCGTCTGAGGGCCGTAGTTGAAGCCAATGGCGATTTTATTGAATAAATTTACTCTTTAGTATTCCAAGATATTTTTGTGTAATTTAGCTAAATACATCTGTCAAAATGAGATGTCAGTGTTCGTTTTTTGTTTTTTCATTTTTGTGTAATTTAGACGACATTTTATCCATCGCACCCTGTATAAGTAAATTTGCGATATGGAAAATTTGGTAAGTCGTATAACACAAATAAAAAGACATTTAACTCAATAAGTATCGAATGCTGAACGTTGACAAAGAGTGTCATCAAGTGCTAAACGTTACCAGTGTCAACAAGTGTTAAACTTTACCAGTGTCAACAAGCGCTAAACGCTATCAGTGTCAACAAGTGCAGAATGTTATCAAATAGCATCGACAGGGGCCAAGTGTTACCAAGCTGTCAACAAGTGCTAAACTTTGCCAATTAATATCAAGTGCTACATGCTACCAGCGTCATCAAGTACTAAACGCTTTCAGCGTTGAAACGGGTTAAACACTACCAAAGAATTACAACAATTGCTAAATGTTGGTCAACAATATCGCCAGATTAATGTTAGTAAGTACCAAACGCTATTCTAGTATCGATAAGTGATATACGATACGAAACCCTGTAAATAATCGCGAGACTTTATCAGCTATTGTCGACAAGTTTTAAACGTTGCCAAGCAGTGTCGACCAGTGCTAAACATTGAGAGTGTCGTCAAGTAATAAACACTTTCAAACAGTATCGATAAGTGCTTAAGTTGAAAGACGACCGGATGAAAAATATACAAATCTACTTAGAAAAATCCAGAACATCATTTGGAGATCCTATGCAACGCTTAACACAATTTACGGAGAGCTGAGATCAATCTCTCTTAAGCTCAAACAAAAACGATTAGTTTACCGGCAACTGCCACCGAGCGGATAGGGAAATTGTCTCATCCTTACTCCTATGACATCCTTCTGGAAAATTGATTTCCCAGACACCATATCTTTGGACTCAGGGTTAGACATTGGGGATCTGGGGACAGTAATGCAGGACCGAACAGTGTGGAAAAGGATTGTCAATAGAGTTCCGACCAACCATAGGGAGGTCGAATGATGATGATGATGATGATGATGATGATGAAGTACTAAAAGGTCGCAAAAGAAAGTCGACAAATGTTACATGTTACGAGTGTCGTCAAGACCTCAGAATTGCCAAACAGTGTCGAGAAGTATTTAAATTTGCCAAACTCTGTCCTCAACAGTTAAGCGTTACTAAGCCATGTCTACAAGTGCTAGACAAAGCCTCTGGCGCTACCAATCAGTGCCTACAAGTATGAAAGAGTTCCAACAAATTCTAGACGCTACAAAACAGTGTCGACAAGTTGTATTCATTGCCAGTGAGTGGCAACAAGAGCTAAACATTGCCAAAGTTTGTTGACAAGTGGGAGACTTTGTCAAAAAGCTTTGACAATTGTAAATAATAAAGATTGTCGTCAAGTACCTGACTTACCCAGCTAAACGCTATAAACGTATGTCAATAAGTACCAGGCGTAGATAATGTCGACGAGTGCTTGACTTCACCAGCATTGGTATGTAGTAGACTGTCAAACAGTGGTTGATTTAAACAGTGTCGACAAGTACTATATTCTACCAGCGTCGACAAGTTCTTGACTGAAACAGTGGCGACAAGTGTTTGACGCTACCAAATACTGTCAACAAGTGCTTGACTTAAATAATGTCAAAAAGTGCTAGAGTTTACCAAACTATGTCTACAAGGGCTACAGTTTGCAAAACAAATTCGACAAATGCCAGACTTTACCAAAGAGACTCGGTAAACGCTAGACTCTAGCAAACAGGGTCAACTAATGCTTGACTTTGCTTAACAATGTCAATGAGTGCTAAACGTTGCACACTAGTGTCAAAAAGTACTAAACGTTGCTAGAGAAACCGAATATATGGTTGTTTGTTTTTTTTACAGCGAGTTTCACTCTTTACAAGGCCTGAGGGCCACTCGAGGTAGAGGGTTACGTTTGGAGGTTATTTGTGTGTATAGGAGTGGAAGACAACGGTTTACTCTAGCCTTGAACATCTTAAGATTGTAGTGATCAGGGAAGCATCCTGTTGGCAATCGGTTCCACAGAACAGTGATTCGTGGGATGAAGCTGTTCGAGTGGAACTTACTTCTCACCGATGGGACACGGAGATAATGTGAGTGGTTCGCTACTATGTAAGTGACATAGCGTATTCTTGCTGTGAAGATTTGCTTCGGCGGGATTAGGGAATGTAGTTCGTTTGAGCACTTTCCGTGGAAGTAGCGGTAGAGTTGTGAGAGGCTTGCCACGTCCCGCCTGTGGGAGAGAGGTTGAAGGGTGGAGAATAGTTCGTCACCTACAAGGGCTCGAAGACGCTTTTGGACTTTATCAAGTCTGGAAAGTGTGGTCTGGGCAGCTTCCGCCCAAATACAACAACAGTACTCCATTTCTGGACTGATCTGTCTCTTATAAAGGTAGAGGATAGCAGGAGGCCTCCAATAATTACTGGAGTGATACAGGGAGCCAAACATGCAATGGATCGTATGTACGAGTTAATTATTCTATCATATATTATACACACCATTTTACTTTACTGATAATTCAAGAAAACATATGAAAGAATATTTTTTGTCCATTTTCTATAAACCTTCCACCACGTGAATGCCGTGACTTGAAAAAGAGATAAAAATTCAGCCTCGAATGAAGTCCAACTTCACGCTCCGGAAGTACGCATTGATTGGTGTTCTTATTTTATAGTAAACACTAACTTTACACTCACTTAGAGGGCCAACAAAACAGACGGCTATCTAGAATGTTTTAAAAATCAATATTTTCATAGTCGAATAGAATCAATAATATAACTACCAACCTTATAACCTATAAGCTAATGTCAAAATGATGAAGCATATATCGGAAACGTCTATTTTATTTTTTTTATTTCTTACATTTCTGTCCTTGTATATCTAATGATTTGTTTCTATTAGGAATTCTACATTAACTTCTGGCCATTAATAAACACCTTCCTTTCGTTTCAATTCTCTTCAATAGTAATAATCAATGCAATGTGTAAATATTTACATTTAGTATTTTTAATATTGATGTTTAATAATGTGTAAATGTTTATTTGGTTGGTTGATTTTGTTTAGCGGCATATCAACCTCCATTTAATGTCGAAATCTAAATATATATAAATGATAAAATGTAGGTCATTTGTTTTATATATAAAAATGTATTCCTGGTACTTTTTACTATAAAATGTATTTTTTTTATACATTCATAGTTTTTTTGTTTTTGTTTTTAGGTTCACTACTTGCCCATAGCTGGTACCCTAACAGGTGCTACCACCCCGGGTCATGGTGGACCTGAGAACAACTGCAATTAAGAGGTGGTTCCACGAACCTCAAAACCTCCAATCTCCCGGTCACAGGTCTTACTGCAGGATGTAGTTTATCGTCATACCCAGAAATCTGTAAATGTTTATATATTATGCATATAATAACACGATTTTCTCCATTCTGCTTACATTAATAACACTTTTATCGTGAAAACATTGATTTGCACAATAAAATCTGACAAAGTATATCAAACGTAATACAATATGCACATTTATAGAAGGCTGATAAGGACTTTGATATAAAGCCGATATGGACATTGATATCAGGCCGATAAGGGCTTTGATATAAGGCCGATATGGACATTGATATAAAGCCGATATGGACTTTGATATAAGGCGGAAATGGAAATTGATATAAGGCGGAAATGGAAATTGATATAAGGCCGATAAGGACATTGATATAAGGCCGATAAGGACGTTGATATAAAGCCGATAAGGACATTGATATAATGTCGATAAGGACATTGATATAATGCCGATAAGGACGTTGATATAAAGCCGATAAGGACATTGATATAAGGCCGATAAGGACATTGATATAATGCCGATAAGGACGTTGATAAAAGGCCGATAAGGACATTGATATAAGGCCGATAAGGAATTAACAATTCTGTAAGTTACCACCCCTTCCAACTGAATACTGTTTGAGATTATTTAATTACAGAGGCGTGAAACACATTATTACAGAATTTAAGTTTTCTATAAGTTTAATTTATGCATCCAAACAAATAATAATTATCACCCTAAAAGTTTAATGTCGAAAAGACTAGTATATTAGTATGTGACTAATGAAAATGACGAAGATTCAGTTTCCTTATGTACGACCCCATACAGAAAAAATCACATCTGAAATGTCTGAAAATCTCAACTGCCTCTGTTTTATCGAGATTTGTGCTGGAGTTGTCCAGCTTTTACTTTCCAGTTTTGATAACTTTCCAGTCTAATCCTATGCTGCTTTGTGGGTGATGAATTGTTTACTACTTTGCAACCCATTTCACACATATAAACGTCGTAAACCTTTCGCTACCATATCGCTATTTCTATGGCAAATGTTCTAACGAGATACATTCCTTAGTTCCACTAGCTCAGACCTTCAAAGCTTGGACCCACCAAGCCATGTTCACGGTGGCAGACTGTTGTAGGGAACGAACTGATAATCCTCCCTATACAAAGAACTGATATACCTCTATTAAATGGACTGTTCCACTGTGCTTTCCAGATTAGGCTTGAGCAAGCACCAAGACGTCGAACTCTGCTTTTGGGCAGAAAGGAACCCAGATGCGGCTATGCCGAAGAGCAGAGTCTCGTCTGGGGAGGTTGACATACCTACTTCGTGTATGCGGGGTCTACGGGGAAATTTTGCCAGCGCCTACGGGCTCGGATCGGCCCACATAAAAATCAACCTTGTGCCACATCCTGTCTCGTAGGGAGATCGAGTAAATACCGTCTTGCTTTCCAGCAAGCATGAAGACGTCGAACTCTCTGCCTAGGGCAGAAAGGAACCCAGGCGAGGCTATGCCGAAGGGCAGAGTTTAGTCTGGGTAGGTTGACAAAACCCGACCTCGGGTATGCGTGGTCTATGGAGAATTTTTACCCGAGCCTACGGATTCGGATCGCCCCACATAAAAATCGACCTTGTGCCACATCCTGCCTCGTAGGGAGGTCAGGTAAATACCAGCTTGCTTTCCAGCTTCAGACGAACTTGTAAATATCTACTTGTATTGTTCTTGTTTAAAATAAACCCTCATACTTTGTAAGTTGCCATTCCAGTTATTATTTTCAATAACCACCCGGACAACATGACAAAACAAACCATCCCCATTCCCTTTTTGTTAATTTGATAAGGAGTAGCTTCCACTCAAACAGATTCTTCCTCAGAACTGTTACTTTATGGAACTGACTCCCGATAGGATGCTTCCCTGACAACTAAAATCTTCGTCTCTTTAAATCCAGGTCAACCGATATCTATCCTACACGTCCTCATAATATGCATTAATTACTTCCTCCTCCTTTACAACAATCTCACTCAGTAACCCTCTACCTTGAGTGGCTCTTGGGCTTTGTATCAAGTGAACTAATGGTAAAATTTAAAAAGTGCTAAATTTCACAGCTAAGACTCGCCGTCCTACGTATACTGGAACGAACCGTATCCCCTTTGTATTCCATTAGTAAGAAAGAAGTTCCACATGGACAGCTTCTTCCCAAGAACTGCTATGTTGTGCAACAGACTTCCAAGATGATGCTTTCCCGGTTATTACAAGTTCTTCTTCTAGTCTAGGGTTGTATACGCGTGTCCCGTAACCTGTTAGGGTCATAGAGGTACCACACTTACTGCAGCCATAGCAGTAGTGGTCTGTCTAGAGCCAGGTATCCTGACGAAGTCCAACTCTCTTCAGGCTCGTTTTGAATTCAGAGTTTTCATTCTGATAACCGCCTCAAGGCTGCTATTTAACCCATAGTTGGAGGAATATTAGATTCATACCTTTTGAACAAAACAGAATAAAGTGGAAATTGAACTCGGCACGCCTATTTCCGCACGAATGACCATTAAAACATCTGCACCTCCAACTCTACGATTAATCGTTATCTTTCCCACACATCCTCATAAAATGTATTTCTTACCTTTTACTTGAACTTTTCATATGACAACCTCTTTCAGTAACCCTCTGCCATGAATGGCTCTTGGGCCTTGTAATGAGTGAAAAATTTTTAAAAAAATGTTGCTTCATGTTAATACCGCAGATATAGAAAATATTTAAACAGTTGTTAAAACAACTGAACTTATCAAAATTACCCTGACTATATTCTTTTCGATCTAAGCAAAAGAATTTCTACGAAAATGTTATTAAGGAGCTTGGGAAGAGGATATTGATAAAGATGGAATCTATCTTACTGAAATCTACTGAAAGCCAATTTTGTCTTCATTTTCAAAACATAGCACACATATTTTCCTTACTATCAGAATCTGTGTGAGCGTTTATTTACCGTATTTGACGGCATATAAGACGCACCCCAATTTTCAGCAGGGCAAACAAGAAAAAATTAGTAATTAGTAAAATTATTAGTAAATGGTACAGCCTAGGCGATATTTATGAGGTATTATTTTGGTTAAACAAGCCATGATTACAATTAAATGAAAAACAATAGAAAAAAAAGAACACGAGCCTATAAAAACTTTATTATATCCAAAGGTAATAAAACAAAATAAAAATCAAGCAATTGTTACAATTGAGCAAAATAGTACAGTTAACATTAAAAATCAGTCAAAAATGTTCCTTTATATGATCTGTACACCCTATGTCTTATAAATGTCTTGATGGAATAGATATTTATTCGTATATAAAATATACAAAATGTGGCACAAGGCCAAAAAGGGGATTGGGGAAGGACGGTCTTCTTCTGTCTTAAATCTAAACTTAGCTAGTCACAAACACTGACCCAAACATACCAATAATAGTCCTAGCACCAAAAACAACACATTCTTTCCTACCTTTCTTACTACATCCACCATAATACCTCAAATTCTCTATGAAATTCTAACTAGTCCCCATATGTACATTTCAAAGTCTGTGGGGGGGAGGGAAAAATAACAATTTAAAAACCCCAATTAATATTTACAATATGAAATTAAATACTATTTACATGAAAACAAAACAAAATAAGGTTAATATTAAAACCCAATGTCTTGGTGGAATAATTAGGATATAAAAATTCTGATTGTATTTATACTAATGCAACCGGAAGTTATCTCAAGAAAAATATTAATGAAACAAATATATTTTACAAATATTTAATTTGAATTTATTGCATATAATTTTAGTGAAACAACGTACTAATGTTAAACGTGATGAAATTAATATAATGAATATTATCAATGATAACACTTTTAATATGCATAAAAGCCTTTTAAATAATGACAATAGGTATATAAAAGTTACTCTAAAATCTAAGCTAATAGAAGTTGCCAGGTAGCTAATTTCGCGAATTTTTAACCTTAATATGGCATATAAGACGCAGGGTAATTTTAAAAGAAATTTTTAGTATAAATGTACGCCTTATATGCCGTTAAATATGGTAATAATCCATACATTGAATGAACGTTTAGAGGTATTTGTTTAATAAATCATACCCGTAATATCATACTTGACATAAGGTAAGATAAAAAAAAATTACGGAAATGTGTCTATGGCAACGAAGCTAAAGTACACAGAGTGAAGCCGCTTGGCACAGATTGATATTGAACTCTGTGACGCATACACACTACATTATAACGTTCTCACTCACTTCCGTTGTTTATAGCAATGCAGGGAAGGAAAGTGTGTAGAGCGTGGCTGTCTCACCACACACAATTTCCATGGCTTTGCAGCAGCTTTTAGCAAAGCACAACTTTCCGCAAGTCAGACAACAGCCATATTCCACAGATTTCGTCCCTTGCAACTTTTTCATCTTTCCAAAAATCAAATCCCACATGAAAGGAAAAACATTTCAAGTTCAAGAGAACGCCAGAAGACAGCTGCTCGCTATCCTAAAAGAGGAGTTCCAGGAATGCTTCCATTGATGAAAACGACTCTGAATAAAGTTTTGCTTCAGAAGTGGACTACCTTGAAGGAGGTTAAATGCTGAATTGATATATGGTGTAGTTTTCTTTTTATAGCACCAGCCCAGATACTTTTTGATCAGACCTCGTATATACTGGCAAACTTTCTTCCACAAAGCAAGCTAGCACAACATCGTCTTCCAGCAAAGCTTTACATATTTGGCTAGGCCAAGAGGAGCACAGACACAACAAAGACTCTAATGCTTGGATATATCAAGTAATTATGGAAGAGTGATTCATACTCTCACCCCAAGTACTCACTCGCCTACTGCCTTCTTCGTCAACCATCAGGATATGTCAACGACTTATTAGGATTTAATGCAGTATTCGGACAACAATGTTAGTCAGCTTGAACAGGTATGAAAAATAAGTACATGTGTGATGCCATTCGTGGCGAAATTGTGATGAGTTTTGTGACGACGTTCTCGGATTGTTCGTTGCTTACTACACCTGTGATGACATCCAAGGTTGAATGTATTTGCATATACACACAACTTAATGTGTGCACAGGTTTGTCTTCTCGGATCGCTTTCAACGGAAAAAAAATGCAGACTATTGTTTTTCAAGACTCTCTAGTTGGGAAGTAGCAATAATACGATTTCTCACTTAAAAACGGGGAACCGTCCAGAAAATTATTGCTTTAATTCTGTCATTTGATTGTCATTCATATAAGCCGTTGGGAGCACTAATTTCAGAGACATGTTTGCCTCCTCGATCATGCCCCATATCTGCCGCGTACCCGGACCTGATCGCACAACTGTCAGTAGCCTTTTAGACCTTTTGAAATTTTGTAAAACATCAATTTATTTTCTGTTTAGTTGGCGGAAATTCCAAAGACACTTTAAATCTTTTGGGTTTCGGGCCAGGGCAAAAATTCTCCACCTGTTCCCGGGATACGTAGCAGACGTCTTCCTCGGGTAAGTATGGTTGCTTGATTTTTTTGTCCTTTTTTCCGATACGACTGATGCTTCGGGACTTCTATTTCTTTTCTTTTGGGGTGATTGAGAAAGAGTTGGAGTAGGTGTATTTTGGGGTGTAGATATGGGTGCATGTTCGGGGGTGTTTTTAAACGGAGAATGTCGTGGCAACGGAATGTCATGTACAGATGCTTTTTGTTTTGTTGGTGTGTTTGTCAGTGATTTGGGCGGAAGTGGGTGAACAAATGAGTTTTCTGATGAAGGAGAATACGAGGCATAGGATGAGGGGCCAGGCACCCCCAGCGGCTTTGGATATTTACCCCGCTTAGCTTCTAACTCTTCCTTTAATTTCCTCAGTTTTATAATTTTTCATAAATTTTCATGAATTTTTCTATTCATAAAGTCGAGGTACCCTAAAGCAAATTTCATCTGAACAATAACCATGAAAGTATTTATAGAAAATGCACATGGAAGCGGCATTACGGTGGTGGGAAAGTGACTGAAACTGGGATGACAGGTCAGGACCAATAACATCGCAGATTCGTCTTTGAATTTTATTTTTCAAGAATCTCTAAATATATATCGGATATATAAGATCAGATGTGACAGCAATATTCAGACCATGGAAGAATGGTAGACTTATAAATATGTAAGATAGATTCTGGAGATGTTTGGAAAATTATTCACCAGTCTATACTCAAAAATGTCTAAAGTTCCTCGTAGATTTATTTCTATTTTATTTTATTTATTTATACACATTAAAATAAAATAAACTCTATCTGCTAGTATTTCTATTACTTTTTGTTTGCAATCAGCTCCCATAAAATTTACAAGGGTTTTTTTTCATATATCGTCTGTTTTATTTATTCTTTGTCTAACAGAAAGGAGGTAGCAAGGACAAAGTTATTAAATAAAGATTCTGGATAAGAGTTAAAAAAAAAAAGAAAGAAAAGCTGTGTTTTTTTTATTATTTTAAACTAACCCGCCTCTAATTTTATGAGCATTGCATGTTTCAAAAAGTTGTAAGCAAATATAACCGCTTTTTTCACCCTTCCTTTATCATACCTACGCCTGCTTATAAGTTGCCTAGCTATCTCTCTCTCTCACACACACACATTCCCACTCTTCGCCCACACATTTTTAAATCAAACCCCAAACTACGTTGATAACTGATAGGGTTTAACAGCGAAAATGGAGTACTGTTGTCATATTTGGGCGGGAGCTGCCCAGTCTTCACTTTCCAGTCACGATAGATTTCAAAAGCGTCTCCGAGTCCTTTTGGGTGACGAATTATTTTCCACCCTCTCTCTCTCACAAACGGGATGTGACAAGCCTCTCGCTGCTTTCTCTCTCGGCTTCCATGAAAAATGCTCGAACGAACTACATTCCTTGATTCCTCCAGGTCTAACCTTCACAGCTAGGACCTGCCATGCTATTTATATTGTAGAAAATTACCCACATTCTCTCCCTATTCCGTGGGTAATAAGTCCATTCTACTCGAACACCTTCTGCCTGAGAACCGCTGCTCTATAGATCCGACTCCCAAGAGGATGTTTTCCCGATCGCTACAATCTTAATCACTTCAAATCTAGGGTTAATCGTTATCACCCCCTCCTATCTACATAAACTACTTCTTAACGTAACACTCTACTGCGAGTGGCCCCACGCCTTGTACAAGGTGAACCTTACTGTAAAAAAAAAATTAAATAACTTAATCAAACATCTTCTTCTCAATTTTACTTCAAGTTTCTTCTACATTTAAAATTTTCTCTTCCTCGGGATAAAAAAAAATACTTACAAATATGAGAAAATATAGAGAGGGACATAATTTCTTTTTCTTTTTTTTGTCATTTACTCACACACAAACAGACAGACAGACAGATACACACACACACACACACACACACACACATATATATATATATATATATATATATATATATATATATATATGAGATCAGTAGCCTAAGAATTAAAATTTATTTTACGCAGATCTAGTATAGGGTCTGTAGCATATGTTATAAAGGGGCCCTAATTTTTTAAAATACCCATCTTATTATAATTCTGTGGGGCTCTTCCTTCCTTAGCATGTACGTTACGCCCTGCCAATACGTCGTAAATAATGAACTATTCCGTTTTGATCGTGTTGAAAGATGGAAAAGACATATCACAGACGCTGTTTAATTTCAGTGAAAGAGAAAAGAATGAACGAATGAAACACCTCATAAATAATGGACTGTTTCGTTTTGATCGCGAGAAAAGGCGTAAAAGAAATATAAGAGATGCTACTTGCTTTCAGTGAAAGAAAGAAAGAAAGAAAGACGCTGCCAATACCTCCTAAATAATTGACTGTTCCGTTTTGATCGCAAAGAAAGGTAGAAAAGACATATCACAGTCGCTGTTTGATTTCAGTGAAAGAAAGCAAGCAAAATTCAAACGGGAAAACTAAGATTTTCACGGGTACTACTAGTAAATATTAAATCATAAATTATCTATTAGCAGAGTGATAAGGCTTATAAAACATGTTAATATTAAACATCTATCAATATAACAAACTAACTCAGAAAAATATTAGACAAATAATTCTAACGAGATTTTCCAGTAACTTAAAAGCTTCATTATAATGTTACTTGAAATGATTAATAATTAAAATGCAGACACCCCCACCACCAACCGACCCAACTTGAAAGGATTTAATGCGAGGCCAATGAAAATGCAGAGTCTGTATCATTTGCTACTTTTATTGCGAGGTTCATCCGGCACTGATTTTATATAAAAAAATATTCATTTTTTTTTAAAATATAAACCTAAACCAGCTAAAAAAAAATCACCTAACTAACCCCTTTAACATTTCCTTCTACAACATCCGTGGCATTCGTACCAACGTCTGCAGTGTGAAATCGTTCCTTTCGAAAAGTTTCCTGATATACTAGCTCTCTGCTAGACTAACCATAACTCGTCAATCCCTTCCTCTGATTTCTCGATTCCCGGCTACATTCCTTTCCTTAGAAAGTACTCTAAAATCCACATGCATGGCCTGGGAGTTTATGCCCGTGATCATCTTCCGCTGGCTAGGGAACTCTCTTTGGAATCTCCAGATCATTCGTATATGTATCTCCGTCTATCTCTCTTCAATTCAGTAAGCTATCTCTTCTTTCTCTATCATTCACCTTCCTGTCAAGACTGTGGTGTACTCTATAGCATTTCCGATAATATAGACAAGGCCATCTCTCTACATCCGTTTGCACACATATTCATGTTCAGTAACTTTGATGCCTACCATACCATGTAACTTAAACACACTGTAACTGACCTTGCTGACATCCAAACCCTTAATTTTTCAATCACTCACGCAAGTGGTTAACTTTCCCATACGTTTCCCCAGTAACCCTGACGGTAACGCTTCCCTTCTCGATCTCTGTTTTTCCTCCATCTTTGATTCTTGTCGCGCTACATAGCTCTGACCTCTTGGCAACTCTGATCACGCAGTAGTGTCAGTTAATATTTCCTTCCACTCCCACACCAGCCAAGAACCTCCTGCTAACAGAATGTCTTTCTGTTATCAACGCGCAAACTGGACTCGTTCCGTGATTTCCTTTGTGATTGTCTGTTGGAATGTGGTTTTTAATCACTCCGTTCATAAATGTGCCTCTGAGGTCTCCTCCTCGGTAAAAGCTGACATTCCAGCAAGAAAATATAAAGTTAAATCGTGCTCATCTCGTTGGTACTCAGCTGCTTTCTCAGCTGCTATAGCCCATAGGAATACCTTCTTCCGTCTGTACCAACGCGACATATCTCAGTGCAACAGACGTCCCTTTGTCTCTACTCGTAATGAGTGCAAGCGTATCCTCAATGAAGCAAAGTTACTATTTGCTGACAGAATGAAACAACGTATTGCATCTCGCAAGTTTGGTTCTAAATACTATTGCCTCACTGACTCTTGCTTTCCGTCCTATTGGAACTCCTCATCTGTAGTCCTCGTTTTTAAGAACTCTGGAGACCCTTCTTACCCATCTAACTACCGTCCTATCAGTCCCCTGCCATTCTTCGGAAAAGGCTTTAATCAATGCTGAAGTGGTTAAGCATCTTACATTCCATGATCTACTCTCTGACAAATAATATGGTTTCCGCTTTGCCCGGTCGACCGCTGACGTGCTTACGGCCATAACTGAATTTGTATACGAAGCTCTTGATAATAATGGCGAAGCTCGAACTGTGGCTCTAGATATCTCTAAGGCGTTTGATAGGGTTTGGCATCCCGGCCTTCTTCGTAAGGTACAGGGATACGGTATTATAGGACGATTATTTGATTTAATCCAATCGTTCCCGTCAAACTGTGAAATGAAGGTCGTCCTAAACGGGTTCTCCTCTAGTTACTTTCATACGAACGCTGGTGTTCCCCAAGGCTCTATCATGGGTCCTACACTGTTTTTGATCTTCAACGATCTTCCTGATGTCATCAGTTCTCAAGTAGGTATTTACGCAGACGACACTACCATTTACTCCTGTCTCAATAGTAGATCTGACATTGCTGACAAAGTTAACCTGGCTGTTGGTCTCGAAAAGGACCTCCAATCTGTGATTGACTGCGGCAGGAAATGGCCCTTTAAATTTTAATGTCTCCAAAACGAAACTGCTCTCATTTACCCACCATAGAGAAACCTCCCTGCCTCCTATCAGCATGGCTGAGGCTCAATTTCACGAAAGCGTCTCTCTGCGCCTTCTTGGTCTCACGTTTTCCACTGACCTGAGGTGGAACAACTACACTGAATCAATAGCTTCATCTACCGCAAAAAATGTTGGTTCTCTGTGTCGCGTCAGTAAGTTTTTCTCGTCTGAGTCCATCCTTCAAATCTACAAATCTACCATTCGTCCTTACGCTGAATACTGTTGCCATATTTGGTCTGGTGCCCCCGCTGTTCATCTCGAGGTTCTTGGCAACATCCAAAGACGGATATGCAATGTGATGGGTCCTGACCTACCATCTCGACTACAGTCACTTTCTCACAGACCTGATGTGGCTTCTCTGTATTTTCTACAAATATTTTCATGGCAACTGCTCTGGTGCCCCAGCTGCATGAATTTAAGCGTAATACGAGATTGGCATCTCGGTCCCACCATTTTACTGTCGAAACAAATGTAACCGCCTCTTCTACTCTAGCAGCTTCTTCTTTCGCACTTCCCGACAGTGGAACTCCCTTCCTCTTACTGATAGCTATAATCTTCAAATATTCAAGTGTAATGTCAATCGACATCTTCTGATGTCTTGATCTTCATCCCGTCATTCTCTTTATCTTTTCCCCATTGGGGTGAAACGCTTAAAAAATCTATTTCCAGATACATTGATTGAACATTATACAGAGAAATTTTTCGATCAAAATTAAGTTAATGAATTACTGCACCAACTGCAAGTTTATTGAAATGATTTTATATATATATATATATATATATATATATATATATATATATATATATATATATATATATATATATATGGGCGTCTCGTCGTTATGTTCTCATTAACAAACAATAGACATGCCGAAAATATTCAGACCACCTGGCAAAAATTAAGATTTATTTATTATTGCAGGATATTGCATCAGCCACGTTTAGTTAATGTAAACAAACTTAAATTATAAGCAATATTACGTCATCCTAATGTAGAGAACACTGTAACACGGACTTGTTTGAAAGCTGTGAAGGTGTTCTAAAGAAATTTTCAGTAAGTTTTTTATGTTAGATATTGACCCAAAATTGTCACTTTCTGGCATTCACAGATTCCAAAGTCAGAGCCGTCCTTGATATGACGATAAATTACATCCGGCAGCAAGGGCTCTGATCGGGAGGTTTTGAGGAGCGTGGAAACATCTCTTAATTGCTGGTGTTCCTAAATCCACACAGACTCGGTAGCACGTTATATGACTATGATAGATATATATAGCATAAGTATAAAAATAGTTTTTTATAGTAAAAATACCAGCAGTACATTTTTGAAGAAAATATTACCAGCAGTACATTTTCGGAAAAATAATTATTACCAGAAATACATTTTTGAACAAAAATATTACCAGCAATACATTTTTTGAAAAAATATTACCAGCAATACATTTGACTCTCGACAAAAACCCTCTTTACAAAAATACGCCAATGTAACCTGATCTGCAAACTGATTTCTTGCAAAGAATACATATTCTGTTCATACGAACCTATCCTAAAAAAAATCTTGTCGGTATTAAAAATCACACTGAGGTTGATATGCCATAAAACAAGATAAACTCAACCTACAGAGAGATGTACTCAGAACGTGTCATCTCAAGACAGCAGTTCGCAATGCTATCGCCAATTACCAAGCTGATGGCTCTTATTGTGACCGAAAGAAAATTAAACGTCCCAGAAAAAGCAACTGGAGATGATATTATCATCAAATCAACCGTTCATTATCTCCGACAAGTTCATGCAAAAAAAAAAACAAAAACAAAAAAAATCGAGCTGCTTTGCCGTAATGCTGACGCACAACAAACTCTTGCAGCATGGATTCATCTAAAAACATATCTCCCCTTTGATCCTATGCCCAATGTTTATACTTCCGGTCGAATACCAATCCCTTTTTTCATTTCTACAATCACCTTTGGTTTTCTGGAGGTGTGCAGGATCTTATCAACCCTTTTGAAGGTTATTTAAAGCCAGAAAATATTTTTTAGATTGTAAGAATTATTTTTGAAAAAATAATTGTTCAGTGATACAAGTCTTACTAATTATAAAACTAGTATAAACTCACTATTTCTCTGAGTACTATATTGTTTGAGTACAATATTTCTCTGAGTACTAAACTCTCCTATACATCTGTATACTAGGTGATATCCAAAAGCTGAAGGCATTTTGACCATGAACAATGCATTTTGACCATAAAAAATGCTTTAATTGTGAAAATTGAATCTAGTTTGCATCGTTTCCTTAGAAGTAGTCCTTTTGGGTAAGATATACAGCAAATTCAAAGGTTAGTTCAAAATTCCATACAAAATACTATCCATACTAAATCTGCGCGCGCTGTTCATATATATATATATATATATATATATATATATATATATATATATATATATATATATATATAATATGGATAAAACAACTGAAAAGTTGCAAATTAAAAGAAAAAAAATTGAATGTTTTTTTGTGAAAGTATTTATTTATATGTTTTTATATATATATATTTGATATTTCAGATCGCCTCGATCTTTCCTCAGAAATTAATTAAATAACTGTATTCGGAAGTTTGTTTACAAGTAGCGTCCGTCGCGAGACGCGGGCGTCACGTGGTGTGGAATGTAACTGTGTTTGAATATTTCTAACGTAAATATATATAAGTGGACACTGAGTTCGTCGCCGAGCGGTGACAGTTTGTCTCATGCTTGAACGCAATCTTCAGGTCATGGTCTGAAGTTTGCGTTCCCATCAGGTCCTGCTACCTTGTTCCTATTCTTCTGTTTCAGCGTTGATCGTAAATCAGATTTTAATATTTCAATCCCATCCATATTTTCAAGCATTGTAGGTTTCTCTCTCGCATCTTGAAAAAGTTATCTGACGTATTCGTTCCACTTTTGGAGTTTTTTTTGTTTTTGTTTTTTGTTTTGTTTTTTTGTTATTATCAGCGATACTTAGTTTGATTTTATAGAGTCTGTTGATTAGCTCACCTTTCGTCTTGTTAAATATTTGGGAATATTAGAGGTGGACAAAATCAAGGGAAAAAATGAAAGAAGTTGTAGGGTAGTTATAACTCTGAATAAATATTCATAAACCCTCTAACATTTATATATACAAAAATAATCGTGAAAATGAGAAACAGCAAGACATGAAAACAAAACGAGTATTATTCATTATCTGGTTATGTGCTGTTGGGAACCACGAGAGACAGTAATACTGAGTAAAATTGTGAGTTTAGGGTCAAATCTAGATCAAATATGGAAAGAAATCCGACAGAATGATAAGATGAAGAATAAGTAAAATGTCTACAGTCTTTTTCGCATTTTTTCATAGGTGTGCGTAATGCGTGTCCACATAATTAGAAAATACAAGCAGTATCTGTTTTTTTTTTACTTCGCATTTTTGTTGAGTGCTAACAGATAAATATTACTATTACTATTATGGCCTGAAATGGGAAAAGAAGCTGAAATTTTCGTTGGCACACGTGTTGACGGCCTGTACGTGCCTGTACGTGTTGACTGCTTGTCCGACAGTGAAAATGTCACGTGTTTGTGTGTGTAGAGGAGAAAAGTGTGGTTGATTCTCATTGGTTTAGAAAAAGTGATTTAATGATAAGAAGAGAAGAAGAGGATTCATACCTTTCTCAAGGGTGTTAGTGAATGGAATGGATTCGACTGGAATCTCCGATTCCTAAATCTGAGCCGCTATTCATTATCGAAGAATTGACACAGCCCAAATGTTTATGGCTAACATTTTATTTCTTGCGAATTAAACCATTTCTATTTACATTATTCGAACTATTGTCCTCATCTTTGTCGCCATGTTTATCACAACGTTTCGGCTGTTGCACGCTCCGGTCCCGGCCTTCTTCAGGTGGTTGGAAAATCGAACTGAACCCTTTATTTCGCTCACTGGGGTAGACTGTTCTAGTTCCACGTGCCATGTCTAATGGATATTAGTTCTCTCCTGTTAATTTCCCTGCCGTAACCAGGTATTGAACTCACACTCTTTGGGTCCTGTCACTGGATCTAACTAACGCCTTTATCCACTGTGCCATGTGTCCTTGAGGACATCTCTGTATGAATTTCTGGGTATTATAAACGTAATGTCTTCAGCCTACAATTTTTACCAGTTCTCATATTGCAACTTTTGCCGTTATCATTATATGTTTTTTACCAGAGCTCATATTGCAATGTTTGTTGTTATTATCGCATTTCTCTGGCACTCCTTATTACTGGTTCTCATATTGCATTCATTTCTATGATTGGACGGCTCAGGAGATTTTTGTGGCTTAGCATATGTGCTGATTCCTTAAGTTTACGAATTTTCCAATAATGTTCTTTGTCTATGATATTCGTGTCAGTTTCTGGTAGGATTTTTCAATTCGTCTTCATATTTTCGGTGTATCGGGTCCGTACCGATCCTTCAGTATCTGTCTATATTTCTGAGATGAGTTATTATGTACACTATTTACATTATTTGGACTATTGTCCTCATCTTTGTCGCCATGTTTATTACAACGTTTAGGCCGTTGTACGCCCCGGCCTTCTTCAAGTGGTTGGAATGTCGAACTGAACCCTTTACTCTGCTCACTGGGGTAGACTGTTCTAGTTTCACGTGCCATGTCTAATGGATGTCAAGAGGAGGACAACACTCAGAAAAGTCTGCCTGCCTTATGTGAAGGGGTTCTCAGAGAAAATACAAAGGATTTGCGGTCCATATAACATCAGGACAACCTTCAAAAGCGGGGCGACACTTCGCAGATATCTCTCCCGAGTAACCCCCCCCCATAGAGGAGAACATGACTAAAGACTGTGTGTACACTATCCCGTGTAGCTGCGGAAAGAAATATAAAGGGGAGACAGGCCGCCCCTTTAAGGTAAGGCTTCAAGAACACCAGAAATCTGTAACACGAGGGGAAGTGGAAAAATCAAGTTGAGATCATAGACAAAGAACATCATTGGAAAATTCGTAAACTTAATGAATCAGCACATATGCTAGGCCACAGAAATCTCCTGAGCCTTCCAATCATAGAAATGAATACAATATGAGAATCAGTAATAAGGGATGCCAGAGAAAGCGATAATAACAACAAACATTGCAATATGTGATCTGGTAAAAATATATGCAAAGATAACAACAAAAGTTACACTATGAGTACGGGTAAAAATGGTTGCTGAAGACATTAGGTTTATAATACCCAGAAATTCATACAGTGATGTCCTCAAGGCACAGTGGATAAAGGCGTTAGTTAGATCCAGTGACAGGACCCAAAGAGTGTGAGTTCAATACCTGGTTATATATAAATAATTTATATATATAAATCTCGGACATTCAGGCCGGTAAATGTTATTTAATACTGTTTATTATAAAACAGAGCATTTGCTTAAATACATGTATCTATAAAAAGAACGTTAAACATAATATAAATGTCTTTAAATAAATTGTCGGGCTATGTCCAATTCTAAAATATAAATATATATATATATATATGGTGTCCCCCAAAAAGAGCCGTCATTTAAAATGTGAATATCTGAGTAACTACATGTCTCAGGCAAGCGAAATTAAAGAGATTCTATGTTGAACAATAAAAGATTTGTTCATCAAAGATTTGAACAAGATATTCAAAGGGATGTAGATTTTATTAAGCGATTTCACAAAGCTTCACAAATGTTTAATATGAGCACCACCTGTGAGAAGACAGACGACGTCAAGGACACATGGCACAGTGGCGTTAGTTAGATCCAGTGACAGGGCTCCAAAAAGTGTGAGTTCAATACCTGGTTGATTAGGAAAACATGCTCTTATGAAAAATGGATTCAAGTGTTCCTCGAAGACATTTACACGTGATAAACTTCGGAAGTTCACACAGAAGCTATCAAAGAGATGTCAACATGTCATTGCAACTAGTGATTAATATACAGGGCGTCCCCAGAAATTGACATCATTTAAAATGTGAATATCTGAGTAACCACATGTCCCAGGCAGACGAAATTACGTAAGTTTCATGTTGATCAATAAAAGATTTATTTATCAAACATTCGAATAAGATATTCAAAGGGATGTAGATTTTATAAGCGATTTCACAAAGCTTCACGAATGTTTAATATGAGCACCACCTTTGACACGACACATGTCAAGTCGGTAGTACAGTCGACAATGATGATGATCTACTTTTATATTTACATACGCTCTATCTCTGATATTAAGCATTTTTGCCCATAAATATAGCATACTTTAAAATTATATTTTTATCTGTCTATATTTCTGAGATGAGGTATTGTAACTGTTTACACTATTTACATCATTCAGACTGTTGTCCTCATCTTTATTGCCATATTCACAATGTTTCAGCCATTGTTTGTTCCGGCTTTTTTCAGGATCTGTCTATATTTCTGAGATGAGGTATTGTAACTGTTTACACTATTTACATCATTCAGACTGTTGTCCTCATCTTTATTGCCATATTCACAATGTTTCAGCCATTGTTTGTTCCGGCTTTTTTCAGGATCTGTCTATATTTCTGAGATGAGGTATTGTAACTGTTTACACTATTTACATCATTCAGACTGTTGTCCTCATCTTTATTGCACACACACACACACACACATATATATATATATATCATAAAAATATACTTTCAATACTATATTTATTTATGTGTAGAAGTGCTGAATTTCCGTGATAGAGCGTATGTAAATATAAAAGCGGACACTGGTGTCAACACCGTGCGACGACTGTCTGTTTCATGCTTGAACGCAATCTTGAGGCCATGCGTTCAAACATGAAACACACTGTCGCCGCTCAGTATCCACTGTAACATATATATATATATGTGTGTGTGTGTGTGTGTGTGTGTGTGTGTCTGTGATAAATTGTATTCCCCTAAAACGTTACCATAATTCTAAGTATGGCTTTTATTTATTTTTTGTGAAATTGTAAAATTCCTGTAACGTCTTTTAAAGTACAATTTTCTCAGTAACGCTTTTTCTAGGCTAAGTGAACCTATCTATATATAAAATTCTGGGACTTCCGCTAGTCCATCCATCCGTCCGTCAAACCTTCTAAAATAGCCTTACATTAACCGATCAAAACCAAATTTGGGGGAGAAGTGCAAACAGGTACAAAGTATGAAGTACAGTTGGTTTTACTAGGATGCGTAGCTTAGTACAATAAATTTTCATTATTGGTGGGGATTAACAGTTTTATTATTTAACATACGAAATACCCACACTATTTTTTAAAAAATAATTTAGTCATTAAAATAACAAATACTTATTTAATAAAAATGCAATATAGTTTTTTGCATATCTTTTCTTTAAGTTTTTATATACAAGAATCCAATGTCCTGAGTTTGCGAAACCTATAAACAAATCACAAGGCCAAACGCTTCAAAAAGTTTGAATTTTGCTTTAGAAATAAATATTCACGCATGGAGGGTTCTATGTTGCATGCTCGGGAGTAAGAAATCCTAAGAATTCATTCTTCGCTGTTAAAAAGGTCATATAAATGGTTGGTTTGGTTTGTTTTTTTAAAAGGCATATCAACTCTTTATGGGTTATTTAATGCCAAAATTATATTTTCTTATAAGCTTTGTTAATTTTTGTTCAAAAATATATTGCTGGTAATTTTTTTCCTAATAATGTATTGCTGGTAATTTTTTCCAATATATTTTTATATTTTCATGTTTTGACCCAAGTTTGGGGGTTCACTATTTGCCCATAGTTGGGACCCTAATAGGTGCTACCAGTCTGGATCATGGTAAACCTGGGAGCAACAGCATTAAGAGGTGGTTTCACACTCCTCAAAATCTCCTAAGAAGAAGAAGAAAATCCACACTGCGCGAATTTGTAGATTTTTGCACATATATAAGGCGAATATTTTGCTAATAGTCAAGAAGAAATTACTGTTATTATTATTATTTATTTAGTCAAGTCTCTGTTGCTAATGCTTGGTAGGTCATCGTGTACTTTCTAACTCTCTCAACACAACGAAGCAGATAAAAGTACATTTTCATTTGTCGTGTGTGTGTGTGTGTGTGTGTGTGTGTGTGTGTGTGTGTGTGTGTGTGTGTGTGTGTGTGTGTGTTTATGAAAGAGAGAGAGAGAGTTTTTTTTTATTTCTCGTAGATTATTTTATCAATTGTATTCAAAATATTTGTTGGCACTGTAACTGCATAAGCATCTGTAAACAAGTTTATAAAAGAATAAAATATAACCTTAAAAGATATGGTGTTCAGTTAAACTATGCTTCATAATAGAAATCAGTTGTATTTCAGGTTCTTGGCAATCTTTCATTCGTCTCAAATTCTGATAATGACTTTTTGGAAACTTCTGACATCTTTTCCCAAATACTTGAAAATAAAGTTAAATTTTTAAAATTAATTTATAACCGAAAAAAAAACAAAAAAAACAGTCGTTTGTATCTGCAACAAATGCTGACTTCTGAACGCATTGATGAGAACATCAAGTATATATCACTAACAGATATGAGATTGACTGTTACAAGAAAAAATACGCCATTTCTCCACCGTCTTTTTTTTTCTTTTCTTTTTTTAAATCATCGTTGCATATTTATATGGAAAAAAAATTGTTTACATGTCACAATTCAGGTTACTACAAAGATGTTCGTATTACGCCTGGGAACTGGTGTATAAATAAGGTCACGTGGTCCAGCAGTTATAGACGTCACTGAAGAAAAGCAGGATATGCGTTCTGTTTCGGAGATTTCTAAAGTTAAATTATCTTGATTTTTTATTTTATTTTTATTTTTCTTCATTTTTTTTTTTCTTGTAAGGTTCGTCATCAATTTCATTTTAGTTAATTTTTACAAATTTAAAAAATAGTGATGCTGTCAAAGAATTCTAATTTTGTTTTTTTTGTTTTGTTTTTGTTTTTTCTGGTGTATGGTCAATGAAAAATATAACTCTTCATTTTGTTCAAGGAATCGAAGAAACAACTTAAAAGAGAGTTTTAAAAATTGAAGTGTTTTTCTTATGTTAAACTCACCAAAGAATTATATATATATATATATATATATATATATATATATATATATATATATATATGAGAGAGAGAGAGAGAGAGAGAGAGAGAGAGAGAGAGAGAGAGAGAGAGAGAGAGAGAGAGAAAGTCGTTCTGGTCGCCTGAAGATTGCGAGGTCGTTAAACCGAGTAGCAAATCGAGCTGTGCCTTATTGATGCTTGACGCTGTGAAGCGTTTTTTACTCTGTCTGCATAGCCTAGACGTTGTGCACTGTTATTTACTGCTTTGGTGTTTGTTTGCCTTTTCACCTCTTTTTCTATATTAGTTTGATTTTTCTTGTTTTTTGCTGGTTTTTCTTTTTGGTTTTTTATAAGTATCCCGCTACATTATTTTGAGGTCTTTTAGTAAGTAGTATGTTGGTTACAACAGCATTCTAGATTTGTGCATATATATATATATATATATATATATATATATATATATATATATGGTTTAAAAATGACAATTGGAAAAAAACTCTTAGTTCCTGCCAACGCGTTTTGTCTTCCGACTTTATCAAGGCAAGCAATGAAAGCGAAATGTTTTGTAGCCATGGTTACATCAAATCCAAAATTTAAAAGAAAGAGACGCTTCTGCGTAAGCCTCTTTCTGGATATTGGTAACTTCTTTTTTATTAAGGGTTTGTCTTTTTTCTTTTTTTTTCCCCCCCATGTAGACAATATAGTTAAATTTCCCAGATTTTTTTTACAATTGTCATTTTTAAACTAATTTGTCTTATCTTCAGAATTATTCTGGGAAATTTTACTACATATATATATATATATATATATATATATATATATATATATATATATATATATATATATATATATATACAGTGGGGGAAACAAATATTCGTACATATACAAATTTTTTTTTCCAACTGATGAATAAACATACTTTTCATTTAATTAACTGTACACAGATATATCGAAAATGCATAATAACTAAATATGCATAGAAAAACAGAAAAAATTTTGATTTCATAGAAATAAATCCCATTTATCCATTTTAATGGACGAAAAAAATATTCGTACAATACAAAAAAGAATACATAATCTTCATTTAATACTTTGCAGAACAGCCATTATTCTCTTCTACAGCAACCAACCTCTTCTTGTAGTTCTCAATTAATGATTTGCAAATTTTAGTTGCTATTTTGTTCCATTCTTCTTCGCATATGGTCTTCAGATCCGGGATCTTTGTTAGAACTCTCGATTGGATTTGAATTTTCAAATAACGCCACAGATTCTCGATTTGGTTTAAATCTGGGGACTGATTTAGCCATTTCAGGATATGTACATTATATTCAGCAAGCCATTTCTTTGTAGATTTTGCAATGTGCTTAGGATCATTATCTTGTTAGAAGATCCAATCAGGAGGAAGTTCAAGATTTTCAACCGAAATCATTAAATATACCTCCAAAATATTTTGATATGTGCTGCGGCATCAATTCTACGATCTACGATTGATATGTTGTCAGTAGCTTTTGCAGAAAACCATCCGCAAACCATGATGCTGCCACCACCAAATTTCCTTGCTGGAATTATTTTCTTTTGTTGGAAGGCACCGCCATATTGCCTCCATATATGATTTCTAGAATTACGTCCAAACAATTCAATTTTGGTTTCGTCTGTCTATAACACTCTTTCCCAATACGATTTTCTTTATCCTTATGTTCACAAACGAATTTTAAACAGGCATCTCCGTGTCTTTTCAATAGCAGTGTAGTTTTCCGAGGGGAGCGTGATTTTAGATTGTTCCTATGAATTTCATTGCTTATTGTCCATTTAGTGACACAGATTCGTGATCAAAGCAAACCATCCTGCAACTCTTGACGAGTAACCATTGGATTTTGTTTAATTTGACGCATTAATTTCCTCAAGGACTTGAAGAAATCTTCCGTAGAGCGCCTGTTCTTCTTTGGTTTTCAACAGTTTTAAGTTTTTTATACCTTGCAATGAATGAACTAATGGTAGTAAATGGAATATTCAGGTTGTCTGAGATTGTCCTGTAACTTTTACCTTCTTTCCAGAGCTTAACAACCAGTTATTTTTGCGGATTTGTCAATTCTTTACCTCTTGCCATGATGATAATAATTTTATTGCACGAATATCAATTACAGAATGTTCTGCTTGTATTTTTTAGACTAAAAATAACTACTGATAACATTATTGTAACATTCTAGAATATTCCACTTGAATGATCTAGAGTATTAAAGCAATTTAAATGTTTTAAAATCTGAAATTTGCATTGTACGAATACTTTTTAACCCATTAAAATGGATAAATGGAGTTAATTTCTTTTAAATCAAAATTCTTTCTGTTTTCTATGCATATTTAGTTATTATGCCTCTGTTTACAGTTAAGTATATGAAAAGTATGTTTATTCATTAGTTGGGAATACAATAAATTAAAACTTTGTATGTGTACGAATATCTGTTTATCCCACTATATATATATATCCCCACTATATATATATATATATATATATATATATATATATATATATATATGTAAGGTTGTTATGAAAGATTAATGATATGACCAAAACGAAAAAGAAATTTTGATGTTTGGTCATTTGGTCAATATCTTTCCTCCATTTAAATTGATGTTACTGACCGATTAAAACGGAAGGGAGATATTTACGCGGGAAGAAAGCCATTTGAAGAATACAGACGCAGTCATGCAAAGACGGAAAGGACTGCAAGAAAAAGACTGCCGATGTCAGTACCTTTACTGCAAAATTAGTGTAACTGTAAATTTCCTGTGGAATAGTTGTCTTAACATATATCTTAACGTATTAGAAGTAGTCATACGTGGTTAACATTTAGACAGCATATATATATATATATATATATATATATATATATATATATATATATATATATAGTGTATCAAAAATACTTTTACAAATTTTTGGGGCGGGTTTCTCACACAAAAACAAGGCTAAAAATTCATATAAACATATCCTTCATTTTTTAGTTATTAAATTTAAAGAATGTGTACGGTAGATGATGGGAGGGGGTAGAAGATATTCATACCTTTCCAAAGAATATTAGCGAGTAAATAAATGTAATGCACTTGGGTTGAATTTGAACTCTGTCTGTGCCTGTGCCTGTGCCTCTCTCTCTCTCTCTCTCTCTCTCTCTCTCTCTCTATATATATATATATATATATATATATATATATATATATATATATATATATATATATATATATATATATATATATATATGTGTGTGTGTGTGTGTATGTAAAGTTGAAATATAAATATAAATGCAATTCGCTCGATTAAATAAGTAACAAATAGGAATATCGTTATAAATTTAAATTTCGCTATTTATTTATCGCCAGCAGAAAAAGAAGTAGAATCATGTGGAGATGCTTCGATTTTAAGCAATCATAAAACAACATAAAATAAATTAAAAAACAATTCCGCTTTATTCTCCCTACAGAAATGTCTAATGGAGATGAATTTATAAAGATGTTCCGAGTTGTTCCTTATGTAATTTTATCTGTCTATATTTCTGAGATGAGGTATTATGTACAGTATTTACATTAGTCGGACTATTGTCCTCATCTTTGTCGCCATATTTGTCACAACGTTTCGGCCGTTGTACGCTCCGGCCTTCTTCAGGTGGTTGGAATTTCGAACCGAACCCTTTATTTCGATCACTGGGGTAGACTGTTCTAGTTCCACGAGCCATGTTTGATGGATGTCAGTTATCAGTTATCTCCTGCTAATTTTCCCTCTGAAAGTTCTCCACTGCCTGAACCGGTATTGAACTCACACTCTTTGGGTCTGTCACTGGATCTAACCAACGCCTTTATCCACTGTGCCATGTGTCCTTGAGGACATCTGGGTATGAATTTCTAAGTATTATAAACCTAATTAATAATTGGTAAAACATGCAATGATAACAGCAAAATTGCGTACTGGTAAAAAATGGTTGCTGAAAAATAAAGGGTTCGGTTCGAAGTTCCAAGAAGGCCGGAGCGTACAACGGCCGAAACGTTGTGACAAATATGGCGACAAAGATGAGGACAATAGTCCGACTAATGTAAATAATGTAATTTTATGTTTGATATTCTCCATTTCTCTATCAATCTTTAGATAAGGACATCGAAACTTAAGCTGTGGCCCTAGATATCTCCAAGGCGTTCAACAGGGTTTGGCATACTGACCTTCTTCACAAACTCAAGGGCAACGGTGTCTCTGGGCGAATATTTGGCCTAATCCAATCGTTCCTAAAAAACCGTGTAATGAAAGCCGTGTTGAATGGACACGCTTGTAATTCATTACATATTAATGCAGAGCTGTTCGTTGGCTCTATCCTCGGGCCTACGCTGTTTCTTACCTTCATCAACAATCTTCCCAATATCATCAGTTCCCAGCTAGGTATTTATGCAGATGACACAACTATTTACTCCTGTTTTGGTAGCAGGTCCGAGAGATCCAACAAAGTCAAACTGGCAACTGCTCTTGAAAAGGAACTCCAATCAGTGGTTAATTGAGGCAAAAAATAACCATACCCGGTGAGGTGCATGCTATGCAACCATTGAAAAGAATTCGCAATTAACTTCACGTGTTGATGTAATACAACAAGAGTGGACTAACAGAACGAGTCAACGATCGTTCCATACATGTTTAATGGGATGACAAGTCTTGCGATCATACCGGCCAGGGAAATTGTCGAACGTTTTGCGGAGTATAGCATGGGTAACATATACGTGGGTATTTTCATACAGGAACAGCCCATTGGCTTCTGATTTCAGGAATGGCAGCAAAATTGGTTGCGGGTGGTTGAAGGATGTATATATGTAAAGTGGTTGGTCGTTAAGTTTTCTATATAGCTGATAGATACATTTTCTTAGGTTTCGTGTGACGTTTAAGAAATCTACTTTTTATTTTTATGTCTATGTCAAATACTATATTTTTAGAAAATTTTTGTAATTATTTTTCTGGTTTTTATGTCTGTTACAGTATTTTTAGGATTATGAGACCGTCTTGTACATTCATATGCACACAGAAAAAGGAATAACAGTTTGGGATGCATATGGCGCTGTTTTACGCTCTCTCCACAAACACCAAAGATGAAGCAGGACTGACGGGGCTTTCTGGCCTTGAAGCAGGACTGACTGAGCTTTCTGGCCTTGAAGCAGGACTGACTGGGCTATCTTGCCTTGAAGCAGGACTGACTGATGTCTCTTGAAGCAGGACTGACTGAGCTCCCTTGCCTTGAAGCAGGACTGACTGGGCCAAGGGAAATAAACTCACAAACCAACCTGAAAAAGGATCAGCTCCGTCAGGCTATATGTTCCAAGATACACAACATGGCTGCTGTCCCAACGCTGCTCCAACGACTCTAATGGATTACAGGATCTCTGAAAGTGACGAACAACATTGAATCATCACCGAAGTGTCATGTTCAATCTGCACAGCCGTTCTCCAAAATGGCCATCCAGCCTCTCGAATGTACCCGATTTAACCTCTGACAAACGGCGTTAACTGAACAAAAGAAGCGTGTACGCATTTCCGTGGCGTGATACCTGCTTGCACTGGACTCTTTCAATCTACTGAACCTTTTATGGTGTCATTGACTAAAGCAGACCTTCACAAAATATAGCCAGCCGAATACTCAGTGGGACCCGCAAGAGGTGTTCAAAATAGTGATTTTGTGTGTGTGTGTGTGTGTGTGGGTGTGTGTGTGTGTGTGTGTGTGTGTGTGTGTGTGTGTATACATCAGAATAAATTCGGTGACTGATCAGTTTTGAGGAAATATTTCACCACATTCATGTATTATCACCCTCTTTAAATCTCCGTAAAAATGAAAAAGAATTTTCTTGTACCCTCTCTTTATATAGTCATTTACTAAACATAGCTTAAGTATGGCACAAGGTCGAAAGTAGGGTGCCCTCAGCGAGGGTCGAACTCACTATGGCAGTCGTAATCGTTCTAGCGAGACAAGATTGCTAAACATTACACTAGGTCGAATCGTCCTGGATCGCTTTATATATCAGTTTTTTTTTTCATCTCAGGTGAGGGCCTCCGTCGGTCAGGGTTGACCATGGGTAGCATCCTAGTTGTTTGCTTGGATTGAGCATCGACGTCTGTGACTGTAGTTGCCGATTCGAGAGTGACAACGTCTGTTGCAGTGGTCGCATGTGTGTTCTGTCTCTGGTCTGTTGAAGCTGTCATTTTGCTTTCTGCGGGCCCGCCTTTCCGTGGTGACTTGTGTCAGCTTCTCCTCCCTTGACAAGGTGATTGGTCAGTGTTCCTCTCCATTTGGATCGTATTACTGCCAGGCTCTCCCAGGACGATGTCCACAGCTTTCTTGTGGAGCCTCACGACATCGCGTTACCGCAGCTGTGGCCGCCCGGCGGGTCTCCTTGCAGAGGCCAGCAAACCATACAGGAGGTCTTTGGGGATGCGGCTGCGTCTGGCATGCGGTGAAAATCGTATTCAGTAGTTTCATCCAGATGGGAGTCGAATCAAATTCAAATTTGCAACACTAACGATGTGAAGCTGCCATTTTGAAACTCCTACGTAAGTGATAGAAATCGGTGTATAAAGATACGCAGAGAACTGACGTTTCCTTCTCCTCCCTTTTTTGAAGACAGCGTGTGTGATTGGGAGGGGTGGGTGAGAAAATTCAATTTCATATTCCGGTGTTAGTTGTCGGTGGGAACACCAAGTGTGAAACAGCAGTCATCTTTTCCAACGCCCCTCTGTTATTGTCGAGTTATAATAAATCCTTTAATGATGTTAAATGTTGGAATATCTAAAATAATAATAATGACCACATAACCAGGGCCTAAAAAGGAAATGTGGCAAACTATAAAAACTATATTACTCTTTATTAATCATCTGAGGGAATCCATCAATATGGCTGATGCTAACCTCCAGGAGAGGGACTCGCCGCTCCTTCTCGGGCTAACGGGCTGATATGAAGTAGAAAGACTAAATTGAATCCATTTCTAGGTCAGTTGCTAAGAAAGTTCGTTCACTGTCGAGCTAGACAAGGTTTCTCATCAATATCTATCTTAAATATCTATGTCTCCCATTCGTCCTGGCTTACAATATTGCTGTCACATATGGTCGAGTGCTCCTTCTATCTATCTAGAGCTCCTTGATAAAGTCCAAAGAAGAATCAGTAATATTATTGGTCCTTACCTGGCTTCTTGGCTTCAGTCACTTTCCCACCGCCGTAAGGTTGCCTCCCTGTATCTTTCCTATAAATACTTTCATGACAATTGTACCTCGATGAATTTAAGCGCAGTACTAGGCTGGCGACAAGATCTCATCAATTTACAGTTGTGTTGGCTAGATGTAACTGCAAGTTCTATGCTAGCAGTTTATTTTCCCGCACTTCTCGCTTGTAGAAATCCCTTCCGGCTCCATGCTTTCGA